>PVLA01001369.1:0-367952 GCA_004027455.1 Hydrochoerus hydrochaeris | reverse complement strand
ACTCAATCTGAAGCTGGTGGTGAGTGTCTGGGGTGAGATCTGGGAAGTCAAAGTCCCAGGGTCCCCTCTTTAAAACACACGGAGTTCAAATAGGCTTTGAAGTCCCTCTAAAGAGGAATATCCTATCCTGGGTTTCGGTACCGTACATGTTACAGGCACAGAGGGGAGAGAGGCCGTATGAGAAAGCTCCTAAGCAGCCATGGCTGTTTATTCACTCCTGTGGAAGCAGGCTGAGTTTAGAGAGCATTATCAGCAGGAAGGCAAGGTAGAACAAAGGATCTGAAGGAGTGGAGAGGAGTTTGCTGCCTTGAGGGGTGGATGTAATGTGGTTGTGCTTCTCCAAACCAGTGTGGCTTGTTCAAACAGATGTGGTGTGCTTCCTGTTTCTCTGGATGGGCGTTGCAGATGGACATGGCTTTGTTGTTTTTCTGTGGTTTCCCCAGATACCTGCAAGTAATGGTCTCACCCATCAGGCATGGCACAAACCACCAAGCGTGTCTCCTTTCCTCTGTACCAGGAAAAAGGAGACTGGGATGTAGTGGAGTAGGACACTTCCTGGTGCCTGTTTGGCAAGTGTTGTTTTCATGATGAATGTAAATTGAGAATTGAGCTAGCAGATTCTTCAGAGATTTGTTTGTAAATCCGTAAGAGGAAATGTTGGGCGTTGCATGGAGTTTTGAACATTTTTCAACATAAAACTTCAAAATTTTCATTTGTGACTCTGTCCTTGTCTATATGGTAGAATTGTAAGAGCACCAAAGTGTCTTTCCATGCTTCTTCCCTTTTAACTCCTGGCTTTCAGTGATCTGCCCTGAGAGTATTCCTCTGCATTTTTTCTGTCTAGAATCCTTTGTTTTGGCATTTACTACAGGTATAGACTAGAGGAAGGCACTGTTGCATGTGTGTTTCTGTCTGACGTAGATCTCTCTGAAGCCCAGCCTGCCTGTGACGCCTTAGGATCCTTGTTAGTGAAGCATTATTGAATGACCAGACCTACACCCTAGTCCAGTGGTAGTGACCCTGTAGCACATGTGCCGCAGCCAGCAGTTTATCATTGAAAGTGAGATGTACATCTATCCCTTCTGTGCATTAAGTTCTTAATAAATTGCATTCTTTGTTAAAAAAAAAAAAACACCTCTAAAATATTTAGTTCGTCATCACTGCAACATGAAGCACTCCACACTCTCCATTTGTGTTGTTGGTTTTCAGGTTCATCTTTGTTTTGATGAAACTAACCTAAAAACTACATGATAAAGTATGTCCTGCCAGTTCTTGCTTGTACTGGTTATTCATTGCCTATTTAATGACAATGTATAACTAAGTATTTATAGAATGAGTATGTTAATCATTCAGGTTTTTTTGTTGTTGTTTTTTTTTTTCAGTAAATGTCAGCCTGAGAACAGGGGATACCCTCAAAATGCTATATTTATTCAGTAGTTCAGGGTTAGGAAAACAAAATCTGCTAATACTAGAATTTTACCTCACCTGTCTTATTCCAGACAGTTGTGCTCTGACACAGACTTGCATACCCCACTCAGCTAAACAAAAAGACTTGTAGGTAACTGAACTCATCTTTCTTGGGAGAAGGCAGCTAGTGACCTGTTTCTCTTACCATTTTACACTGAGAAATTATCATTTCAGCTACATTTAGAACTACTCTCAGGGAGAATATATGATATATTTTTCTCCATCTATTTACTTAGTAAATGTATTTTGATGCTTCATTTACATTTGTGCCATGAGTGCTGACATGGCTGGCTTAGCCTTTGGTTTGGGTCAGTTCTAAGCAGTTATAGTATGGTATCCGTACTCACTTCTCTATGTATCTTCATTTCTGTTACATGAATTCCTCAGGGCAAGGACTTTCTTTCAGTCTAGCATTGATCATATAGACAATCAGATCACAAGAGATCTGGAATGAACAAATTTGCACATGTGTTGCTTGATAACATTGACCAGCACTTAAGCTTTTTTTAATGACACATCACTGCTGAACAGTTGATCTGGTTAGTTCGCTGTGTGGTGCCTTGGGAGATCTTGACCCTAAGAGAAGTGATAGGGCATAGGAGGTCTGGATGGTCTCATTACTGGTGATCTGCATTGAGCGGAGTGGGGCTGTAGTATCTTCATGGGGAAAAGAAAGGTTATTTTCCATCTTTGTAGTGCAAAGGGGGAGTATCTTTTGGGGTCTTTTTTCTTGCCTTTTATTTTCTGCTTCTGGCTGCATTGGATCAGTTATTGTCATTAACTGGCAAATAAAATAGAATTTGAAGGAACTGTGTGGAGTCAAATAGCTCGAGTATAATTAGAGCTGGGATTTGCACTCTCCTGACCTCCCCTAGACCAAAAATCAGCAGTGAGAGCAGACCCACCATTGTCCTGTCATTGCCTATCATCCCACCCCTTGTTTCTACATGAGGACAATCCTCTCACCATCTTCTTGGAGCTAGTCACAGGAGTTAAGTTGTCTGCCCTAAGTTAAGTTTTGGTAGCACCTACTATAGGTGAATAATTTTGGGGAAGGACTCTTAAGAACTAGTCATTTAATAATAGAAACATTCTGGGCTTTTCCCATTCTGGTGTGAAATTATGGACCTTGTAGGCAAACTGTGCATTTTTTGTTTACATTTGGCTGTAATAAACTCATCTTTGATAGCATTGTTCAGACCACCACAGGGTATTTTTCAGGTAGCTTGTTCTAACTGTTCATTCATTTGAGTGCTGTTTAAGTGTTGATGGACAGTGTGGTACACAGCTGTAATCCCAGTGCTCTGGAAGGCTGAGGGGTATTGCAAGTTCTGGGCCAGCCTAGCGGGAGTTAGTGAGACCCTGACTTTGAATAAAGCTGGTTTTGTTTTGGCAAACAAAGGCAAGCAGACTGACTTGGAAAAGATCCATTGTCCCTGTGGCAGGGCTAACACCATCAGTGCACTGTTACTGAAGACCTTAAATATCTCCAAAAGTCAGTTGTACCTCAGTTTTTGCTGAAGTCTTCCAAATGGTTTCCTGAGATGTGATGTGAGGGTCGAGATGCCCACCGCGTGTAGGAAGAAGTCAACAGATGCCATCTCATGCAATAGGCAAGGGGTTTTATTGTCCAAGCATGCGTGGGGCTCAGTGAACACGCAGGAACAGAGAGCCACGAGGTATGCTGGAGCATGGCTTTTAAAACTACCGAACAAAGGAAGGCAGGGCTTTGGCAAGCGCGGTTACAGAAGCAGAAGGCATTGGTTAGTTTAAATGGCTTTCTACATTCATTGGAGGGGGTGTCTATAGGGTGGTCTAGAGTTGGGTGGCGAAGGGTGCTTCCTAATATGGGCAGCAGATGCCCAGGGAAGATACATTCCATAAATTCCTTGAACATGGAATGGGGCTGTTTCTACCTCGCAACCCAGGTTTTCAAGTCAGCTTTATCCTAGTCTGAATTTAACCTAGGCAGCTTTAAACTATAACGGCTCAATTCCCGGAATATTGGGGGGAGATGAGCAGCATGGAGCAGTGTAGACCATGCACTGTTAATAAGAGAAAATTTCTCTTACAGTGATAAGGGTTTTGCCTCTGACTGAACTGTTGGGGAGAAATTGTTCCTCTTAGCTGTTCTTTGATGGTTTTATTTGCATTTAAACATCTTTTCAGGTTTTCTCTTGAGTCTTGTATCTTCTTTGGAATCCTTTAATGACAATGTATATTAGGTACATTTTGTTGTTACTTGGTGACTAATACTAAAGTGAGCACTGTCAAAAAGTGTGTATTTCCCCTTGAATGGCTTTGCTGTGCTCCTCCCAAATCATAAGAATATGGCATATTTTCTAATACCTTTGACAGTAGAAATTGATACCAGTTCTTTAACTCACATAAAGCACTCATCTGATACAAGTAAACACTCTGCATACATTAGTTCTTTGGTTTCTTGCTTTTCTTTTACCCAGCTTGCTTTGAATGTGTTTCAGTGACCTAGGCCAGAGTTTCCTCAAACTTCCATGTGCATACAAGCCACAGTTAGCTTGCTAAATGCTGGTTTTGAACTAGGGGGTTTTGAAAAGAGTTCACTATCCTGCATTTTCAACAAGATCTTAAGTGATGCTGCTGTTGTTAGTGTCCGGACCACACACTGTGAGTAACAAGGGTAAGAACCAGTGATTTTCATCCTAAAGATACACTCTTACTTAACTTTGCCATCATCCCTACTGTGTTTATTTAGTACAAGGCAGAAATAATTGCCTCGAATTAATAGATCATTCAGTAAACATTTTTGTTGAGTCATGTGATGTTTCTGAACCTTCTTTCTGCATTATTTAAATCCCAAATGTCATTTCTGTGGTGGGCAGTGACCACGTAACATTTAGACCTGGGAGTCTGCACCACAGGAAGCTTGAGCCTATCTGGGCTCTGACTTGGAAACTTCATTTCCCAGGGATACAGTTGATGATCCAGAAAGTGTTTGGAGGTTGAAATTTTTTTTTTTAAGAACCCCTGAAACTTACTGTGGTCATTTGACTGATTCACCAATACCATAGAATAAATATTTCCATAACAGACTTAACTAACCTTTTGTTTAAGGTCAGTCCTGGAGAATGATTATTCTTGATGTGTTTGCAGTTTTCCTGTGATATGCATTCTTTTTTTTTTTTAACCTCAGACTGCCTCTTCCTGACTGAGCCACCTCAGGAGCCCAGGAGTCATCAGCAGAATAATTTAGGTGACATACGGAGCAGCAGGGCTGCTGCACCTTTATCAACCAAGAGAGGCAAAGTCAGGACCAGAATCTGCCACCCAACTCTCATCTTTTCTCTCCAGGCACTATTGATTTCTGGAATGCTGGCCATATTGTTTGCTGTTTGTCCATTTAGTACATCTCTCTGTGTATCAGCTTATTAAAGCCTTGGTTTCTCCATCTTTAAAATAGGATCATGTTCTGACTTTATAGGATGAAATGAGAATTAAGTTAATCTTTGTAAATGCCTGGCTAAGGGTCTGCTGTATAATAGGTGCCCAATAATTGGTCATTCTGATGGTAATGAAGATGATCAGTGTATTCAAATGGAAGGAAACACAGCCTGAGATAATAGCCTAGAGACCACCTTCCTTCTAGGGAAGAAAGTAATGGAAAGTTCTGCTGTCTAAACTGCATTTTGCCCTGAGATGGGGAAGAGTAATTGAGCCATTTTTATGCTTCTCACGTTAGTGACCAAGCAGTAAGTGAACAAGAAGGTAATGAAGAAAAGGGAGAACTTGGACAATCTGAAAAGAGAGCTTGAGATCTGATATATATTTGGATAATCTAAAAGGGCGATTGTTTATGACAGAGGCATTGTGTTAATGAGATGGTTGTTCTTAATTACATTGTTATTTTATGTAATTAAATGGAGAGCTGTTCATTTTTGCCAGTCTGAAAAGGGCTTTTTCTTGATGTTATAGTTTAAAAAACACTCTGTGATATGGTACAGTGCTGCCAAAAGTGTGAAAGAAACAGGAAATCACTACATACTTGAACTATAATAGGTCTTTTTGTTCATTTTGTTTTATTTCTTCTGAATTGTTAAGAGTTTATTTTGGTCATACACTGCAGCTTGAAGTAATTTTTAAGCCATCAGAATGGTTGTAAGGAATTGTGGAGATAACTTATATTTGATTCTTGGCATAAAGTTCTTTTTAAATTTGGTTACTGGCATCATATGATTAAAGATAAAGACATAGCCCATATACATTGTCTCCTAAACTGTAACTAAGTAAGTAAAATGAGTAGACTGTTGGAAGCCTGGGATGCTTGTTGCAGACTTTAAAGTGAATGAAAGAAAACCTGGTATTTTGTGATAGTATTTCATCCTGTATTTCCCTCTCTCACTACCCAAGAAATGTGCTTGATATGCTTACTCCATGAAAATAGAAGTGTTTCTCTTTTTGTGTGGGCCTAGGTAACTCTGGCCTGAGGAAGGGTATCTCTTCTCCTTAGCAGTTGCCTCCAAGGTGCTCTGCTCCACAGCATTTCTCTCTCGTCTTCTGAAAGAGCACAAAGACAAACTGAAAAGTTGCTGCTGCCCGTGTCTTTGCCTCCTCCATACCAGATGAACACTGACTCACCTCTCTGGACTGAGCTCACTTGTCACTGCCTTGAAGAGATCATTCTAACTCTTGTTCCTTGTTTCCTAGTCCTGCTACAGCTGTGTTCCCTGTGCACACGTGGCCTTGGCAGTACCTGTAGTACTGCACCCATGGTGCTTGTGGCTGTGGATTTCTTCTAGGAGCTCAGCTTCTAGGAGCTTCTGTGGGGGGTCAGCATGCCTTATGTATAGCATAACCCGCAACAGCTTTATTTCATTAATGTGATCAGTGAAAATACTAATGGTTTGGTATTGTTACCATATGATACAAACCTTTGTTCTATGAAGAGAACTGCCTTGCTGTAACGTAAAAATTATTATAGTCATGCCTGTTTATTGTAGAAATAAAGAGAAAAATTTAAAAAGCACACATAATCCCATGATTCGGAGATGATCAAAATTAACATTTTGTTGCATAACTCTTTGGAAAGTAGTTTTTTAAATAACTGGCTTGATAATAGGGATGAGTACTTAGAAAATAAGGGGAAGATAGTGAGATAGCCTAGATATGTTATTATAATTTCCCCTTCAGTTTCAAGAGCCACTTCAGCAGAACAGAGTTTGACATGGTTTGGCCTTTAAACAACAGTTCAGAATGAGAGATTGAACCAGTTTGGGCTTGAATCTTGTGAACGTTGTTATTGCTCATTCTTTCTAGAATATGAATACTGTTTCCTTAGGCAATTCACTTTATTTTCTCTGCTTAAAGAACACTTTATATTTCTATGGATTTCTTAAAATTTTTTTTCATGGTTTGTTTGTTTGGTTTTTTTTTCCCTGAATCTGGGATGGAACTCACAACCTCATGTATACCAGGGTGGGACCTTAGCCAACTAAGCTAAACCCCAAAGCACTGGATTTCTTAAATTTTTATAAAAATATATTATCTAAAATATTTTCTATAACAGTTAAATGGAAACTGTGCCTGTTGTGCTACATGTCCCTTCTGGTTATGAGCAGTCCTTGGTGTGTGGTAGACTTCTCCTTCATATGGGGAGGTTAATAGAGATTACTTTTACTTGAAAGAAATAAGAATTTATAAAGTAAATTACGCTGAGATAAACTAGGGACGCAGATTTTTAATTCTGTTCTACAGCTAGTTGGGGTGGGGTAAAGAGTTCTTGAAAAAACAAGTAACATTTCATTTGCATTCTTGAATGTTTCCAGAAGCATTCCTGTTGAGGTTGAGTTCTATTTGAGGTTTGGATTTAACTTTTCTAAGTGTTGAAGTAAAGTCATTTGCTCTTTGTATCATTTTTTTTCTGTGACAGTATACAAAAAATGATAACCACAGAAGCTAGGATAAAGGTGGCTAATTTCAGATGGGATTGAATATTCAAAAAATGCAGGTGTTGTGTATGGGTTTATGGGCAAAGCTAGATTTCCTTTCTTATTAGGGGAAGAGAGTTCCACTGTACTCATTGCAGTGGTGATGTCTAGATCTGTGATGGCATAAGCATCCACCATCCTTGGTGAAGAACACCACACAAATACAGAACAGTAAGTTTCATAAGGAGTGCAATTAGATTGCTTCATCAAAGCTCAGTGAAAAATTTCAGGCATTAACTAAGATGTGTCGTGTACATTTATCTGCTCCCAGCCCAGAATATAATCATTATAATACTGTACTTGCTGAGTGTGGTGGCACACATCTGTAATCCCAGCACTCAGAAGGCTGAGACAGGAAAATCACTGTGAGTTTGAGACCAGCCTGGGCTACATAAGCGAGTCCAAGGCTAGCCTACACTGTACAGGAGACTGTGTCTCAAAAAAAACAACAAAACCCTGCAGATAGGTACTAATAAAAGTTAAAATTTTAAATTAAAAGAATTTCAGAGAGTGGCCCTGAAATTTTTACTCTCCCCAAGTCATGTACCCAGGGAAACCCCAAAGAGGATTTTGCTGTTGGATATGATGGGGTAACTGTAGCTGTGCAGTAGCTCTAGCTGTATCTTCTGTTTTCTGTGTAACCTCTGTCATACGTGTCTCCCTTCACCTTCTGGACTTAGTGATTCAGAAAAAGGAAACCTAGACTGGGGCCAGGACTTGACACAGAAAGAATCTTTTTGATTCTCTGGCTTTTGGCTTGTTTTCCTGTGCAAGCTTTTGTGAGTGCCTATCGTTTTCCCCATTTGATGTGCATAGTGTGTATATTTCTGAGTATGTCTGTGTACCAGGTATGTGGTTTTAAAATGCTTTGCAATGTATTTAGTGTTGTTAGTAATGACAGCTATATAGTTTTGAGACTTTCGCTTCTCTTGATGAGGTGCCTGGCACTGTGCTAAACTCTCAACCTGTTTCCTCATAATAGCCTGATGTGGGCGAGGATCATATTATTAAAAATGAGGAAACAGATTCAGAAACTATCTTCCCTTGCTAACAAAGGCCAGAAAAAGGTTGTTGCTAAGTTGTGTGGTCAGAATTTAGCTGCCATGATTGAAAGCCTCAGTCCCTAAAATTTTAGTATGAAACATTGTAAAGGGAGGTTACTGGTGAATTGTTGGTTGTCAGTTGGGATGTAGATTCTGCTGACCAGCTCTTTGACTGCTTTGCTTAATGTGCTAGACCAGCTTCCAACAAAACGATGCCCAGAGAAGTGAAGTAAGCACACCAAGTTGCCATAGCAAGTAAAGAATGTTCAGAGCCTGTATTATTCTTCCTCTGCAGACTTTCTCTCTGCAGTTTGTGCTCTGGTTTGGTTTGGATACAGAAGAATGGATAGAAAACCAAGATTGCATTGTAATGTCAGCTGACCTTTTAGGATGTGGTCCAAGTGATGATAGGTGTCCTTCCAGCTCTTCTGCTTTAAAACAGCCATTCCTCTATTTTTTCCCCTGTAGTCCACGCACTTAGATTTAAGATTAGCTGGTATTTCATGTATGCCTGCTGGATTCTAGAACTTTCATCTGTCCATTTTTCATGGTCATCTGCATGCGAACTAGTCTTACCTCTAATTTGTACCAAGGAGGAACTAAGCACTGGAAAGACTTGCGTAATAAAGGGCACAGCTGAAAAATGGAGAAAATCAGGTCTTTCCAATGCTGAGGTCCTCTTTTGGCACAGTAACTCATGCTAAGAAAAAGAAATTTTGAAATGAAAATAGGTTTATTTGCACCTTTAGGAGTACTGTCAGAGGGCCAAACAGTTGAATTCAACATACTTTTCATGGTTTTATGTATAATTTTCAGTTTGGAACACTTTTATAGGACAAGAGTGATTGTGTATAAAGCCAGACAGAATTCCCAGACGATAACACAAAAATCTGCATTTGATTTTCTTCCTTTCTCCACCTTACATATTATACACACCTATATACACACTTAACCACCGTATAGAAGCAGTGTTGTCTAAAACTTACCCACAGGACAAATTCCCTTTGGAAATATAAACCTTAAATGCTCAAGATCACCTCACATCATACTAAGTTCAATTTAATTTGACTGACATTGTTTAAACACCTACTGTGTACCTGGTAGATGCTGAGGATGGGTGACAGAGTCAGTTACTTGTGATTTCTATTTTGGAGGTGTTTATAGGTGTACAGGGTAGGTCCAGGGTCGACTGTCATACATGTAGACAGGCCAGTGCTGTGATGATGGTTCAGGTTGTTCTGAGAGCACATGAGACAACTGGAGAGATCTTATCCTTGATGGCCAACTAGACGAAAGTATAGATAAGTAGAACACTCCAGCTAGAGGACATGGTTTGAGCAAAGGCTCAAGATAGGAAAATAACAGTGTAGATCGGGAACTCCCCCTCCCATTAGATAGGTAGTATGGGTCAGTATTCCCTTGGCAGTGGTTTTGGTTTTATTTCATCCCTCTTTAGTTTGGTTTGATGAAGCAGTCAGTCTGTTTGTGTGTGCGTGTGTGTATATGTGCATGTGAGTTTTTTTCCTGATAAATGCCTTTTATATTTTGCGTTGGGGATATGCATGGGAGAGATTCAGTTTCAGCTGGATCCAGCTGCAGTGAAAAAGTCTTATTTGACATTTGAGGCAGTTAGAGTACATCCATCTCTCCTAGAAAGCTATGGCACTAGCTGTAACATCAAGGATAACTCCTTTTGTGGGTGAGGATTGGAGGGAAGTGGTGATTTAGGGCTCTTGAGTGTGTTAACTAGAAAATTATTTGAATGAATACTATGATGGCTGCCGTTGGTTAATAAATATGGCTTCTCATTCATCTGATTGGTTTTTCCTCCAAAAGAAGCATAAGATAGTGTTCTTCGAGGCTGCTTCAGTAGAGCAGTATGGCACATAATAGGTGATCAGAAATTCTTCAGTGGAAGAATTAATACATTTGTGTGCTTTTCTGTTAGTTCCTGTTTCAGGGGTCTTCATTTTTTTCTTAAAATGTAAAGGACTTTAAACATTTTAAAGTCTGAGAGGACTGGGCATGGTGCATGGTGGTACACGCCAGTAATCCCAGCAGTCCGGGAGACTGAGGCAGAGGGATTGCCGAAGTTCAAAGCCAGAGTGGGCTACATAGGGCATTCAAAGCCAGCCTGAACTACGTCGTGAAACCTGTCTTGAAAAGGTTAAAAAAAAAAAAGAAGAAGAAGAAAGAAAAATTCTGATTACATCTGAAGTGTTTCTGTTAGCTGGATGTTTATTATGAGTTAGTAACATGTTTGCTGGGGAGATCTGGAATCAGGAGATCACTGTTAGTTGTGGACCTTTGGGCATATCATATAGGCAGTCACCTGGGCCACTTTCTACATCTGCAAAATGAGGGATTTGAAACAGCTGACCTCTAAGGGCCACCAGTAGCCCATCAGAGGTAGAAGTAGTGCATCCAAAGTCTTGGATCTCTGTTTTAAACTCTGGAAGTGTTTGAGGTAATAGCAGCTGTGTGAATTCACACTTCTCTTGGGGAAAGAAGCCAAACTGAAGTTACAGTACTCTGTAATGTCCTCAACAAAGGAAGCTTCTCCTCATTCTGGCACCACAACTAGGTACCATATTTTGAGGGGGATAGTGAAAAACAGAATGATAACAGAGCTGGAAATCATTTGTAAGTGGTCTGGGAGCTATTGTGTTTTCCAAAGAGGCCGCAGTGGACAGTGAGGCTCAAGGCGACACTTCCAGTGGTTAGGATTCATATACACTAAGTGTTGAGTTCATTGTGAGGAGGAACCACTCACCATCTGGGTCCCAAATGAATTAAAGTGCCTCAGAAAGTAGCAAGAGCTTCAGTGAAATGATTGAAGCATATGTCTTACTCTGACACAGAAATCCAGTCAGAGAAAATAATGCCCAGATCTCCATTGATCTAGGAGGGCTCCCCTCTTCCAGCTATCAGAGTCAGCATTATTGAGCCATAACTAATTGTGCTTTTTCAGACCTTTGTCTTAATGCTAATCATATCCCTTATAGATATAATGATAAGAGTGTGGCATGTGAGTATGCCCAGGGCCCACCAAAGGGTACAACTTTTTACTTGTGTCCAGCAAACTTATAGTTTTTGCTCTTTTGTCCTTTATTCCAAAATTCGGATTTGTTGTAAAAAATAGGGTAAATATTGCCACCTTTGCTTTTACTATTAAGACTATTGATCACTATACAGCATAGTGAAGTTCATAAACTTTGGTCTGAAATCTCTGCTATGTTATTAATTGCATGAACTTGGTCAAGGTCTTGTCTGTTCAACAGGTCATGATCATTTTTTCCTGTATAATAGTGTGGGTTTCAAAGAGTTAAGAGAGTAACTGAGGAATGCATGTGAAGTACTGCTAACAGTGGCTGTCATAGAGTTTTAAGTGTTCAATAAATGTTACTGTGTTGGTAGAAATAGATTAGAAGGAAATAATAAAACTCTGTTTTTTCTTTGTTTGTTTGTTTGCAATAGTGGAATTTTTCTTCCACTTAAAGTGTGGTAAATCGGTGGATTTTAGTAGTTTCCAAAGTCACACGATTTTAAGATATTTTGTCACCCATAAAGAATCTCCCATTTGCTGTTTTGTCTTGACTGATATTGTTCAAATCTGGTATGCTTGAGGGTGTCAAGTCTGGGAGTAGGGGCAACTACTCTGGGGATGGCAGTATTCAAATGTCTTCTTTGTATGCTTTACTTTTGTAACTTGAACAACTACTTCTAGGAGGAAAATATGTAATTGTCAACTAGTGATTTCTTGCTGGTTTTTGTTTTTGTTTTTATTTTTTTGAAATTTTGTATTATTTCTAGCCTCTGTTTCATTTTTTCTTCCTTAAATTAAAACAATTTTAAAAAAGAATCTCTCATAGCCAATAGCAATAACGTCTCCTTTCGTTCCTAATCCCATAGTCTTCCCATATCCCAGCCCACTTTCTAGATTGATTTATTCTGGGAATTTCCAAACTGTACTTTTAATGGTTGCATAATACTCTGTTATGTGACTATACCTTCATTTAGCAACCATCTTACTACTGTGTTTTCATTATTGTAGGCAGTGTTCACATTGGGCCACTTAAATTCTTTTAACATATGCACCTGGGAGTGGTATAATTAACTAAGAAGGAACATAAAATCTTAGCTTTGTTCCTACATGGCTGTGCTGTGTGATATTTTCAGAACCACTCAACAAGACCTGAGCTTGAGGCCAGTGTGCACACCCCACTGAGGCCCAGCTGCAGCGTTTCAGGAAGGAGCAATAGCTCACCTGACAACTCAGATGCAGCAGCTGGGGAGCTCTGTTTTAGCAAAGCTATTCAAAGACAGCTCTTCAGAGAGTGCCAGTCTGAAGTCAAGACAAATCCCAGTGTTGGCAGAGTGCAGGTGGAATCCTTCATTACATCTTCATGGGAAGCAGAGCACCACTAGCAGCACCATCTTTGCAAAACTGAAGTCCCTTTGCTCTTGGCATCTGCGACTGCCAACTCTGAAAACTCCCTTAATACTACTTAAATACTGCTGCTTAGATGCGTCCATTCAGTTTTTCCCCTCTGAATTATGCTGCTCCAATGCAGACTGTTCTGGAGAGGAGAAAGAATAGCTGCACTTAAGTCTGATGTGCCATAATCTTAAAGGCGTAAGATGACTTGGGAAAAAAGAAATCTGGAAGAACTAGGCCACTCTTCATCTGTGGATCTCTTGTATGAAATTGTGTTTACATTAATGCATTAAAAATGCACACTTTTGTTTTAAACATAGGGACAGCCAAAAAATAATGTTTTAGTGCACTGATGGTTGGTCTGCTTTACGAGTTCAGATTATAATGTTTGCAAGTTTTGTTGTGCTTGGTGTCCACTCTTTCCTGGCCTCAGATGGACACACTGTTAGTTCAGTAAGATCAGCATCCAGTAGGCTGTTTCAGGGGAGTTGAGCATGAAACTTGCTTCAGTAAGAGCAAAGGAAAGTTGCACTTAATTCATTCAAATACCTCAGTCTGTTCATAGTGTGTGTTGAAATGTGTATTTTGTATGGGGTGAAATTGCTTCAATCATGACAGCAGCTTCTTTACAATTGAATTGGGGTACCTAGTGCAGCATCGAATTCAGTAAAATGAAAGGAAAAGACTGGAAGGATATGGACAGCTGAGTTCTCAAGCTTCACAGGGAGGCACACAAGTGCTAGAATCATGATAGTGGACATATAAAGGCATGCTTCTATGCTTTCCTGCATGCTGGGACTATTCTCAGTCCTGAGTGCCCAGTAGAGAAGAATATGCTCTGGAAGGTCAGCAGTGCAGACTACATCCACCTCTTCCCAAAAGCCTTCCCTGATTCCTAACGCACTGTTTAGAAATATATAGACAATGGATGAGGATACACACTATGGCGTGAAAAAGACCTAGGTTTCTAACTTAGATCAGCCATGGCAGGTTACTTAAAATCTGTTTTTTTCATTTGTGGATTGAGGTTGTTGTGAAGCTGAAATGAGAAAATTCCCTTACAGGTGTCTGACTTACCACTTTTCTGGCATTGGTAGTGCTACTTGAAGACTGTGTCTACTATTAACTAATTGTATGACTTAGGATCACTTAACCTCTCTCTCTTTTTTCTTTCTTTTTTTTTTTGTTTTTTTGTTTTTTTGTACTCTACATCACTTGAACCTCACTTTTATCTAAAAATGAGGACAGAAACATCTATCCAACAGCAGTTTTGTGAGCCTAGGAGCAACGATGCTGGAAATGAACATTAGTCTAGCCCTGACTTACATTGGACCCTTGACTTACCAACATGTGGCAGCTAACACTGTGAGCTGTAACTAGTTACTGGAGTGTCAGATCCCTTTGTGAAACTATAATCAGAGGCTGTGCTGGGCTCAGCACAATAGCTAATTAACCAGTGGTCATCCAGATAAGCATATTTGAATTTATAGAGCCCACAGTTTAAGAACAAGTATTTTCTTTTTTTTACTTTGCTTACATGACAAATGGCATAAATGTCTTTCTCTTAACAAGGATGCTTGTGGTATGGTTACTCAGTTCACACAAGATAAGCGTAGCTCAGCTTGGTCTTTGTGCTGTCTGACATTGGCCTCAGTGCTAACAGTCTGTGTTATCCAGACATGTTTAAGCATTCTGTTTGCTTTAAATGCATTGAAAGAAAGGAATTCTTTGATTGTCCACATATCCTCTCAGCTAAAGAGAAATCACCTTGTCTTAAGTTTCCTTGTTGCTGAGCCACAATACCCAACTCCCACAGCTTAAAGGAGGAAAAGGTTTAAGGTTTTTTGTTTTGTTTTTCCTTGTTTTTTTTTTTTGTTGTTGTTGTTTTGTTTTTTTGCTCATGGTTTTTAGATGTTCCAGTCCATAATGGGCTGAGTCCAAGGCAGGGGAATATGGCAGAAGAGAAAAGGCTCATAACATGGCAAACTGAGAGCCATTAATTGAGGAGGACACAGTACACACTTTCAGGCCACCCTCCTCTAAGCAGGCTTCACCTCCCAGCATCACACTTAGCCTTGACTTTATCCACAACCTAATCCACTGATGACGGCCATGGTCCAGTCACCTTTCACAAGTACCCGCTATGAGCACATGAAGCCTTCAGGAGACAGCTGAACAGAAAACATAATACACCTGACTTGGTCCCAAGGAGGAGCTAGGTGTAAACTCCACTGAATTTTCTTTTCTTTTCTTTTCTTTTCTTTTCTTTTCTTTTCTTTTCTTTTCTTTTTAATTTTGAAGAGAATAAAACAAAACGAAGCAGAACAAAGTGAATCAGAACAGAACAAAGCAAGCAACACAGAACTTCAAAATAAGACAGGAGGAAATCAGCAGTGGCCACCATAATGTCTCTCATTTTCTTCAAAATAGCTGTTCATACCATCACACATAATAAAATCAAACAACAAAACCAATTAAAAGAATGAAAGCATTACATGACTTCAAAACAAGACAACAGGAAACCATAGTGTGTCTTGTTTTCTTCAAAGTAGGAGGGTGGCCTGAAAGTGTGTACTGTGTCCTCCTCAAAAAAAGAATTAAAGCATCACAGGACTTCAAGACAATAGAAAATCAACAATGGCTACAATAATGTCTCTTGTTTTCTTCAAGATAACTGTCCATACTTTCACACCTAATAAAATCAACTGATAGAAAGCAGACTGAAATCAGTTAAAACAAGAGAATGAAAGCATGATAGAACTTTTTAAGATAACAGGAAATGAACAATGGCTACTATAATGTCTCTTCTTCAAAATAGCCTTCCATACTGTCACACATAATAAAATCAAACACAACAGAAAAAAACCAAAGCAAGAATAAAAGCATTATAAGACTTCAAAACAAGATGATAGGAAACCAACAATGGCTACCATAATGTCTCCTTTTCTTCAAAATAGTTGTCCATACCATCACACATGTTAAAATCAAACAAAACAGAATAAAACCAATCCAAACAAGAGAATGAAAGCATTATAGGACTCCAAAACAAGATAATAGGAAACCAACAATGGTTACCATAATACATCCTATTATCTTCAAAATACCTGCCCATACCATCAGGCACAGTAAAATGTAACAGAACAGGACAGAATAAAACCAAATATAGCAAAATTATAAAAATGATACAGAAGTTCAAGACAATAAGAAATTAACAGTAGTTACCACCTTCCCCTCCTAGGAATTTCCTCCCCTATCACTTTCATAATATCTACTTTGCTTTTTTTTGGATCTCAGTAAGTCCTTCAGTTTTTTATGCTAGGGAGATAACTCATTGTTCACCCATATGCAGTTATACCAATTTGCCTATGAGCATGATCTCCAGGTGCATCCATTTACCTACAAGAGCCTTGAGATTATCCTACCTCATAGCTATATGAAAACACTATATCAAATGTTATCCATTCTGTGGTTGATGGGCAAATTAGCCTTGCTTTTTTCTGGTCTCTAGTTGTGAGGAACAATTGTTTTCTCTCCTTTGATTTTCAGTCTATGAATTTCCTTTCGCATTAAATGTGTTTCTTGTATACAGTATATTGATGGATCTTGATCCACTCTCCCTGTGTTTCTTTCAAACCAATGGTTGTGGAGTCCTAGGCACTTCCCATGTTGGCTGCCCTCTGGTCTAGGGGAATGGGACAGTCGCTTGGGTTTCTTTGACCCCAGGGAGGTAGTGGGGCATGGGGCAGGCTATTTCAGACCTGTTAAGCTGCACTTGGGCTCCCCTGATGGCCAGCGGTGTGTGGTGGTGGGGCTGCTGCTTCTCTCAGCCGGTGTGTCTATACCAGGACTCCCCCCATGGAGGCAGGCACATGGTGGATGCTGATTGCCTGCAGAAAGCAAGCTTTCCAATGGCAGTAGCTGGCAAGCAGAGGCAGATCTGGCTGGGTCTCCCTGCCTGCACTGGACACATGCTGGAAGCAAGCCTTCCAATGGTGGTGGTCGGCTGGCAAGTAGAGCCCTCCCATGAGTTTGCCTACTCATTAATTGCTGCTGCTAGTATTTTCCCTCCTTCACTTGCTTCTGCCCATGATGTCAAAGGAATTTTGTTACCTAAGTTACTGAGATTGTTTGGGTTAGGGTTAGACATCACTTGCGGAAGGGCGTGCAAGCAGTTCGTGGCCTCAGGTGTGCACCTGCGCTTTACAGGGTTTGGTAGCCTTTGGTTGGCTTTTGCAGCTCTTGGGTGTAGAGCAGACTGCCTGGAATCCTCCCTTGCTTCTTGCATTAGATGTCCACATTCTGCTGCCAGAGCTGAGGAAGCGACAGTGTACTTTGTTTTTCAAAATGGGTGCTGATGAAAATGAGTGATTAAGATGTAAGCCATGTGAATATTCATTACAAGAATCTAAACCATCTGAATAAGAAATGAAGTTTGAAATTCCACAGATGTTTCATAGTCTTATTTATGTATCCATACAATAAGAGACCTCATATTTTAACTATCTTATTAGGGATTATCTTTCCTAAGTTGGTATAGGGTTAGATCAAGCTATAACTAATTGTCCTTGAACACATCTGAGCCATCCAGTGCAGGCGTAGTCATCCTTGGATTATTTGACATCTTTGTTCCTTGTAAGTGCTTTCCCAAGTGTGTTCACTTCACTGTACCTCAGTTTCTTCCTCTCCTTCTTTTTCCTCCTCTTCCTGTTCCTCTTCTTCCTCCCCTTTTTCCTCTTCCTCTTCCTTTTCCTCCTCCTCCTCTTCCTCCTCCTCTTCCTCTTCTTCTTTGAAACAGATTCTCACTGTGCGGTTTAGGCTAGCCTTCAGCTCATTTTGTAGCCTAGGCTGGTCTCAAACTTGCAGTGATCCTCCTTCCTCAGCCTCCCTCCTGAGTGCTGGGACTACAGGCATGCGCCACCACACCTGGCAGTTTCCTCTTCTGTAGAACAGAGGCATCAGATTAGATCATCTTTAAAGCCTTTTAGGTGTAGGTTTTTCAAAAATCACTTTGCTGTAATTAGAGCCACCTCTTCAGTTAGGCATGAAATTCATCTTTTTCAGTCCCTATCTGCTTCTAAGACAACTTAGAAGGCACTTTCTGCTTGGTTCCCTACCTGCATTGTTACTTTCTCTTTCCATTTCAGATCGGAGCACTAAAATTTCCAGAAGTTCAGGTTAATAGGCAGTCAGCCTGAGGACCTTGCCAAAACTGCCCAAATCTTCCTTATTCGAAGCTCCTTATTCGAAGGCCTCTGCTAAAAGTTGCCTTTTGCTGATTTGACAGTCAACTCAGAGGTCCTTGCTAGTTGGCACGTCAGCTGGCAGGGAAGTTGGGGGTAGCTTAACTGTTTTTGGTGGTGATGGTGAACCTTTTAGAGCTTTCAGTACTACAAACAGACAGCTGCTGCACGTGTCCATCGGTTCATTTCCATTGCCCTAGACAGCATGTGTCCATAGGTTCACTTCCACTGTCTTAGAGGAATGGGGTGATTACTTGGGGAGTGGTATTGTAGGATAGCTGTGGGCAGCTTGGGAGCCAGAGAAGGAAGGGAGATCTTTTGCATCTGTTTCTCTGTGCTGCTGGGTCTATGTTAATCCAGAGAAGTGTTTGTATCTGGTGCTTTATTAGGTAGCAGCATGTAGACATGGCCCCAAGGACCTCATAGGTAGGAAGGGAACTGTATGCTGTTTAACACGCATCTGCTGAGCAACCTTCATGTGTTGTTAGGTGCTTTTCATACATATGGATGCCACATGTTAATACAGAATGATGACTGGTTAAGTGGTATCTGCAAAAGGCGTTGGGAGCATAGAGAGAGAAGTAGTCTGCCTGAATGTGGGGAAATGGAGGCACAAGACAGTACAGGAAAGTATAGGGGAGGCATCAGAATAGTTTTTTAAACGAGGCAGGAGTCTACGCTTTGCTGAAGATGGCCCTGGAATGGTGTCCATATTTTTGTACAGCAGTACTGGAGCCTAGCACTAGTGCTGTCTGCCATGAGGTGACTTGGATTTGTCTGATAATGCTGTCTTTTCTTGCTTTATTAGTGTTGGTTATAGCATTTCTCTGCTGTTTTTAGAAAAGTGGAAAAAGAAAATATGTTCCTTCTTGTGTCTCTTCATTGGTATTTAAAAACATCGAGTTTCTGCAGAACTCTTCTTAGCCCACATCTCATGCCTGAGTGGGATGGCAGAGCTAATTCATTTGCTTTAGCGTTGGGAGGCCCATGTTGCTGAGCCAGAAGATGTGGTAACAAGAAAAGTGTTGTTTACCGTTTAAAAAGTTGCAAGTTCTCTTCAAGCAGGAGGTTGTGAGTTCAGTCCCTGGTGTCCGTTCCCCCTGCCCCCCAAAGATACAAGTTCTCTTACATCTTCCTGCAGTGGTGCTTGATGGCAGCTGATGTGTCGATGTTTTATTTTGACTGTTCAAGTCTTAGTGTTTTCTACCCAGTTTGATTGCACAAATGGCTACTCTCATATGAAGCCTATGTGGAACTGTTGCATAAAGGTTTCATAGGAATGCCCCAGCTGATGGAGTGCCTTGTCTTTGAAGCTTTCTTAGTCCCCCTGGTCTGAAATGATCTTTTTCCACTTCCCTGTGGTTTCTGTATTTTTCTTTTTTATTATTTCCACAGTCTCCCCTTTGTTACATGTTTATGTGTGCATCCTGTCTTTCCTACCAGATTTTAAACTCAGGGCATGGCCGTGGTATTCTGTGCGTTCTTCATAATCCCTGGCTAGCTTGAGGGTTTGCCATAATAAGGACTCAGTAAATGTTTGTTGGATTGAATTGGATCCAGATAGCATTTGAGCTAAGTTCTCCTTAAATTCAAAAGAAACTTTTTAGGAAGGTCCATAGTATTTACTTTTGATTCCTTGCACCACGTTCTGTATTTAGTTAAGATACATGTCCACCTGTATCCTGAAGGATGTGGCATTAGTAGAATAAAGGTAAAGTGCAGTTTGGGAGCAGAGCAATGTGATATCTCCATTGGAAGGATCGATCAGGGAATCTAGACACTTGAATTCAATAGGCTGCAATAACTCCATAATTTATTTGCATCTAAGACAAAGATGAAATCATGGCTGGTTATAGCATTTTCATTTTTTACCACAGACAGCATGAAATTCATCTGCAGAAACTTTCTGACTCTTAACCTGTGTGTACTTTTATCTCTCAGGTCCTTATATAGTTTGACACTGTGCATACCTAATCAGTCTCCTTTTGTTAAGTGTTCAGGGTTTTGTTTTGGTGTTTGTTGCTGTTTTGTGGTTTTTGTTTTTGCTTTGCTTGTATGTGTTTTACTTTCTGCTTTTCTTGTCTTCTTGCCTCCCTTTCCTCAGCTAGGTCCTGTGGAGACTAAGAACTGTGTCAGCTGTAGCATTTTCCATACAGTGTTTATGACTTGCCTTCCCAGCTTAGGACTCGCCAATGCTTACTTTCAAAGCACATTTAATTTGAGAAAGAAACAGGGTCAGTCAGTTCAGTTTTAGCTTCTCTCCTGACCATCTATTAGAAATCAGGCATGGTGCTAGATACTCACACATATATTATTTTATTTTATTCTAGAAAACTACTGCTTCGGAGAAAATTTTTTGATTATTAAGAGCCACGCATCGCATACTAAGGAATTTCTCTGGGGTTTTTGTGATAATGGAACACTATAATTGATATCACTACACAAACATGGTATATCTTCTTGGCATGTCAGTTACTGTCAAATATTAGGATTGGTGGGAATATTAATTGGAGCAATTTCAAGGATGAGTAATCATTTTTGTGTGAAGCAATCATGAAGACCGAGGGGAGAATTTAACTTATTTACAAGTAGTGGTGATGGATTTTATTAGGGTTAGGTGTTTAGACTATGCCTGGACGCGGGAGGGAGCCTCCTGAGGGGCTGAGCATGTCGGCGAGTGCCACTGTACGTGGCTCTCTGTATTATGTATGACCGCAATACTAGGCACATGTGAAGTATGCTTGCTACTATTCTGTTTTGTCATTTAAGCCATACAACTTGAAAAATGTGATACACTTTTTTTCTTGTACTGGGCATTGAACTCTCGACCTCGTGCTTGCCAGGCAGGCGCTTCTGACACTGAGCTAAATCCCTAGCCCAAAACATGATAAATTTGATTTTTAATTAAAAGATGCTATTTTATGATTACAAATGTAATGTCTTACAAAAATACAAAGAATTATAAATTTGAATAGCATAATCTCAACCATTGTAATGTAATGAGATGCAAATGTGCTAAAATATACTATTCTGATTATGTGGTAGTAGCTGAGATTTTTTTGCAGCAGTATCGTATGAAGTAATTGTTATGTAGACGCATGCCTGGTATGTAGCTATATATACTGCTTTTTGGACTTAAGTTTGGTTGTTGCCTTGTATTAAAGACTTACCGTCTGTTTTCATGGTTGCATGATATTCCATTTGCAGATATTTATATTCCTGTTAATATTGGTATTGGTAAAATACTCTGTCTTTTACCACCTCATCATCATTATTTACTGGAAATTGAAGAGCCTTTGCCCTGAGCTACATTCTGAGTGCTTTTTAAATTTTTTAAACTGATACAAGGTCACACTAAACCCAGGCTGGACTCAAACTTACTGTCTTACCTCTGCCTCTCAGAGTGCTCAGATTACAAGTGTGCATCACTGCACCCAAGTTCTTGCACTGTTTTTGAGAGGACAAAAATGGCTCAAAACTAGCAGCAGCTAGAGGCTCTCCTGGCCCTGTGGCGCAGCACAGGAGTAATGTAGATGAGGCCACCGCTCTGTTTCCGGCTTCAGGGAGCTTCGCAGTCATCTTCTCCGGGTGCTCAGCTCCTTTGTGGTTTCTTCTCTGCCCACGAGTTGCTACAGAGGAGGCGCAGGGGAAGCTGGCAGTGGCGTTGACTATAGGAGTGACTGCTTATAGATTACTATTAAGTTTTGTTAATTTCTTAAAATTTCTATTCAGTCAGAGAAGCCACAGCTTTTTGGTCTCAGTCTAGGTTTCAGGGTTGCCTGGCATCGTCTCAGCTCGGCTGAGCAGACCAGTGCTGCAGTGGCAAACTAGGGAATGCTGTTTGTCCTGCTTATCTTTTTCTCCCTGCCCCTTCCCTCTGACATCTCCATTGGTGTTGTCTTACTTCTGAAATAGGGGTTGGAGTCCTTCAGGTACCGTATTTGAAGTTATATGAGCATGTGACTGAATCCCAGCTCTGTCGCATGCTAAAGACCTACAGAACAGACCCAGACCTTCACTTTCCACATCTGTAAAGTAATTACACCCTCTGGGGCTCTCGGGAAGGTTCACCCAGATGGTGTGTCCACGGCGTGCTGTTGCACACAGAGGAAGCAGCAAATGTTTTAATTTCCCATGTTGGTTGGCTTCAGCTATTTCATCTGCGGATGTTGGCTTACTCTGAGGAGAAAGGCGATACTGGTGAAAATGTGTGGGATAAGGCTTGTGCACACACAGGCTTGGCAGACAGCAGTGTTCCCTGCATCCCCCTCTCACCCCTGCAGGACTACCCAGAGCGCAGCAGTGTTCCTCACCAAAAAATACCCTATGATTCGTGGATTCTGTCAAACTATTAAGTGTTTTTCCTTTTGTCACAGAACCTCGTGATCAGTGGGTGATTTCAGATGCCCCTGTTTGTAAAGAGTTTCCCTTTCCTTATTTTAGTCATTTCTGTAGAGGTGACTAATAGTGCAGCAGGCATCTCTTCACTGGCCCCTCTTTGGCTCTCTCTCCGTGTCCTCCCCACCATTGCTCAGGGTCTTTCTCAAGGTCTGTGTCAGTGCACAGTCCCATAGGTCTTTGTGGAAAGTGCATCTGACTCCGAATTCATCTCTTCAGCCACGGTGTTACCTGGCTTAGCAGTTGTCAGTGCAAACTAATAGATGATGAATAAAAGGATGGTGGGTAGTGTCTTAGGAGTGGGTGTAGAACTACTTGACTGGCTCACTTGTTCTTCATTTATTTTTAACTTTATTTAGTGACCATTTGTTGAACACTTTAAGCACCAGTAATACAAACAGGATAGCAGCAGAACCCCAGGCCTCAAAAGCTCACAGTGCATTTAACTGGTTTCCAAGTTCAGTGTAGTAGTTGTAGGAGGCTCTGTGTCAGAACCTTTACAGGATCCAGTGGAGGCCTTACCTTAGGATGGACTTGGCTTTTCCATATAGGAGAAGAGACTATGAAAAGCTTTCACAGGAGATAAGTGCTCATTCCAATTCACAGAATAGGTCCTACCCTCATTCCCTACTTGGAAGTAACTCCATAGATTTTTTTTTGTTTTTAATTGTCTGCAAAAGCCATTCCTTCTTCTCAGACTTTCACAGGAATAGTTGTGTGGTAGTAGCCTATAATGGTGTAAGGATTAGCAGAGTGAAGAATGAAGTGAACCCTGCCATTCTCAGAAACGCACAGCTTATGCAGTTTTTGAATTTATTTTTTTAACTTATTTCTAGTACTTTAAAAGAAAAAACTAAGAGCTAGGAAACCAGAAGCAAAATAGGAATTTGTCTGAAGGTGTGTAATGCACAAGTGATAGTACCATAGGGCCTAGAATACTCAGTGGAGTGTCCTACAATGACAAATGTTTAGGAATCCTTGGCCTTTCAATCTCTTTGCAGCTTTCTTTATGAATTATATTGAATACCCTGCATCTCATTTCATTATCATTATTTGATCTGTGGTCTGTATTTGGGATTATATTGAGTTGCATATTATAGGAGGGAAGAAAGCCAAATAAATAGAGGGTTAAATGTGATTGTTTCTCTCTTACCAGGAAGGAATCTGAACATAGACCTGGGTACCCAGTTTGTGGTGTCATTTGGTGTTCAGACCACCTTTCTTTTTCTACCCCACCTGCCTCCGTACGTGGTTTACATCTTCAAGGTCACACCTTGGATTGAGATTACAGTCAGAGTTATCATTTCTGAGAGGTGAATTCTAAAAAGGAAAGACAAATCAGGCCATGCCACTTCAAATATGTGTGTGTGTGTGTGTGTGTGTGTGTATGTTTTTTTTTTCCATCACATTTTGTTGCAAGAAAGGCCTGGTGAATTCTGGTGTTAAGGAGAAAGGGGAGAGTAGGTGTTGAGCAAGCAGTCAGCAATCTGTTAAAAGCCAAGTCTGTACTTGGAGTAAAAAAGAGATGAAACCTCAGCACAGCTAAGAGGTGGTATACTACCAAAATAGGGGATGAAAAAGATTTAAGATGGGTTATTTACATGTGTCAACCCCCAACAACAACGAGGTAATCATTGTGTACTACAAACATGTACTAATAACAAATCTTTTGAAATTTTTAATTAAAACAAGGGACTAGGAAGCAGGGAGACAGCTCTTGTGCAGATGGAAAGAGGACCAAAAGACATAAAACAGATTAAGGCATGTTATATACATATACCAACTCCTAACTAAAAATGTAATTATATACTACAAATATGTACTAATAAAAATAAAATGTAAAAATAATAAAAAATTTTAAACTGCTGAGAAAGATGCTAGAAAGGAAAGAGTTGTGGGTTATATGGCATAGGCATTAAATATTAATGTCCTGTGCTCAGAGGGAATGATTGCTGGCACAAATCATCTCTCCTTTTTTGGGGAGTCTGTGATGTGATAATGGAATGAATTTTCGTCCCAAATGGGCTTGTGGAGGGCAGGAGACAGTAGTGGCACTCTCGAGAACAGTCTTGAGGAAGGGGAATAATGTCCTTTAAAACTGAAAGGGCACAAGTGCTTTCTCTCCCAGCTACAGAACAGCTGGTGAGTTGGTCCTCAGTAGGAGATCCTAAGGGCACAGAGGAGATTCTGGGTACAGCCAGTGGAAGATGAGGCATTAAACTAGGTGAGAGGAAAGAAGCAAGTGGGATTTATATCTAAGGTGGTAGCTGTGCATAATTACCATGAAGAAAGGAAACTGTCATTTGCAGGTGCAGGAGAATGAGACAGAGGGATGGATAGAAACATTGGTGAACTTGGGAGGTGGAGCACCCTGCTAATAAGAGGTGTTTAGTTTTGTGTTGCTTGCCTTGCCTTGCCTTGTTTGCAGGTACTGGGAATTGTACCAAGGGCCTATGCGATGAGCTGCATCCCCACTGTTTTTATTTTATGAGACAGGGTCTTGCTTAATTGCCAGACTGCCTAGGCTAGGCTTGAACTTGTGATCCTCCTGCCTCATCCTCCTAGAGTGCTAGAGTGTAGATGTTTGTCACCATTCCCAGCTGGAAATAATTCTGTTTTGGATCCTTCAAGGGAATCCCACTGGAGAGTACAGTGATTTGTTTCTTGGTACAGCATGATGTAGAGTGCCTCTTGGTGGAGTAAGAGAAAAGAAGAGCCTCTTTCTGCTGCCCTTCTTGATTTGTAGGGTTCCTTTTTACTGTTGCAACTCTGTCTTCTTGGTGAATGTTTTATGGGGTTAGTCCTGATTTTGAGATAGCCCCCTGTCCTAAAACTCCAGTTTTGGCTCTTGCCTTATTGATACTGTTTTATTTTTTTATTTCAGGATTTCAACTTGACAGGGATAATTCCATGATCCCTCTTGGTTATATGCAATGGTGTAACCATTTATGGGAAGTATTCATAAATCTTGCATTTTTGTTTTTTCTCTGTTTTGTAAATTCTAGAATGACCCCCCTCCCCATGCAACCAGCATGATTTTGGGCTGTCCATAGTATGCTTTTTTGTCAAACTCTCTTCCTTCCCAGTTGATATATAATACTTACTCTTCCCATTTGTATGTTTTGTGGTTAATAAATTTTTCCACGCATTTTCGCCATTGATCCTCATAATAAAACTGAAAAACGCAGAGGTTGCTTATCATTTATTTAGACACCAGAAACCTACACTCAGAGAGGCCATCTAGCTAATGTGGGGAGACCTGGGGTTGGTCCCTAAGTTGTCTGGCTATTTGTTAAACTGAGAAATTCATAGCAATCAAGTAAATGTTAAATTGTGGCCTGATTGAGATCTAGTAGTTAGCACCATTCATGTGCTGTGGCTTAAACATATACATGCATATCCTGACCACATCTAAATCAGTCTTTGATTGTTTAATGCTTGGTGTCATCTGTGGCTCAGCTCTCTTCCTGGCATACCAGTTACAGCTTCTCTGTAACAATTCCATCCAGCCAGATGAAACAGTATCTGGTTCTCAGTGTGTTAGCCAGTGGTGGTGAACCTATGGCACATGTATGGTGTTAAGACAAAAGCTGTTAATGTATGTTTTTTTTCTAAACTGAAACCTCAGTATTGAGGTTTAATTGCAGTGTTGGCACTTTGCAATAAATAAGTGGGTTTTGGGTTGCAGTTTGGGTACTCATCTCTAAAAGATTCATCATCACTGGATTAGCTGTATTAGACCACCTACTTTGCAGTGTTGTAAAGATTAAATAAACCGCTGTACCAAAAGGATTTTACACTTTGCCTAGCAATACAGCTGGTGCTGAGCAAATGGTCTGCGTTTACCTTCTTCCTCATTTTGTCAATGTTTGGAGAGCCTCATAGAAAGTGTGCAGGTTATAAAATAAAGTCAAGGATATCGCGGTCTAAAAGTTTGTGCCCTATCAGTAGAATTAATATGATGAATGTGAGTGAAAGAGCAAACTTACCTTTGTGACCCAAAGTAAGAACCTTGCAAATGACTTTTTTTTTGTCTGAATGATAAAGGTTTATTTACTAATATGCATTGTGGTTCTTCATGTTTTTTCTCTTTTTCTCCTTTTGGCTTTATTGTTTTACAATTGACAAAAAAAATTACGTATATGTAAGCTATAATGCATTGATTAAATATACACATACACTGTGGCATGCTTATCATAGTCACATTAGTTAACATGTTAACTGTTAGGAAACTAGATTTTTATTAATACTTATTTGCAGTACATGCAGTTTACAGTAATCTTTGAGTGTGTACACGTACATAATATAACTTATTTATTTAATCCTCTTTCCTCTACCTTCACTGTTTCCTCCTTTAATTCCTCTTTCCCCATTTTCATTCTTGTTTCATTATTAATCTTAGCTCATGTTTATGACATATAATGTTTTCTTCATTGAGGTTCCTGTACAGGGCATATCCTTAGTCTATATATTTCCCTTTCCCCTTCACCCCTTCTTATTTTCTGAAAATGACCTTTTCTGACCAAATTGAGGGTGATTCATTCTGGCCTTTCATTGATAATGATCCTTTACATGCTGTACTTTCATTTTCAGATTGACTTTTGTGACACAGAATTAGTGGTTGGTGGACTCCAAGACAGTGTGTGAGGAAAACCCGGGATCTCCGAGGCCATGCTGAAGTGGGGAGAAAGCAAGTGAACAAGGGGTGTCATCACTGGGGAGAGGACTGTTGTCTTCCCATTGGAAGATGTGTTCATTTTCTCTCTGCAGAGACTGCTGAAGTGGTTAAGTATGTAATTGGAAAGTCAAGTTTTTCAGTTTCTGCAGAAGGTAGACAGTTTTTAAGATTAAAGTTTTATTTTATGTATTCTGGAACTGATAGCTTTAGGCACTGAAGTTAATTTTTTTTCTTTAGTTGAAATGTCTAGTTTTCTGCAAGGACATTGATTGTGTTCTGTTATCAAAAGGAGGTTCCTATTTTCAAATTGCAACTCTCCTGTTTGGCAGTATGACTGTAATTTAAGAATACTGCAAGGTTATTCTGTTACTCTGTAGATAACCCTCCAGTAAATCTGCATGGAGTGTTACTCTAAAAGTTTCTGACCCATTCTTGTTTCTGACCCATTCTTGCAAAGCAAAATAGCAATTTCCTTTCCAAGGCGAGAGATAGAGAAGAGGCCAGATTTATATGTGATCTCATCGAGAGGGAGTACTGCAATGATAGAGGAGGAAGTAGTTCTTTAAAAGTCTCACTGTAGCTGGGAGATTGTAATCCTCGCACTCAGGAGGCTGAGGCAGGAGGATCACCTTGAGTTTGAGGCCAGCTTGGGCAGTGTTGTTTTTTTTTTTTTTGGTGGTGCTGGAGATCAAACCCAGGGCCTTGTGCATTACAAGGCAAGAACTCTACCACTAAGTGGCATCGCCAGCATCTTACATAGTGTTAAATATCAGCTTGAATTACAGATCAAAACCCTATCTCAAAAAATCAAAAACAAAATTTTCAATATAAGGATATATTATTTTGGTGAAGTCAGAAAATTATTTTATTTTGGGAACCCACCAAAATAACAAAAAATTATCTGTAGGCCATTATTTTTATTCATGAGTCTACTGTTCCACCCACCTAGTCCTTCAGCAAACCTACTTGTTCTTTCCACTTATCCCAAGCCTGACCTAGGAGAACATAAGTGCCTGGTGATGTGAAGAGGTTCTGCAGTTGAGGTTCTTCCATGAGAACCTATGTAAATGTTCCTGAGAGAAAAGGATCCAAAACCCAGCAGCACAAACCTGCTCCTGCAGTGCCCAAGCACAAACACCTCCTGAGCAGGTGTGATCTTGCTTTTTGGTTTGTTTACCTTCCTTTACAAGTCTTTTTAGTTAAATGAGCTTCCACTCTGCTGTGATTGAATCAGTTTTAGATAAGTGAACATCTGGCAGTAGTCATTTGATGCCTTTCTTGGGTGCTCACTCCCTGATCTTATTTGGTTAGGAATCACATAGACAGATCCAAATCCGAATGCTATTATGACTAAATGCCAGAACAAACTAAACAGCGGGGTTTTGTTTTTGTTTTGGTGGTGGGGGTTACCTAGGTTAGGCCTTGTTTCTAAAGTGGTTGAGTCTAGGCTTTTGAATCAGAGTCCCCACATAGGACATAAGAGTTGTGTTAGTGTGATTTAATTTTCTTTGGGCTTGTTTTCCTTATCTACAAACTGAAATAATAATAGTCTCTACTTGTAATAGTTCAATGCAATGATGCATGTAAAGTGTTTATTGCAGAGATTGGCATCTAAATAGTACTCATCCCTCTCTCCCTTCCTCAGTTCTCTATTTTGCAAAATTAAATAGTTTTGTCTAGCCAGATCCAACCAGTTTTTTTTTTAATTTTATTTAAACAGAAAAAACATGTAAAGGGTAGAGGTAATACAGAATTCCAAAAAAAAAAAGAAGAAGAAGAAGAAATCACTAGTTAAAATTACATATTGTCCTCTTAGAAATAGTTGCTCAAGTTACAAAAAAAGCATACAAAGTAGATAGTCAAACAGTGAGAGTGTAAACAGCTATACATGCATGAATCTCTACATGTATTTCTATCCTTTCTGTATTAGAGGGAAAAACAAAACTTAGCAAGACAAAACAAAACAAATTCCTATAAAAACATGAAAACAAGAAGTCATATAAAACAACAGTACAAGGTGATCTACAATGATTATTATGTTGTTTCTTATTATCTTGAATAGAATGTCTGTATCAACAGGCATAATTAAATATAGCAGTATGATTGAGTATAGCAGTAAATAACGATATTAGTAAAAATAAAATATTGTAGACAGTATAAAACTTCAAAGGCAGGTAATAGTCACACCATAGTGGATATTCTAGTGGATCTTGTCATCTTAAGTGCAGTTGCCTATATTCTCAGACTTGATACTATCAATCATAACAGCTTTGAATAAAATCTATCAATACAAAACAGAGATCCAACAAACCAGATTTGATTACGATCAGTCATGGTAAAACAGTGTAGGTTTTACAGAGCTTTAGATTAAGTTAATAAGAAATTAAGATGATTACCGTACTATAGCCTATTATTTTCAGGATTACTGTCTGTGCCCTCAAATCTAGTACAGGTAAAAATGACTGGAACAGAATATAATACATCTAAGCAGAGTAGTGTGGGTAATGTGGGTTTTCAATCCTGGTGCACTATTTACAATATAGCGTATCAAGACTATCTATATTATAGTTTCTAGTTACCCTTCTCTGCCTCATTTCTGCTATGCTATTTTTCTGCTTTTGTCTAGTTTTCTCCTTCATTCTACTGCCTGCCCACACTCATTGAGGCCTTTCTGCCTCTGTTCCTAAAATCCTGGTATTTTTTTTCTCTCTCTCTCTAGAATGTCCTTCAGTATTCTCTGTAGTGTTGGATTGGTGGTCACAAACTCGCCCAGTTCCTCTTTGTCATGGAAGCATCTTGTTTCTCCATCAACTAGTGACAGTTTTGCAGGGTACATCAATCTGGGATGGAGGTTATTTTCTTTCAGGGCTTGTAACACTTCACCCCAACCTCTTCTTGATCTGATGGTCAGTGTTGATCAGCCGTGATTCTGATGGGCTTACTTTTATAGGTAATCTGTTTCTTTTCTCTGATGGCTTTTAATATTCTGTTTTTATATTGAATTTCTGGCATCTTGATTATTATATGTCTGGGTGTAGATCTGCTTTGGTTATAGGTGGCTGGAATTCTGTATGCCTCACACAATCGAATGTCATTTTCTTTTCCCATGCTTGGGAAGTTTTCCTTAATTATTTCCGTGAATAGCCTTTGTAATTCACCTGTGTGTACTCCTGCGTCTTCATTCACATTTCTTATTCTTAAATTGTAGATTCTCTTGTCATCTTCTAACCTTTGTATTGTTACTGCCTGTTTCCTTGTTATTTTTAAGAGATTTTTCCTTTCATGATCACACACTGACAACTTGTCTTCAAGTTTTGATAGTTTATCCTTAGTTTCTTTTAAGGAGTTTTGCCAGCTTTCAATGGAGTTTTAAATTTCCTGGTAGTCTCTTTGAATCTGCTTCATGTATTCTATATTTTCTTTATATTCTTTATCGAATGTTTCTCTCCTTTTTTTGTGTTCCTCCCTTCTTCCATCTGTATCATCCTGAGAGATGCTTTCTGAGAGCATTTCTTTTATTACTCTACTCATATCCTGCTTTACCTGATTTAATATTTCAGATTTGAGCTCGTCTACAAGGTCCCGAAGATATCTCTTAATGTCCATTGAAGCCATGTCTGATGTTGTGTGTTTGCCGCCCTCAGTCTCCCTTGTTTTTCCTTCTCCTGGATCAGGGCTTGCAGGATTCTGTGCTGGGGGCCTCCTCCTGCCTCTCTCTCCTGTCACGGCCCTGGTTTCCTCCACACGGGTTACAGTGCAGGTCCCAGCCCCTTCCCTGTTGGCCACGTTTCCTATGAAGAAGCTGGCAAGGGAACTCCGCCCTCTCCTGCCTGCTCTCCCCACTGGGCCAGCCAAACCCCAGGTGCCTTCACCCGGTTAGTACTTGCTAGACGCAGGGAATCCATTTAGGACAGCTCATTGGGTCCTGGCCAGGGGCACGGCCCAGTCCAAGCCAATCCCACGAATCTGCTCTGGGGAGGGAGCAACCAACTGAAGTCACTGTTGCTCCCAGTTCAGGCTCCTTCTGCCCGATTCTAACATGTCGCCCATTTGGTTGCGCCCTTCCCGTGGTGGGGGTCTCATTCCCAGCACTGTCCGTGGATTAATGAAGGTCCCTTTGCCGGCTCCGCTCTCCGTTGGGCTCACCAGCCCCCAACTTCAGCGCTGTTGTGCTTCCTGTGAGTGGTGGCAGGAACAAGTTTGGGCAGCTCTGCAGGCAACGCAGATTCAAGCTGGCACAGACTTGGCGAGTCACTGCAAAAATGCTGTGTCCCTTAATTTTTACCTGTTTCAGTTGTAGTCCCAAAATATTTGACGATCTTTTTTATGTTTTAATTTCTTCCTGTGTCAAGAGGATCTGTCTCCCTCTGTCTGGGTCTCTCCAGGGTGTTTGATTCTGGCAAATGAGTTGTTTCTCCCGGGAGGCTTTGTATTTTGTTGCTCACTGATTGGCCATCTTGTCTTCTCTCCAACCAGTTTTAACTCAGATCTGGAATGACTTTTTAAACACATGAAATAAGCCAATGTTGTCAAATTTAGAGAGCTTATTAGAACATACTGCTAGCCTCACCCTCAGTGACTGAGTCAGCAGAGCAGGTGGGGATTGAGAATGTGCACATCTAACAAAAACTCAGAGATCCCTTGCCCCACTGGTCTAGGAAATAAGCAAAACAGAAATTGGGGGGAGCTCATTTAATTTGTGAGGCAGTGACTGGTGGAGCCTAAGGAGATCATTTAGGATTGACCCTTAGAGTCAAAACAACAAACAGATGAATATTTAGTAATAAAAAATGAAATACAGTTCTGTGGAAGAAGTCACATTTCTCTAATCTGTGGACATAATTAAAGGTTTGCTTACCTTTGGATATAACTGATGTCCCATTAGTGTCTTTGCATTTGTTCACTGATTTTGGCAGAGTTGTACACCCATCCCTGTATTTTTTCTTTCTTTCTTTCCTTTTTTTTTAAGTTTTAAGAATTTATTAAAAGCAGCTATTTTGTCCTGCTGAGTTTTCCCACATTGTTTACTGGAATTTTGCTGGCTGCAACACTGTGATGTTTAACCTCCTCCACTCTTTGTTTGCTTCTTGCACAGATGAAAAGAGTGAAGATGTTTCTCATTCTTCCTTTTTTGGAGGGATATAGTGGGAATATATAGATGGGAATATATAGGAATACGATATAGATGATGGTGTTTATTGCATAAAGAAGTGTGCAGAACCTGGTGTTTTCTTTTTTGTTCTCTTTGTTTGTCTTTGATGTTTAAATTGACTGGTTGGCTCAGGTGTTGTCAACTGGTTTTGTTTGGTTTGGTTGTTTTTTACCTAATACATTATTATGGTTTATGTCTAGATGTCCCCCCAAAGTCTGATGCAGTCATGGGGAGCAGACCTATCAGAGGCAACCAAATCTAAAGTTTCTGTTTGACCCATGGTCTAGTGCTGGGATTAAGCGTGTGAGTGCTACTCCCTACCTTCTGGTAGATAATGTACATATAATGTAAAGAACAAAAAGTATATTCTTCTTCCCTTGCTCTCCTGTGTTGCTTTTGCTGTTTTCTACCACCATGAACTGTTGCCCCTTTGCCAAGTGCCACCCTGCCTTGGAGCCAGCCAGCCAATTATGGACCGAAACCTCTACACACTGTGGGCTAAATAATAAACCTTTCCTCCTTTACCTTGCGGGTGTTGGATATTTTATCTCAGCAAGGAGAGAAAAGTAACTAAGACATGTGTGTCTTTGGAGCATCTTTCCAGAGGCAAGTATAAGAGGCATCATTTGATACTTTAGCATTAGGTGAGTGCTTGATGTTTTCCTTATACCATGCTATGTGTTTTACTGTCTGCTGTTTTGTTTAATGCTAAAAAAGGCTTTATTCTTAAAGATTCATATTAATAATCTATCCCTGTGATACTTACTTTCTTTGAGCAAGTTGCATTTTATTTCAGACACATTGGTTCAGGATTGCAAACCATTGTTGCTATGACATGTACAAAGTACTGCTTTTAGTAAGGCTATGCGACATAGCATGAAGTTAGGAACCTTCAGATTAAAGGGTTGAATCTTGCTCAGTCATATAATTTAGGCAGTACTCAGTTCTGCAACTTTTTAAGACCACTCAGTTTTATATCTCACTGTTACCTGAAAGGATATAGAAATGCCTGTTCAGACAATGTCAAAGTGAAAACCAAGGCTTAGTTCCATGCAGAATTTGAGTTAGTTACAATACACAAATTTCTGTTGTTCTAGAGTTAATGCTGTTGCTTTCACAATATTTTAGTAAAGTTCTAATGTTCATGTAGTCCAGTCCTCAGGTCCTGAGAGAGGAGGTAACTTACTCAAGGTCACATGTTGTATTAATGTAGTGGCATACAGTGGCAACACTGGCAGGCCTAGAAGGTGTCTCATAGCTCATGCTTATATGTTCTTACCAAGGAGAAGGCTGTCTTTTTTCAAAGGGAATCCAGAGGTCTGAGGGTTGCTTCTGTAAGGCATCTAAATTTGACCCATGCAGTGTGTAAAGGGTATGCATTTTGGCAAGTGAAATGCAGTGCTGTTGGCTTCTCAGAACATTTAAAGATAAAATTACAATCTTAACAATCCCTGAAAACATGGAAAAAGAGGAGTCAGGATAGCAGGCAAGATCAGGTCTTTGGGTGAGTGAATTGGCCATTACTGTTCTAGACTTGTGTTTCTGTATTTTCTAAAATTTCCCTCTATGACTATGACTATGGAAATCTTTTTTGTAGTTTTATAAAATGTGGCTATTGGGGGAAAAGTTGAAAATAGAGGAACATGCAGGGAAGAGAATTTAAACTTAACTTGCTGCTGCTCCACTACTCAGATCATCACATTTGCCATTTTGTTCTGTTGCACGTATGTTTATAGTCAAAGCAGGAATGTGCTTTACTTTCCAGGCCAGCAGTACATTTCCCTAGCACACATTTCTGACAACTACCCCTGGACAGCAGTTTTTTTGTTTATGTTTTTGTATTTGTTTGTTAGCAGGATTGAACTCACAACCTTGCGCTTGCCAGGCAGACACTTGCCGCCGAGCTAAATCCCAGGCCCCTGAACAGCAGTTTTAAGACAGGCTTTCCTCCGCATAGCAAGCATCCTTGCTGAATTCACCAGTAAGCCTAGACAGGAATCTTACACAGGCACACCATCTCCCTTCCTGATTCTACCCGAAGTTGGTCTTTTGTCTTAAATTTATATAGTATGCTCTCAAGTAATGTGTAACTTAGATATATCGAGGTACCACGTAAAGCTTTATTTATTTACTGCAGAGTTCAGATGTGTAGGGAAACAAGGACAGTTTCTGCAGTAAGACTATTGAGAAAAATTTCTCAGTGTGAGTGAGGTGATGTACATCTGTAATCCCAGCTGCTTCAGAGGCTGAGCAGAAGGATTGCAAGTTTGATACCAGCTTCAGCAAATTAGCAAACCTAGTCTCAAAATAAAATTTGGAGCAGTCTAAGGACTCTTTTCACTGTTAGAGCACTTCCCTAGCATGCATGAGACTCTGGGTTTAATCCCCAGTACCACCAAAACAAAACCCCAAAGCAACAACTGTATATATTTGTGTTGCATGTAAGCAGAATTTAGAAAGACTTTCTTTTAACAAGTATGAAACAGTCCTTCCTAACATGACTGTTAGAGAAAGTCTTCAGACTTTCTTCCTTCTGGAGAGTATGTGATTTAGTGATGTAATCTATAAATAGCACAACCCATTTTTAACCATATTGCTGGTTTTTTACTAAGACTTTGTGGTTTGGCTAATGAAATCTTTTTAGAGATGATCCTCTGAGCCTTCTGTCTAGTTAATATCTCTATTGCCTTTGTGGTTAATTCTCTTCATGACACATCCATCACAAAGGAGGTTTACCCTCTTCACCCCGTCCTTCACCCCGTCTGTCCTCGCATTTGCCTGATGACTGTTGGGGTCAAAGAGAGCTTGGTAGATGGTTTTATGCCACTAAAAATAAGTGGTAAAGGCAAGTCTATCTTGTTGAATTAAAACAGTGTTTTTAATTAGTACATTGAAGCTGTTCCCTTTTAATAATTTTCTGTTCCATAGTACTATCACCTGAGCCTATGGCAAAGTATTGATAGAGTTCGTTTATGAAGTTCTTTTATATTTATTCTGTCAGCTAATTGCCCTCAATACCTTTTTTTATCTCCAAAACTATATTGTCCGCATTTTACAGATGAGGAAGCTGAGACAAAGAAATTATAGGCAGATATGCCAAGCCAGTATGGCTAGTATAAGGGAGAACTGGGGCTGCTACCAGAACTGGATGTTAAAATACTATGATTTCTAAAAGAAGTGTGTTTCACTACTATCTGTTTTTATTAGGATTGTCCTACTATCATACAAATGTCTGAAGGTTCATATGGTAAATTCTGGATTTTGAGAAATTTTCTACCACACCTAGTAAGTTGGTTTGATTATACCTTTCATTTTTGTGAACATAGTCATAAGTCCATGTGGCAGTAAAGCTGATGGAGTAAGCACTGCTGTTAAAACTCTAGTTTTTTAGGAACCAAAATCTGTTGTTCCTTGATCCTTTTAGAGACAGTCTCTTTTTGCATTGTTTTTCCATTTTCCCCAAGCTATAAATGAGGTGTCAGGAAGTTGCAGATGCGTCTTAGTATCAGAGCTGCCTTCCTGACTGTGCCACTGCCTCCTGTCACACTTTGGTGGCTCTGCAGTGCTTTTGCGGTGAGACCCACATGCCTAGGACAGCCCTTGCAGCCAGCATGCAGAAACCCATCTCCCCCGTGCCACATAGCTCATCTTGCTTCATCTCCAGCAACAGTTACATTCTCTGCTTCCTTCGTGATGCTCACAGGTACCTGCTTGCTTACCTAAATGTTTTCTATTTGTTGTTGGGGACTTGGTCCAGATTTCCTTATACCTGAACTCTTCTCTTCATACCTTTCTGCCTGTCAGCTCTCTAGCCAGTCTGTTATTTGTAGGACCTTATATCCCTCTGTCTTAGTACTTATTATGTTGAAATGATGTACTTACCTCTGCCCACTATTCTACCCCAGCATTTTAAATTCTTAAGTTTGAACTCTGTCTCAAAGCAAGCACTGTGTTTTTAAAATACATTGTAGGCACTCCAAAGATTATCAAGTGGATAATCCTACTGCCTAACACACTGACGCCTTAATTCATAGTGGTGTTTCAACCTGTTTGGTGAAGGAATGAAATACTAAAACTGTTAAGACTGCCTTGGTCATATAAGTTAGCTGTGTTTAAGTGACCATGGAAAATTTAGAGTACCAGCTGGTTGCCTTTCTTTCCACTGCTTGTGGTGGTTATAGATGAACTCCTTATTAGCTGATAGGCACTGGGGGCCTTGAAATTGTGTCATCTGTCACAAGTATGTGTTGAGAAAATCTGTTGCTGGAGATAAAATATATATATATTTCAGCATTTTAAAATGTACAACTCGATTTTAGTCTTTCTGATGTATATTTGATAGTCTACTTCATCCTTTCTTTGCACCTATGTTTAGATTTTTTTAATTTGATCATAGTGTCAGGTTGGGTTTTTGTTGAGTTTAAAGTTGAGAAACTTATTTTTAAATTTCAACCAAAAAAAAAAAACCCTCTAGTGTCTTCCATTTTAAATTGGACAACAGAGCAAATCTTAGCTTGTAGAATACTTTTCAAAGTTTGGAATGCAATTTTGAAGCTCTAATTTGTAATACCAAGATGGGTAGTTAGGGGTATAACTGAATGGGAAAGCGCTTGCCTAGCATGTGTGAGACCTTGGGTTTGATCCCCAGTGTCACATACACACATTCACAGGTACACATAGCCACTTGCATTTAAAATACCTCTAAAATAACTGGAAACGCTTAGTGTAATAAATTCAAGAATGTGTTGCAAGGAACAAATTTGAGCTATTAGGGTTGTTTTGTATTGTTTTGTTTTTGAGACAGTGTTTTGCCATGCAGTTCAGGCTGGCCTTGAACTTGCTTTTATAGCCCTGGCTGGCCTTGAACTTGGAGCAATCTTCCTGCTTCAGCCTCATGAGTACTGGGAGGGTTATTAGTTTTAAAATAGGAACATTTCCTAATTTCTATGTCAGGAAAGGAAGAAACAACTTGTAAAGAAGCTATTGAAATTGTAAAAGTTACTTTTCTTAGGTATATTTTAATACACAACTTTTAAATAATTTATTAGAAGAGGCAGCTCAGTACAGTAGAAAAAGTATGAGTTTTGGAGCCAGAAATACCTTGTTTAAAGTTCCAGCAGCACCACTTAACCCTTTTTGACTTTGGGCTGACATTGTGACTTTTTGAGCACTTTGTCTCCTTCCTGGTAAATTAGGGTATTAGAAAAGGAGCCACAAGTGCTCCCTGTTCTTCCTGCTACCTCACAAGGTTGTTAGAAGGTCAGATGAGAGGTGGGAGGGGAGCATTTAAGTTGTGGAGCAGTACACAAACGTATGTCTCTCCCATGGACAGAAGGGTGCTTACTGGGTGTTGGGGGGAAAAAAGCTAGAGAGAACCTAGAGGAAGGTGACAGATAAGACTTTATCATTTTTTCTCAGAGTGTTTGGATCCTTTTGAGCTACTGGAGATAGATGTAGACATTCATAGTCTACTTGATGTGGCATGGATCTAAATCTGTGAGCCAACTTCTGGAGCTTATATGTGCCATACGTCAACAGCATTTCCAAAACTTTATTTTTTACCACAGAATAGACATGTGTGGCTTGGCTGGGTAGGGTGGTACACACCTGTAATCCCAGTACTCAAGCTGAGGCAGGAGGATCACTAAATTCAAGGCCAGCGTGAACTACACATTGAGACATATAGTCTCAAAAAACAAACAAAAATTATGACCTTTGCTTAAGTACTATTTCCCAAACACTACAGTCATTTGTTCAAGAAATATTAAATTGAATGCTTCCTATTTGATAAGCAGTTGTTTCAGGTGCCAAGAATTACAGTAGTGGGGAAAAAAAAAAACAGGCAAATTTTCCTACTTAATATAGGGAGTACATTTTGGGAAGAGACACATAAAGCAAACAAATGTAAAGGTGAGTTAGGTACTAAAAACCACTACCATGTGAAGACACCAGAAGGGTAACTTGTTAAAGTAGGGTTGCGGAGGGCTTAGTAAGGATTGCCCAGAGATGCATCTGTGAGGGTATCATTGAGCTGTATCCTGAGAACATGAGAAGGGACCGGAGTGGAAGAGGAAGAATTAGCCAGGCACGGTGCTCTGGATGAGGAAGCCTCTGGTCCAGAGGCACTGGGCTGGGGTTCAGTGAACTTATTTTTCTAGTTTCTTTTGGCTTATGTGGTCTCCTGCTTGAAAGAATTAAATTTTTAACTGAGGAGAAAAGCACGATAAAACAGAAGGTGAATGAAATAAATGATAAGTTACATAGTAGATTGCATTGTGGGTACTAAAAGATTTATGTGGTTCATTAGACTTTACTTTGAGTATACCCTAAGTAATTGAGTGAAATAGCTTTTCAGTTCCTTTAGTCTTACATCTGTTAATTTAATCTTGTGGAAAGGCTAGACTTTTTCCTTTTATGCCCTAAGGTTATTGACCTTTATCTCTTAGTCACTGAAGTAGAAAATATAAAAGGAGATGAAGGACCAGTCCCAGTCAGACCTTTGACCTTATGAATCCTTGGGGGTTTTGTGCTAATGATAATATATAAGTTTTCCTTTTTGCTTCTGAATTGATTTTGCAGCTTAAAAGAACATCTGTCAAAGGCTAAAAGGATTGTCAGTGTAGGGAGAAGGATATTGAAATAGAAGCCATTATCCAAGTGACTCATTTATGACATGTATTTATGATGATGTGGATAAATAAAACTCAGCAAATATTTTGCTAAATAATACTTATAGCAAAAGCTAACGCCTAATAAGTGCTTACTGTTTGCTAGATTGCCTCCATTACTGAGGCTTTTCTACGCTAAATTGAGGAAATCCTCCATGAACTCCATAAGGATGGTAATATTGTCAGTATTAAACAGATGAAAAACTTAAGGCTTAACTAGGTTACTTCCTTGCTGAAAGTCTTGTAGTCATTTAGTGATCAGACAAAATTTTATGGCCAGCATTTCTGATCCCAGAGTCTAGGTTAATTGATACAATGTGCCCTAGTGATGGTAGAGTGCTGTAGAGGATGTTGAGTGAAAATTATCTGAGGAGAAATCATGACTACCGGGTAAGGGGCCTAACCCAGGTAAGAAGAAAATAGGCTAAGGTGGCATGGTGGGTTAAGTGATTAGTTGTAACAGTGACTGAATGAACCCCTCGCCTACAGTGTGGCAAGAATTGTCCAAGTACTATGGGTATAGCAATAAAAACACTAAGTCATGCACTCTGAACTTTCTGAGAACAGTCAATAGGTAAGTAAATACAGTGTATTATGTAGTTAGCAGTGTTGCAAAGACAGAACGATATAGGATGAAGGGGTAGTATGGGAACATGAGGCTATTTGAAAGTTATGACAAAGATATAGAGACACAAGAGCCTGAAGTGCAGAGGAACTATCTTAGTGACTTTTCTTGTTGCTGTAACAAGATATCTGCCACCCAGAGTTAAAGGAGGAAAGGTTTATTTGCCCACAGTTTGTAGAGCTATCTTGGCTCAAGGCAGGGTAGTTTCTCAGAGGGCCATCACAGAGGAGAGGAGGACATTCATGGTGCCCACAGGTAGCAAAGGAACAGACAAAAAGGCAAGTTTTTCTTTCCCTCCTATTGTTTGCAGGGTACCAGCCCTAGGGCAGGTATAGCTCTCAAAACTTAATCCCAGGCAGGACGATGCCAAACCAATCAATGGAGTGATTTACTAATCACCCACCCTTAATCCCAGCATCGCACTATGAATCAGTCATACACTCTCAATTCAGCCACCTCTGAAAAAAGCCCCATGACACTTTCGGGGGGACATCTGGTCAAAAACCATAACAGGAATCAAGGTTGGAGCATGGCTGGCATGTGTTTCTGTGGTAGCCAAGTAGGTAGAGTGTAGAACTATCACCAGGCATCATCTAAGGAGATCTCCCAAAGAGTAGATGGAGACCTAGCCTCACTCCATCCACAGGATAGGGATCTTAAGTCAAAGGAAAGAATTACAGGAAGAATGTCAGTGAGTGGTTTCAGAAAGGTTTATTAAGAGTTAAAGAAGTACATTCTCAGAGTAGAGTGTAGGCCCTCAAAAGAGAAGCACATTATTGTTTGGGGTTGGTTTTTATGTGGTCTTGGGAGTGTCTTCCAGGTATATAAGCCAGGGTGTGTATTCCTTTCAGGCTATTCAATGGGTGATATTAGAATGCAAACATTTGAGTGTGTTTGAAGTTTAGAGATATTTCCCACTTAATAGTACTGCTTTCTTGAGGACAAGTATCTGAGGAAGAGAAAACATAGGTCAAGTCACAGGTGAAACACAGGCCTAGCTTATAGGGTAATTAGAAATTTTGGAGGGAGTCTCCTGGAAAGTAAAAGGGCATTGCAACTTCAGGTAACTTTGTGCCCTGAAACTGCAGGGGATTTTTTAAAGCACAATTTTCAGTTTGTTTTTAGAGCACAAGTTTTCCTCCTCTCCTTTTTTATGTTTATTTCTTCTACCTCCAAAGAAAGAGACTAGAAAGATGGCAGAGATGTACTGACCACTGTTGTAAGGACTTTGGCATAACTTCAAATAAATAGGGTGACTTGGAGATAACTTTTTGTAATATGTAGCAAGTTAGAGAATGTGACAGAGTACATTTAATAAGGATCCCACTGATTAGCCTGGAAAACAGACTGCCAGGGTATGGGGTTGAAAGGAGCTCAGTTAGGCTGTTAGCATAGTGCAGGTGAGATTATGATCCAGTTGATTATACTACTTTCTACATTGACCTGAAAACAGACACAATATTAAAATATTAAATGAGATTTCCATGTACAGACACCAAAGTGAACATATACTTAAAAGACCACTGGTTGCACAGATATAAATGACAGAGCATATTTCAAGGAGAGATGATTTGCGAACTTTGCCTTGGCTCTGTCCCATTGTTATGTGACCCAACAACTCTAAGGGAAGGAATGATACCGACAGTGAGTAGGTAGGCCCAGAGATACTGCTAAATATACTGAATTACAAAGGCAATTCCTGCCCTCTGCCCCCAAAGAATCATCCCATTTGAAAATTCATCATGCCAAGGCTAATAAACTGTGTTCTAAAAATATTTTAAGTGGTATAGAGAAGAACTGTTTCAGTTTTTCTGTGCCAGAGCATAGCTTGAGAACATTAGCTTCACAACAATCCCAGAAGTGGGAATAATATTAATTACATTTTGTAGAGGATGAAACAGTCTAAAAGATATTACATACTTCTGATCATTTTGCCAGTAAATGGCTAAAGGCAGGAGTAAAACTAAGCCTCTATCTTAAGGGCAAACACAAGCACCTCATACTTATGGTCTTCCCTTCTGTATTATGTATAGATTCTTTCACTTTTAACCAAAATTCTGTTACACAGTTTTCCATGATTTAAATTCCTTATACTTTAGGACTGGAGGGGTAGAGTAGTGGAGCACTTTACTTGAATACACAAGGTCTTAGGTTTGCTCCCCAGCACTGCAAAAACAACCCAAATTTTTTCTTGTAGTCTTTTCATTTTTATTAAAAGTTCTTTGACTGTGCACCAAATCTTGGTGCCATAGAAACAAAGATGAAGCAGCCAAGGTCCCTGGCCTTAGCAAGCTTTCAGTCTGATTCCTAATCTCATTATGTTCTCGTCTGGTGTAGTTGCCTCAGAAGGTGAAGGTGCAGTGACCTATGTGCTTTTCTTAGGCCCAGAACCTTAAGCCTGCTTTCTCCAGAGAATCATATGCTTTATTGAAGGAAACAAAACTTCAGATGTCCCTGTCTTTCCCTTCCCTTGAGTGGATGTCTGTCTCCATGCTTGGCCGTCACCCTTGGTGGTCTTCCTGTTGCCATCAATCTAGATGTCCTACAGATGGCAGTGCATCTGGATGAAGAAGGTGGTGGTTCTTTTAGCCTGCCCTCTTGATCTGTTCTTGTTTGCCATGAAGAACAGCAGGCAGTGCTGGTTTGAAAATTGGCATTTTTATTTGTTTGGGATTTTGCCTCTTCATAGTTAGCATTTCTGTCTTCTCTCTGTCAGCCTTTCAGATAGCTGTTTATAATGGCACATGTTCTGTATCTGTGAAAAATGCACCCCAACCCCAAAAATGAATGTACACCGCAGACATGTAAACCCCTCCATAATATTGTTTGCCCTACCTAGATTCCATTATGTTTAATCTTTAGAGCCTTGACTTATATATGACTGTGCAGTGTCTTTTCACTAATGTGAGACAGTTACTTTGTGCAACTGAATGAGTTTATCATTCTGTGTACATGTTTATACGTTCTTTTGCACATTTTTCTGTCCTTTTGTTATGTCAGCTCTTTAAGCAGAGAGATTTGAGTACTTACCAAGTAGCTGGTTCTGTGCTCTAGGTTTTAGGGGTGCTGTCTTTTTCATGAAAGCTGCAGTCTTCTCATTACAGCTCTGACCCAGTCATTCTGCTTCATCAAAGCATCCTGCATGCAGGCTTTTGTTTAAAGTGCAAACACAGTGAGACACCCTTGCTAGGCAACATTTGTTCATAGAACTCTCTGTAAACAATGCATATATGTTTTCTCAACATGGAAAGATGACTGTGTTCCATTCAGTGGAAAGCAGATTACAAAGCAACACAGAGAGTATCATCTGATTGTGTGAACCCATAAAGAAAAACATTGGAGACCTGTTTCTGGTTGTTTTAGTTTTCTGATTGCTGGGAGTTCAAAGATTTGTTTGGTAATATATAATACATACTTAGTATGTAAAGAAATAATTACAGCAAAATAAAAACATCAGTTTATAGATGTCGCTGCCCAAGGGGGACTCATAGAAATAATGACCATTCAGTTTAGCAAATATTTTCTCATTTATTTGATACCTATAGAGAGAGTACTGGCTGGAAGCTGGGCACGCAGCAGTATACCCAATATACAAAAATCCTTACCTCGTTAGGACGTCATTCTAGAACATTAATGCAAGTGTGTACAAAATGCTGTAGGTGATAGGAAGGAAGCAGCAGTGTTTGTGGATCACAGTTACCCCAGAATTTATTTCTCAGCATGTACCACTTTGTTTTTGAAAAGACTTAGCAAAAGCTACCATGTTCAGTATACATGTTAAAATAGTGAGGTTCCCCCCAGTAGTGAGCATTGGTCCATGTCTGTCACTTAACAGGAGGTGGGGAAAGATAGCTTGATTAGTTATACAAGCCACTTATTTTTAGGATAATCTGGATAAAAGGCCAGACAGTATTTCTTGCCGTGTCTTGTTGTTTACATTGGTTCCCCCTATGCTCATCTAAACTAAGGGTTTTTGGGCATGATCTCCTTAAATGCATCTCAGGAAATGAATTTCCTCACTAGAAGCCCAATTACAGCTTTGTCAGGCTGGGTTTTGATTTAATGTTAATACTACTTGCCTTCCAGATAAAAGATAAGGAAGAAGGTCCCTTGCCTTTTTTTTTTTTTTTCTTTTAAGTACAGGCAGCCCGTTTCTTACTGATTAATCAGCATTGTGACAGTGTTTCCTGAAATGGGGACCAAACAGGAGGTAAAGGCTTGAATGTGGTCTTAGGTCTCATTTTCCATCTTGGCCAAAGGAGCCAACCTAGTGCTAGGCTATTAAGAATCTGTATTTTAGAAAAGAGGTATAAATAAACAGGCAAAGGCATTTTCTGTTTTGAAAGCCAGTGCTTTCTGATCTCACAATTTAATTTTTCTTAACTTTATTATCTGTTCCAGAAATTGAAAACTTGACATATTAGTCTGAGAGATGATATGATGTGGTTCTCTTTCATGGCTGTGTGTTAAAAATCATTCAAGGAACTATGAAAATCTCAGGCCATCCCAGCACAATTAAGTAAAACTTCAGAGCAGGATGTGTAGGGAGCAGTGTTTCAAAGCTCCCAGGACTAATTCCATTGTCCACCCTAAACAGAAAGAACTTAATGTGTTTACCCACACCTGCTACACAGGGCAGGTTTCACCTTCTAAAAAACAGGTAATACAATAATTGTTTAAAAAACAGGTAATACAATTATTGTTTCATTAAGAGGAGAAACATGACTGGGTAACTTCATTTAGAAGTTCTACCTTGGTTTGGTTTTAAGCTCCCATACTCAAGACTAAAAGCCACTTGACCTATTTCCATAGCCTGATCACTGAAATTTTGGAAGCCTGTAACACTTTTATATTGGTGGAGAGGATTTTTCTTCTTGGGCCAAAAAGTACATGTGTTACAGCTTGTTTGTTCTTTGTCTTGGCTATATTATTTTTTGCAGAACTGATTCCTGATCTAATTAACTTAAATATACTGCATATGTGGCTCAATTCATAATCGCCCCATCCTTTCCTAGTTTTCTAGTCCACTGACAGAAATTTATGTGAACAAATATCCATCTAATCTATTGATATAATTTAACGTGTTTTTTTGTTTGTTTTGTTTTGTTTTGCTTTTCATTTTTTTCCTGGTGAACCATTTTATCTCTGATTTGAAGCATAATGGTTTTGGGTATGTGCCCCCCTCCTTCCCATTGGAACATTTTCTTCATGTTTCACAATATCTGTTATACATTTACACTTTCGGTTTCTTACACCAGAGAAACAGTGAGATATTTGAACATGTCTATCCAATTTATTTCACCTAAGAGTATGTTCTCAGGGTGCATCCATTTACCTAGAAATGTCTCCAGTTTATTCTTTATGTAGCAGAGTAGTACACCACTGTGTAAAAAAAATCCCATATCTTCTTTACCTCTTCATTGGTTGATGGGTATTTGGGCTCTTTCCAAGATTTAGCTGTTAGAGACCGCTGCTCTAAACATGGTGGTGCATCAGTTGCTGTGGTATGATGCTTTTAATTCTTTTGCGAAGATAACCCAGAAAGGGAATAGCTGGGTCAAACAGAATCTCTAGTTTTAATTTTTTCAGGTATCTCTGCACTGATTTCCACAGTGTTTGTACCAGTCTACACTACCATCAACAGTGGAGAAGGGTTCCCTTTTCCCCACAATCCCATCAGCATTTGTTATTGATTTCTTGATGCCAGCCATTCTTTCTGAAGTGAGATGGAATCTCAGTGTTGTTCTAATTTGCATCTCTTTTTTTTTAACATTTTTTCTAATTTGCATCTCTTAACAGTTGCATTGAGCATTTTTTCATGTTTGTTTGCAATTTCTACTTCTTCACCTGAGAAGTGTTTGTTCATTTCAGATGCCCATTTTTGGATTGCATCTTTTAATGGGGGAGGGTGCTGATTTTTTTTTTTTTTTTTTAGTTCTCTATATGTTGTAGATAGTCATTTTATGAGGAACAGCTGGCAAAATTGCCAGTTGCCCTCTTCCAGGGGTGTTGGAACCCAAATAACTCATCAGCCACTGCAATCTGTGACGTTCACTGCTCTGTTCCACTGGTACATTTCCCTGTGGAGGCTTCTGTGGTCACCGGTTGTCACCTTGCCTCTGCAGGTTCAAGTGGCCTCTTTTATGCTGTGAGCCAGGACTCGGGGAAAGAGACACTTGCTGCCTCTCTACTGTGTTGTGGTCCCTCTCCCATGGGCTTCAGTCCTGCTTCATATCCTTGCTGGGACCCAGGTACCCACTTCCCTCCTCCTCCTCCTCTTCACGTTGCTATATTCCAGCATCTGGATTTCCATTGTCAGAGAGGCTGCTTATTTTGCCGTCTTCCCACAAGTCAGTGTGTTTTTTTTAAATGAAGTTCATTTTCTTCCTCTGAACACCTTTTGTTGTTCCTTTGAATTTTCAACATGTTTTAACTGTATTCTAAAAAGTTCCTACATATATTTTTTTGATATCTGTTGAAACCCTAAATCATTTTGCAGTTAGTGCAACAGTATTTGGTCTGCCTTTCTGTATTGTTACAATTTATGGCATAGCAGCTAAACCGTAGATCACTGCTTTCTGGCCATAGATCCTGCTGGGATCTTCAGCCTTTAGATAGTCTAGGAGGCAGAGTGGGTAGATGAGGGAAGTGCCATGCTAGAAAGTGCTGGTCTTGTAACTGAGAGTAAGGTATGGTTTGTTAGTGATGCCAGATAAGTAGCATTGCTGAGTTTGTGACCCACGTTTACTTCAGTCCTCTGTACATATGTGTGGCACTAAAAGACTGTTCTCTCTCCAGCACCTCTGAATATTGGAAATATGACTGAATGATTTTTCCTATCCCTGGGCTCCAGCATATACAGTGGGCACATCTGCATGAGCATGGGACACAGCCTGCCCTTGAACGCTTCACAGCCTCTCTTTTGTTTCTGCATCTGTTCACTTCTCACCCCAGCCTCTGGGCAGACATGCAAAGGCACAGACAAACCCTGTTGGGCACCCAGCCTTCCCCTCCCCATGTTTTTGGCCTCCTAGTTTGATTGTCCTCTTTTCTCATCTTCTATAGTCCTCTCAGTTAAGATGCCATTTTTGTCATCAACAAAGATGTAAATGTTTGTATTTCTAAAGTATATATCATGTTCTGGACATCCTGTGAGATACTGGGGTACAGCTGAGTACGAGGCAGATGTGTTCCTCCTCTTTGACAGCTCTATCTGATGGGGGAGTCAGACACATGAACAGAAACTTACAAGGGAATATGGTTAGTGCTGTGACAAAGTGCCAAAGTCCTCCATGGTCAGAGCAGGGGAATCATTATCAAAGGTGGAATTTCAGAGGAAGTGATATCTTCATGGGAATCAGAAGGCACAGAGATGGAGAGAACCTGCCACTTTTGAGAAAGTAAGAGGTGTTTGTTACAGCTAAAGCCTGATGGAAAGAGAAAATGGTAAGCGGTCTGGAAGAACAGCAGGACTCTTGTCAGAAAGCCTTTAGGGTTTGAAGCAAGGGATTGACATGCTCTGATTTGGCTTTTTAAAAGGCCCATTTCTATCTATAGAATGAAGTGAAGAGAGGAGCATATGTGAAAGGTACCAAGTATTGTGACAGTTGAAGATAATCTAGTGAGAACTGTTGGTGTCCTGGCCTGAAAGGGAGAAATGGGGTGAAGGGTAGGGAGAGGAATTCAAGAAATGTTTAAGCCATAGCTGCTTTCTTAGGGCTGAAATGATGGTTGGCCCCTGAAAATGAGGACTTTTCCTGCCCATTTGACATTTGGGGTCTTATCTGTGTGATAAATCATGTTGAGCAGATTTTAGTAGCTTCTTCTAATAAAATCTACATGGACATAGCCATCATTGAAGGAACTACCCACTTCTTATGGCTGGAAGAGCCTAGGTTCTAAAGCACTGGATTGGTGATACAGTATTTCATACTCATCAATGAGCTCTTTGTCATTTATTTGGAATATTGGAATCCAAGAATTTTAGAGCAGAATGATTTCTTAAGACATAATCCATCAAACTCCACATTTTAGCCACAAAGGCATGGTGATCCAAAAAAGGAAAGCAATTTCCTCAAGTCACGTTTCAGCTGTCAGTTAGGTGTTGCTTTGGGCTAAAGTGTCCTCAGTGAACAATAAAATTACAAGAGTATGTCACTTTACCAGTTGTACTTCTCACTGTTTTCAGCACTGATGAGCTAGCTGATCTGAAGAAGAGCGGTAGATAAATAAGACATTGGCTGAGCTTGGTATTCCCTTCCTTGAAACTGTAAGCTTCTCCAAAAGAAATACTTGTGTTGTCTCGGAGCTTTGCCTCGTTTGCCTTGTTTTTAACCCCTTTGTTTTCTTTATCTCCAACAGAGTCAGAGCTAGGACTCCCCTTTATAAGGGAGTCCTCACTTAATGAAGAGCAGGGAGCTTCTGGAGGGTTTCACTGTGCATAGTAGGCGGTAGTCCTGCTGCAGTGCTGTAGGTGGTGGACCAACAGGTAGTAGTAGCCTGGACTTTGGAATCAGGCTGGGTTTTAATCCCAGATGTGCTCTCTTGTCCTTTGGTAAAGAAGGCCAGACTCAGTTTTCTCATCAGTGAAGTGTACAGATAATTATACTTAAAAATTATACTGTCAATTTAGGAAAAAAATGGATACTTTAAAATACAGTTTGGGGGCTGGGGATTTAGTTCAGGGGCAAAAGCGCCTGCCTTGCAAGTGCACAGTCATGAGTTCAATGCCCAGTACCAAAAAATAAATAATAAATAAAAAAAAATGCAGTTTGGTACCTGGCCAGTAGCTGATGCTTAGTAACAATGTTTACACTAGATTATTGCTCCCTATTCACTTACTACAGCTTCCCAAAGCATAAATTTAACTAACATTGGCTGTTTATTATCACTTTTACTAGCATCAATTGAGAGTTTCAGAGTATGAAATCTTTTGTTTCTACCCATCTGAGTGATAAATGTGAACTTTTGTCCCTACTGCAAACCCAGACAGAACAATGAAGGGCAGGCACCACACTATAGAAAAGTAGGAAATATTGTATAGGAAGAGATCTTCATTCTTCCACATTTACAGGTGCCTGAAGCAGAATAAGATGTACAAAATATGTAGGAACAAAATTTATCTACTTATTTTTTTAAAACTAAATGTCTAGTAAGCTTTCTGCTCTACAGGGATAGATGAATGATTAAAAAGAAGTGGGTAGTAGTACAGAAGAGATGAATTCATCGGTTCAGAGCTATGAATTCTTCCTAGATGTAAGATCTGAGGTTGCAGGAGGTTGAATATATCAGGCTAAAAAGAGCTGTCTTGTAATAAGTGATAAGCTTATAGCTACCTCTCAGCAGGATAAAGATATGAGTTTAGAAAATGCAAAAAGAAGAGAGGAAAACATGGGACTGAGATAACAATTTAAGTACATAGGTGCCTAGCTACTACACCTTAGAATTTTGCTGTGGGGTGGAATGATGCTGTGTTGGAGAGGACTCCAGCTTCCTCCCCTGGCTAGAGCTCTAATTACACCTCTGTTGAGCAAAGTTTTCACAGAACTCAGTGTGAACAGAGCACATTTGTTCTTCAAACAGGCACCCAAGGACAAACACCCAAGCATAAACATATACCTCACGTGGTGCTCAACCAGGTAAACCTCCACTTCGTGGGAAGTGGCCCTCTCAGCATGGAGAGTGTCTTATCCTTTGAGAAGCCAGTACCCTGAGTACAACTTGTAAGTAAGAAGGCGACCGGTTTCTTCTGAGCAGTGATGAGCAGGAGGGATTAAAGAATCACTAGCTCTCAGTAAACCTGGTGGGCTGGGATTCCAGATGTGAGAAAGATGATCTTTATATAATCTCACAGTCCTTTTAATTGGATAGTATTTTAGAAATTAAAAGAAGGGCCTTGAGAGATAAAAAATGGAACCTTTTTTCTTTTTTTGATTCTATTTAATATACCCCAGTTCCTAAAATTAATATATGTAACTTTGAAACATAACACAACTATGATCTAATACAAAAATGGTACCTGATACTAAAGACTGATCAGGAAAAAATACCTTGTGTCATGCGCAGTTTTATGGTATTTTTAGAAACTTTTCTGAAACCAGTGGCAGCACAGATTAGAACCCAACATGTACTTATGTCATTTGAACTTGTTATGGAAGCCTGTCTGTTTCCAACTTGGGTCCTCCCAGGGTCTAGTCATGTGTAATTAACAACTACATTGTAGGTTTACTTTTTGCTAGATGTTTTATAAATACTATCCCATTTAAACGTCACAATAACTACTACTATCCTATTATTACTTTCTCTATTTTGTAGGAATAGAAAGGGAAGTCAAGGACTTATTTGTAGTTTACCCAGGGTGCTCAACCAAGTAAGTTTCACACCTACAACTTGAACTCAAGTTATTTCTGATTCAGGAACCTCAGCTCTGATGGTTTCATAGTAATCTGTGTGGCTGAATTTTTACCAAAGGGGGGATAAAATAAAAAAGAATTACTACCTTGTGGGTCTTAAATCTACCAAGGAGAAAATGTAGGATATATTCATTACTTCCCTCCCTGTTATATTTGAGGGCCTATCCACATTCATGTAAGTTGGATTGGTTCATCTTTTGACTTTCAGACATGGTCGTTTACAAAAGAAGACATCTCATTATCTTTTTTTTTTTAAGAGAATAAAACAAAGAAGACAGAACAAAGCAGATCAGAACAGAACAATGTAAGCAACACAGCACTTTACAACAAGACAATTGGATATTAACAGTAGCTACCATAATGTTTCTTTCGTTGTAATAGTTGAGCATGGCTTCACATACAAAAATATCAAACATAACAAAATAGTATAAAACCATTCAAGAGAACGAAAGAATTACAGGGCATTCTAAACCAAATAACAGAAAATGAACAATGGCTACTATAATATCTCATTTTCCATAAAAATTTGTTTATACCATCATACATATTAAAATCCAGTAAGACACAACATGATAGAACCAATGGTAATAGAAGAACAAAAGCATGGTAGGACTTCAAAGCAAGATGATATTAAATCAGCAATGGCTGCCGTAATGTCTTATTTTCTTCAGAATAGCTGTTCATGCCATCACATAATAAAATCAAATAAAACAGAATAAAACCATTCCAACTGATGAATGAAAACACTATAAGGCTTCAATGCAATGTAATGGGGAATCATGATTACCCTAAAATCTATGGTATTTATACATGTGAGTTTGGTTTATTTTGCTTATAAGAATGGTCTCAAGTTGCATCCATTTATTTATAAATATCTCAATGTGATCATTCTTTATAGTTAGTAGTACTCCATTGTATAAAAATACCACATCTTTTTTATCCATTCCTCAGTTGATGGGCACTTAGGTTGTTTCCAAGATCTGGTTATTACAAATTGTGCTGCCATAAACATGGGTGCATATATATCACTGTGGTAAGATGTTTTCAGTTCTTCTGGAAATATGCCTAGAAGGGGAATAGCTGGTTCAAATGGGACCTCCAATCCCAGCGTTCTGAGGAACCTCCAGATTGACCTCCACAGTGGTTGCACCAGTCTACACTCCCACCAATAGTGCAGAAGAGTTCCTTTTTCCCTGCAGCCTCTTCAGCATTTGTTTTTGGTAGTTTTTTTTTTTTATACTGGCCATTCTTTCTGGAATGAGATGGAATCTCAGTGTGGTTTTAATTTTCATTTCTCTAATGACCAATGATGATGAACATTTTTTCATTTATTTATTTGCCATTCGTATTTCTTTATCTGTGAACTATGTATTCATCTTGGATGCCCATTTTTGGATTGGGTCTTTGAATTTCGAGGGTCTGATTTTTTTTAATTCTTTGTAAGTTCTAGACAAAAGTCCTTTGTCTGAGGAACAATTCACTAAGATTTTTTTCCAGTTTGTGGGTTTTCTTTTCACTGTGCTGGAGATTGCTTTGGACATGCAGAAACTCTTTAATAAGATGTGATCTCAGTTATTGATTCTGGGAAGTATTTCCCATGCAGCTTGATTCTTGTTCATGAATTCTCCACCTACCCCTATATCTTCAGGATTTTTACCAACAGATTTAATCCGATAGATTTAGTGTTTCTGTTTTAATATTTAGAACGTTGATTTATTTAGACTTTGGTTTAGTTCATTGTGACAGGCATGGGTCTAGTTTGAGTTTTTGGCATATGGATAACCAATTTTTCCAGCACCATTTATTAAAGGGACTATCGTTCTTCCATTGAACATGCTTGGCCCCTTTATCAAAGAGAAGGTGGTTGAGTGTGTTTGTGGTTGTGGTTGTATCTTCCAATCTAGTCTGTTGATCCTCAGATCTGTTTTTACTCCAGTACCATGTTGATTTTATTACAGTAGCTTTGTAGTATAACTTCAAGTCAGGGATTATGATGCCTTGCCTTTGCTGCTTAGAATTGCCTTTGCTATTCTAGAACTCTTCTGGTTCCAGATGAATTTTAGGAGTGATTTCTCTAGATCTATGAGGTATGTTAGTGGTATAAAACTATAGGCCAATATCCCTAATGAACATAGATACAAAAATTCTCAATAAAATATTGGCAAACAGGATGCAGCAAGTCATCAAGAAGATTATATACCATGACCAAGTGAGATTCATCCCAGGAATGTAGGGTTGGTTCAACATACATAAATCAATAAATGTAATCCACCATATCAGTAGAGACAAAAGTAAGAATCACATGATCATCTCTATAGATTCAGAAACAGCTTTTGATAAGGTCCAACACTCATTCATGATAAGAACCTTATAGAGAATTGGAATAGACGGTCTTTACCCCAGTATGATAAAGGCCATCTATGACAAACCAACAGCCAGTGTCATATTAAATGGCCAAAAACTGAAAGCCTTTACCTTGAAATCAGGCACAAGATAAGGATGTCACTTATCACCCCTCCTACTCAACATAGTTCTGGAAATATTAGCCAGAGCAATTAGACAAGAGAGAGAAATAAAAGGAGTAAAGATAGGAAAAGAAGTTAAGTTATCATTATTTGCAGATGACATAATAGTCTACATAGAAGACCCCCAAACCTCCATTGAAAGACTCTTAGATATAATAAATAAATTCAGCAGTGTAGCTGGATACAAAGTCAGTACTCAAAACTCAATAGTATTCCTATACACTAACAACAAAACCACTGTGAGAGAAATAACAGCAGCCATACCGTTCACACTAGCATCCAAAAAAATGAAATACTTAGGAATTACTCTAACAAAAGATGTAAAAGAGTTGTACAGGGAAAGTTATAATAACCTGAAAAAGAAATTGAAGAGGACCTGAGAAAATGGAAAGATATCCCTTGTTCATGGATAGGAAGAATAAATATTGTGAAAATGGCCATTCTCCCAAAATTGTTATACAGATTCAATGCAATCCCAATGAAAATACCACTAACATACCTCATTGTCCTTTTAATGGCTCTCTCTCCTCTTCCACGTTAAACCAGAGTCACTTGGAATTTGCCTTAGTTGGTCTGTGACTTTAAATGAATGCTGAAATTGACCTATATCTGATGTTCACATAATTTTCTGTCCTAACTCATGGCTCTTGATGCTTTTTCTACTGCAAAACTAAAGCAGTGGCCTTAGTAAGGGAGAATTTAGGTTTGTGTAAATATATTATGTCATCTTGCCAGTTATTATGTGAAGGTGCTTTAGGTCTGTTGTTTAGGTGTAGAAAGATTTAAGGGTCACCACCCAAGTGATAACTTCAAACCTAGGTTTGCCAGTTCATATTATTTGTACTGAATTATACCTCTCACTTGTGGTTGGTGGCATTTAGCAAGGTTGGATTTTAAGGGATACAGAGGAGCTGACTATAACATGTGGGAAATGGTGTCACCTTTCTGTGGCTCTGTGTCTTTACTTTGTTTCAGAGCTCACCATTTAATGCTTCATATTAGTACCTTAAACATCTTTTGAGTACGCTGAGAATTAATCCATTAGAACTGTTGCATGGGCAAAAGGCATTTCATTCAGCAGTCCTGTATGGTCTGTATGGTTGATAATAATAAGAGAAAATCGTTTATCTGGAGCATTGCTTGTTTCACCACATTTCCTCATCCATAAAATGTGGGTATTAATACCCACTATGTATGTCATTGTGAGAGTGAGAAGTGAGACAGTGTAAAGTGTTAGCCCAGTGCCTGATACATACATAGAGACTCAAGTTGCATCAATTATAGTGAAAGTCTCTTTGATTTATTGTTTCTTCCTTAGCACTCAGATCATAGGTGCACATTCATCAGTGTTGGGGAGTTATGAGTTTATTTTTGCCCTCTTTCACTGATGTGTATATTTGAGTGCTTAAGCTTTCTGCCAGACAAGAGAGGACATGCAGTTTCTCATAGAGAAATTTGTAATTTTGTGAGAAAATCACTTACCAAGCTTAATCCAAGGAAAGTGTCCCAGTGGCAAGTGATGGATAGTGACCTACAGTGTCCAAAGCTTCACCCTGTGGCTTTTGGAGGATAGTTTCCTACTTTTAGCTTTGTTGTCAGAATTGGACCTTATGTCGTCATTCCATGCCGGATTTATTTCCCCAGAACCTCTCTTGTGATTGAAGGTTTTGGTTTTGGGGGGTTTTTTGGTCAGTGCTGGAGTTTGAACTCAAGACCTTCATTTTAAGCTTTATCCCTCTTTATATATTGTTTTGAGACAGGGTCTGGGTAAATTACTAAATTGCCCAAACTGGTCTCAGATGTGTGATCTTCCTTCCTCGGCCTCCCAGAGTACTTTGACTATAAGTGTGTACCGGAATACCAGACTGATAGGTAATTTTATACATCAGGAAGCATTTTGGCTTCAGGAAATGGTATTATGGGACCTCTGCGGGGGGTTATTGGAAGGTAGGAGAGGGCCAGAAATTAAAGTGCTGTGACCGTTAATCTTGATACATTAACTTTATTGAATTAAGAAACACATTGCAGGTTAGTAGATCACTCTCTGGGTATTTCCGGTTGGGCCCTGGAGGCATGGCCTTGGGTATTATTTATGGTCTCTTTCTTGTTGCTGTCTGGTGCTATTTCCTGGGTTCTTATCAGCTTTATTCTGTCATGCCCTTCCACATTGGATCAGTGAACATAGACTGAATGCCCTGAACCATGATCTAGATTAAAGCCCTCCTCCTTTAAGTTGTGGATGTTGGGTTTTGTATCCCAGTAATGGGAAAGCAGATTGATATAAGTGCTGCCTCAGTCAGGTAACTAAGTTGCTGTTACGGGCAGGTTTTGGTGGATCCCTCATTTCTTGCCATTCACATGGAGGGTTGGTGTAGGAGAGAAACCCAGCCTCAGCTGACTCTGAGACTACAGGATCTGCTGGCAGAAAAGCTGGATTTTAGGAAGATCTCCAGGCGTATGTTTGGAGTGTAAGAAGGGAACATGAAAAATGAAGAGCATGTTTAATGGTTGCCAAGTATTTTGAGCAAAAACTACATAAAGTTCACATAATTACAGATGAAAATAATTGTATGGTACTGTGAGAGTACATTTTTATGTCCATCCTTTCTTTTGCCCTCACAGCAGTCTTAAAAGATAATCTCATTTCTGCTTTATAGATAATAAAGTTGAAGCACAGAGGTTCTGTGCCATGCCTAGAGTTATGCAGTAAAATTAGTAGCAGATTTATTTTGAAGCTCCAACTTCAGATTGATTTTTTTTCCATTCTTACCATTTCGTGTTTCCATATTGAGATATCCGATGTCCTCCATCGTTTCTGCAACATTTATTAGGTGCACTTGTGTACGCAGGGAAGGTGAGACAGGTGTAGCTGGGGAAGAGCATGGACCAGGAATGGAATTCCGCTGTTATCAACTCTTGAATAATCAACTTCCAAAAAGTGCCCTATTATTTCTTATTTAGAGCCAGGGACAGCAAGTCGCTGCCCTCCTTGGTTTACCATCCTTTCTTCTCCTCTTCCATAAAGTTCAGTTCAAAGGGCCCTTGTTACTCAAAACCTCTGGCCTGAGCTGAGGCTAAAAGGCAGATAGAGTATTGGTTGTGCTTCTGTTATAAAACTGATTACTCCGTCTTCACAGATTGCCTTCCCACCCCATGCTGAGGTACTAGAGATCAAATATTTATTCCAACACTGAACTGAATTTTGTTTTGAGACATGGTCTCATTAAATTACCAGTTTGAAGCCAGGCATGATGGTGCACACTTATAATCCCAGCACTTGGAAAGCTGAGGCAGGAGGATCGTTGGGAGTTTTGAGACCATCCTGGGCTACAAAGTGAGCTCAAGGCTAGCCTGAACTGCATAGCGAGACCTTGTCTCAAAAATACAAATGAAATGAAATAGATAAACTGCCAGTCTGGCCTGGAATTTGCAATCGTCTTATCAAAGTCTCCTAAATAGCTGAGTGTTACAGGCCTGCTCATCTACTCAGACAGTTTATAAGCTCTCCAAGGGCCCCAAAAGAGTCCTGTGCACCATGGTAGCTTTGGAATATGGCAATTACATGTTAGGTGAAAATGCACATGTGTGATCTGCACTCTTGAGTTTTGCCTTTTTCTTCTCCCCAGTTGTCTACTACTTATGGAGTTATAATAGCACGTGAAAGGGAGCGGAAGGATAGGAGTTAACACTGAAAATTTGCAGCTTAGCTCATCTTCAGCTTTTCGAAGGCATTTAAGGAAGGGAAGTATGATGGAGCTTCGGAATAGTCTGGTCCCTGACCATAAATGAATAAACATTGGCTACAGTTTATGTGGAATGCTTGCATATATTGTCTTTCCCCAGTGTCCCCTGTAAGTAGTAGAACATAATGAGTGACATTCTAGGGAGCCCAAGAGTTATCAGGCTTTTCCATATTTTACATTGTTAACATACAGCATTTTGTGATCTGAGGAAATCAGTCATGCCTAGAAGAACAAATAAATGAATGACTCTCACCTCCTGCTATGTAAATGGGAGCTTTGGCTGCTTTTTCAAGACGTGAATGAACAATATTCATTTATCCACTCACCATTCATTTATTGCCTTCACTTACTCTCTGTTTTGTCATCAGACTTAGCTACTTCCTCTTCCCATCAGCAGCTTCCTCTTCTCTTCATCTCTGTTCTCACTGTGGGAGATGAAAAGATACTGAATACTATTATTAGATGGAGGACCCCATCTTGCACCTTCCATGTCTTTTCTGCAGACATCAGGAAGAAGTGGCAGGAGGTGACTTTCTGCAGTCTTAATGAGGTCAGTCAGTCCTGTAGTGGGGACTTGTGGAAACAGAGGTGAAGGGGCAGATAAACAAGAAATTGCCCTTGGTCTTGAGAATTTATTTTCCCCAGAATTAATCTACTTAGAATGTATATTTCAGAAGTTGTCTATTTTTTAGCCCTAGAATTTTTAATTTGGTGTCAGTCTGGCTTCATCTGGGTTTTTCCAACACTAGGAGAATTTGGCACTCGCATTGTAAAAGTATTCTGTAATGTTTCCATTTACATGCCAGTTTTCATCGTTCCTGACTAGTGGAGTATATGAATATATACAAGAAGTTTATTTTTAGCTGCCGCAGAGGCAGGCCTCGGGGGAAGAGTCAAGGCAAGTGGATTCCCAAAATGGTTCCTTGGCAAAATTTTCTTTTTCTCAGGCTGCAAAATGTTTTTTGGTTTGTAGAAGATGAGTGGCTCCTAAATGTTGAGGTTTTCATAGGAGTGATAGATTGAATACATCAAAAGCCCTTACAATTCTTACTCCTTTTTAACCCAGGTCTTTCTTTGTTGGCTTGAAAACCTGTTAGACAAGGAAGGGAAAGTGTACAGTATATGATAGGATACTAAAACTGGTCTTGCAGAACTTGACACAAAAAACTGAAGGAGGAATGTCATCCTGTGTATTAAATGCAGAGTGTAAGGGCTTGCATAGATTCAGAGCATCTGCAGGGCAGTAATGGACAGATAAAGGTCAGCAAGCACTTTGGAATGGTGGAAGTCCTTTGACATTCTGAAAGGCTTCCACTTGGGAGGAATGACTGCTGTTGGAAAGAGGCATAGCTATGACAGGAGTTCTCTGGAGTAAAGGCATGCATCTTTATGTGGACTGGGCTAGACATAACAGCGCTGGCTTAGGTATGTTCTTCTAAGACTGTCCCAGCTAGGCCCTGAGAGCCTGTGTCTAGAGCCTGGGAAAAGGTGGATCTACAGGTGAAGACTGCTGTGAAGTATGTTCCCTGGGTACCCTGAGTCAGAAGTTGGTGTTCTTGTTCAACAGATTGAAAATATCCCAGGAAAGAAACTATGTGCTAGTGTCTGCCATAGGCCTTGCTGTTTTATCTGAACGATCCCTGCCCTCAAAAAATTTAAATTAGTTGGAAGGAGTGTGAGGAGAAGTAACACAGTTACACAGCATCCACTCCAAAGCAGAGTATATAAGCCATAGGTATAGTGTGCAGGTTGTGTGGGGAATGTTGACTTAGCAGCAGTAGAGTGCTACTTTTCATTCACTTGTTTATTCTCCAGATACTTAGGAGATGAGTGTAATGGCTACTGCACTATAAAACCATCTCTTCAGGTACATATGAAATGCCCTTCACATTGCCTTTGCTGTGTGAGATCTGGGATACAGAGATGCATGTAGCACTGGTTTGTCCTTCATTTGCTAGTTGTCTTTTGCCAGCTGACCCAGAGCAACATAGTAGGGACAATTATAGGTCCACAGTTAGCTTATTCCTGTTCTAAAATACAAATGTTAGCAGTTCTAGTGGCAGAACTATTCGTGTATATCTATGTTTATAGCAGTACAACTCATAATAGCTAAATCCTGGGAGTAGTCTATATTAACAAATGAATAGATAAAATGTATTTATACACAGTGGAGCAGTGGTACTCTGCCATACAGAGGATAAATTTGGTTGTTTGTAGGAAACTGGATGCACCTTGAAACCATAATAAGGGAAATAAATCAGACATGAAAGCTTAAATATCACATGGTTTCTCATATAAGAAATCCAAAATATGAATAATTTAAGGAGCATAATAAAAGTGAGATAACAAAAAAGGGAGGTAGATCTTTTGAAAATGCAAAGGGGTTCTAGAGATGAAGGGAGAAGAGGAGAAGGTAAAAGAATTTGTATGTGTTATGTACATATACAAACTCCCCATGCCAGTGTAATCATCATGTACTGCAAACATGTACTAATAAAAATTTTTAAAAAATAAAAGATACTTGGTGTCCCAAACAGTGATTAAAAGTAAACAAAAACAAGGAACCTAGCCTTTATTGGCACAAATATATTAAATAATTTTAACTGCCTGTCTTAAAGTAGAAAATCAGAAGAGACTTCTAAAATCTTATTTTGAGCGACTAGTTACTAATAAACCACTATGTGCTGGGCACAATACTGGGAGATAACAGTCATTATCTCCCTTACTCCTCACAAAAGCTTTGTGAAACAAAATTGTCATCTCTGATTTTCAGATGAGGAAAATGAGGTTTGGTGAAGCACAGTAATTTTCTCAAGGTTTCAGAATATGAAAGTCCAGAGCAGATTTTAGAAGCTAGTACTACATTTTATTGCTTGTAAAACATGAATAATGAGTGTTGGCAAAAATGAGAAGAAAATAAAAGCTGCCACAGAATGAATTTATAGTTTTTCACAGTTCACCAAAAGCAAAGCTGGCATTCATTTGATATTTGAATAGCTTGATAAAAAGTAAAAACATCATTCACAAAATTTTAAGAGCTAGAGGAATCCTTTCATAGACTGATGGTGTGTGGTTACCGAGTGTCTGTAGAAGCCAAAATTCCTGGGTTTTACTCCTGCTTGAGCAAGTTGCTTCATTTTGTATACATGTAAGTTCATTTTGCTCCTCTGCTGTCTGGATTAAATGTTTTAAAGCTTGTAAAGCACTAAAAACAGTGTGTGATACACAGGAAGTGCTCAAAAGGGCTCCTGTCATCACTGCCTTGTTTGTACGTGTTTGTTTTTGTGATACTGGGAATTGAACCTGCAGCCTTGCACATAAGCAGGAGCTTTACCACTGAGCTTTATCTACCCCCAGCCCTGCATTCATCATTTACACCAAGATTAAGGTGTAGATAGTCAGGATTTTCAACATACAGCAGATTCATTGAATTTCAAAGGTATACAGTTGCCCAAATAAATGCACAACTGACCAAACAACCTTAATGCTTGTTCACTTTTTGTAACTATATTAATTCTGGAGATAATCAGTTTATATAGAGAAAGGGGTTACTTATTTTGGTTCATGATTTTAAAGGTTCCAATTCATTAGCAAAAGGAAGACGACTAGGGTCCCAAAATCCCCTTGTACACCTTCAGTGATGGGTCTTTGGGGAACATTTAACATCTAAACTATAGAATATGTAAGAGCTCATCATTATGAAATGATAAGGGAACAAAGTTCACAGCCTCAGGGGACATTAAGCACCTTTTTATTACTAGATAAGATATACTGATATTGTAAGAAAACAAGATTTTCCTGTAGAAGTGATGCAGATAAAGGCCTTTAGAGATGAAAGAAAGCAAGCCCAACTTGCAGGATGGGAGGCCAGTATGGAGGGGGAACTTTAAAGGATGTTGCTCAGAGAAGAGTAAAGACTGTATACCGAGTAGTCATGTTGGGTAGAACACAGGGAAATAGAGACTCTTAAGCTGAGTTAGTCGATTCTTATCAAACAAAGATAAGCACCAAGAGAGGTCAGGAACCAAACTTCATATATCTTTGTATATTGCCTTGTACATCCAGATGCCTGAACAGGCAAATACTGGCTAGACGACTGATGGCAAACGTTTCAGAGCTTTCAGTGATAATGAATAGCCAACTGCTGCTCTTGCACCATAGGTTTGCTACCACTGGTAGAGAGGGATGGAAGGATAGCTTGAAGGACAGTCTGACTGACATTAAAAGATAATAATGAATAAATGAATAAAAATTTCAAATTAGACTTGGAATAAACAGTAGTAGACAGTGGCATGTATTCACTCATTAAGTCACACTGTCCCTTGTGAATACTGCTAAGCGATTTACCCATCTACCTATCAATCGGTGAATCTTTTCATCTTTGAGAGGGAAGATGCTTTTGGGGGGAAGCCTATTAAAATTAATTTTTCCAGCCAAAGAGAAATACAGCTTATTGTGGTAATTGGAGATATAAATTATAAGGACAAAGAATTGAAGCGCAGTTTTGGGGGCAAATCTCATAAACCCTCTAATTTGAATTTCTCATCTGAAAAGTGAAAATAAGACCTATTTTACAAGACTGTTTTACAAACTTGCAGACCTAGACTATATGAAAAGTAATAGTTATGTCATTTTATAGAACATTGTTAGCTCTTTATGTCCTTTAATAGAGTGAATGTTTAGCAGGCTATGTCTAGATTTGGCAATTTTGTATTCCTGACCCTGAACACTATGCCATGTAGCATAAGGAACAGTTTGATAAATTGACCTGACATTTCCATAAAATCTCAAATGTATACTTTTTGCCCCATTGGGTCTGAAATGACTTTCTTCCTTTTATTTGAAATCAAGTTTTAAGGTTTTGGAGAAGTTCCCTGTGCTGCTGAGAACTATGTATATTCTGTTGTTGGTTGGAACTCTCCTTAGATATCTGTTAAATCTACTTATTTAAAGGTGTGGTTCAATGCTGTTATGTATTCATTGATTTTTATCTAGTTAATCTTATTTGTGCTGTTCCCCACTATGAACATGTAGAAGTTTATCTGATCCTTTATGTCTAGTACTGCTTGTTTTATGAAGTTGGGAATGACACTGTTTGGTGCATATATATTTATAGTTGTTTATCTTCTTGTTGAATTGATCCCTTAACCAACGTGTAGTGACTTTTGCTGATCAGGTTTAGCTTAAAGTCCATTATGTCTGAGCATGGGATAGCTACTCCTGTTTGCTTTCGAACATGCTTTCATGTTTCAGCTGCATGGAACATGCTTTACAGTCTTTTGGTTTTTAGTCTGTGGATTTCTTTTTGGAGTAATTATGTTTCTTGTATGCACATTCTGGTGGGGTTTGGGTTTTTTAAATTTTTTTTTATTTTAAAGAGAATAAAACAAAAGAGGACAGATCTAAGCAGATCAGAACAGAACATTTTAAGCAGCACAGCACTTCACAACAAGACAATTGGATATTAACAGTAGCTATCATAATGTCTCTTTCTTTGAAATAGTTGAGCTTAGCTTTACCACAATAATGTCAAACATAACAAAATAGAGTACAACCACTCAAAAGAATGAAAGTATTATAAGGCATTCTGAACCAAATAACCAAAGCTGAACAGTGGCTACTATATTACCTCATTTTCCATAAAAAATTTGTTTATACCATCATACATATTAAAATCCAGTAAGACACAACATGATAGAACCAATGGTAATAGAAAAACAAAAGCATGGTAGGACTTCAGAGCAAGATGATATTAAATCAACAATGGCTGCCATATTGTCTTTTCTTCAAAGTAACTATTCATACCATCACATATTATAAGATCAAACAAAACAGAACTAAACCATTCCAACCAATGAAGGAAAACAGAAGACTTCAAAGCAATATAATGGTGAACCATGATTACCATAAAATCTTCTGTACTCTTACCATTTTTTACACTAGGGAGACTATACGGTGTTTATGCATGTGAGTTTGATTTATTTCACTTAAGAGTATGGATTCAAGTTGTATCTATTTATTTATAAATATCTCAATGTGATCATTCTTTATGACTGAGTAGTACTCCATTGTATAAAAGTACCACAATTTTTTTATCCATTCCTCAGTTGATGGGCACTTAGGTTGTTTCCAAGATCTGACTATTACAAATAGTGCCGCTATAAACATGGGTGCACGTATATCATTGTGGTAAGATGTTTTCAGATCTTCTGGGAATATGCCTAGGAGTGGAATAGCTGGGTCAAATGGGACCTCCAACCCCAGCTTTTTGAGGAATCTCCAGATTGACCTCCACAGTGGTTGCACCAGTCTATACTCCCACCAACAGTGCAGAAGAGTTCCTTTTCCCCCTCAGCCTCTCCAGCATTTGTTGTTGGTAGTTTTGTTGATCCTGGCCATTCTTTCTGGAGTGAGATGGAAACTCAATGTGGTTTTAATTTTCATTTCTCTAATGACCAATGATGATGAACATTTTTTTCATGTATTTATTTGCCATTCGTATTTCTTCATCTGAGAACTGTGTATTCATCTTGGATGCCCATCTTTGGATTGGGTCTTTGAATTTCGAGGGTCTGATTTTTTTAATTCTTTATAAGTTCTAGACAGAAGTCCTTTGTCTGAGGGACAGTTCACTAAGATTTTTTCGCAGTTTGTAGGTTTTCTTTTCACTCTGCTGGAGATTTCTTTGGACATGCAGAAACTCTTTAATAAGATGTGATCCCAGTTATTGATTCTGGGAAGTATTTCCCACACTGTTTGGTTCTTGTTTATGAATTCTGTACCAACCCCTATGTCTTCAAGATGTTTACCTACTTTGTCCTCCAACAGATTTAGTGTTTCTGTTTTAATATCTAGATCTTTGATCCATTTAGATTTTAGTTTAGTACATGGTGACAGACATGGGTCTAATTTTAGTTTTTGGCATATGGAAAGCCAGTTTTTCCAGCACAATTTATTAAAGAGACTATTATTCTTCCAGTGAACATGCTTGGACCTTTTATCAAAGATAAGGTGGTTGAGTGTGTTCTTACTTATATCTTCTAGTCTATTCCATTGATCTTCAGATCTGTTTTTATTCCAATACCATATTGATTTTATTACTGTAGCTTTGTAGTATAACTTCAAGTCAGGGATTGTGACACCTCCTGCCTTGGCTTTGCTGCTTAGAATTGCCTTTGCTATTCTAGGACTCTTCTGGTTCCAGATGAATTTTAGGAGTGATTTCTCTAGATCTATGAGGTATGTTAGTGGTATTTTCATTGGGATTGCATTGAATCTGTATAACAATTTTGGGAGAATGGCCATTTTCACAATATTTATTCTTCCTATCCATGAACAAGGGATGTCTTTCCATTTTCTCAGGTCCTCTTCAATTTCTTTTTCAGGGTATTATAATTTTCCTTGTACAACTCTTTTACATCTTTTGTTAGAGTAATTCCTAAGTATTTCATTTTTTTGGATGCTAGTGTGAAGGGTGTGGCTTCTCTTATTTCTCTCACAGTGATTTTGTTCTTAGTATATAGGAATGCTATTGAGTTTTGAGTATTGACTTTGTATCCAGCTACACTGCTGAATTTATTTATTATATCTAGGAGTCTTTCAATGGAGGTTTGGGGGTCTTCTATGTAGACTATCATGTCATCTGCAAATAATAATAATTTAACTTCTTCTTTTCCTATCTTTACTCCATTTATTTCTCTCTCTTGTCTAATTGCTCTGGCTAATATTTCCAGAACTATGTTGAGTAGGAGGGGTGATAAGTGACATCCTTATCTTGTGCCTGATTTCAAAGTAAAGGCTTTCAGTTTTTGGCCATTTAATATGACACGCTGGCTGTTGGTTTATCACAGATGGCCTTTATCATACTGGGGTAAAGACCATCTGTTCCAATTCTCTATAAGGTTCTTATCATGAATGAGTGTTGGACCTTATCAAAAGCTATTTCTGAATCTATAGAGGTGATCATGTGATTCTTACTTTTGTCTCTACTGATATGGTGGATTACATTTATTGATTTATGTATGTTGAACCATCTGCATGCCTGGGATGAATCCCACTTGGTCATGGTGTATAATCTCCTTGATATTTGCTGCATCCTGTTTGCCAATATTTTATTGAGAATTTTTGCATCTGTGTTCATTAGGGAGATTGACCTGCAGTTCTCTTTTTTAGTTGGGTGTTTCTCAGGTTTTGATACTAGAGTGATACTTGCTTCCAGGAATGACTTAGGGAGAATTGCTTCTTTTTCAGTTTCATTGAAGAGTTTGAGGAGTGTCAGCGTTGAGTCTTCTTTATATTTCTTGTAGTATTCCGCAGTGAATCTGTCTGTGTCTGGGCTCTTCTTTGTTGGTAGGGACTTGATTACATTTTCAGTTTCATTAATAGAAATTGGGTTATTCAGCAGTTTTACATCTTTTTGATCCGGCTTTGGTGGTTCATATGTTTCTAGAAATCTGTCCATTTCTTCTGTGTTATCGAACCTATGAGAATAGAGGTTTTCAAGATAGTTGTTGATGATCTTGTGTATTTCCACAAGGTCAGTAGTGATTTCACCTTTTTCATTCTGTATTGCATGAATTTGAGTCTTTTCTTTCCTTTTTTAAATTAGGTTGGCTAGAGGCTTGTCAATTTTATTTATTCTTTCAAAGAACCAACTCTTTGATTCATTGATTCTTTGTATTGTGTTCTTAGTCTCTATTGCATTTTCTGCTCTCTTCTGTATAATTTCTTCCCTTCTTTTGGCTTTGGGCTTGGCTTGCTCTTCTTCTTCTAGATGTTTGATGTGTAATATCAGGTTGCTTATTTGTGTTCATTCTGTTTTCCTAATGTGGGAACTCAATGCAATAAATTTTCCTCTGAGGACTGCTTTCATTGCATCCCACAGGTTCTGGTAAGTTGTATTTGTATTTTCGTTTGCTTGTAGATATTGTTTAATTTTTCTTTAATTTCCCCTGTGACCCACTGATTGCTCAAGAGTGAATTACTCAATTTCCATATGTTTGTGGGGTTTTTGCAGTTACTTTTATCATTAATTTCCAGTTTCATGGTGCTATGGTCCAATAACATGCATGGGATAATTTCAATTCTTTTGCATTTACTTAAATATGTTCTGTGGGTTAGTATATGGTCTATTTTAGAGAATGTCCCGTGTACTGCTGAGAAGAATGTGTATTCTGATGTTGTTGGATGGAACACTCTGTATACGTCTATCAAATCCATTTGTTCACAGGTGTGATTCAGTTCTGTTCTTTCTTTGCTGATTTTTTGTCTAGTTGATCTATCGCTTTGTGTCAATGGCGTGTTAAGGTCTCCTGTTATAATTTTGTTATTGCATATTTGATTTTTCATTTCTCATAATACTTGCTTTGTGTAACTGGGTGCTCTGGAATTTGGTGCATATATATTTAAAATTGTTATCTCTTCCTCTTGCAGTTTCCCCCTAACTAGTATGTAGTGACCTTTTTTTATCTCTTCGGAACATTCTTGGTTTGAAGTTCACATGGTCTGCAAACAGAATAGCTACCCCTGCTTTTTTTTGAGGTCCTGTTGCATGGAGTATTGTTTTCCATCCTTTGGCTTTCAGTCTATGAGTTTCCTTTTGGGTTAGATGGATTTCTTGTAGACAGCATATGGTTGGACGTTGTTTCTTGATCTATTCTGCCAGTGTGTTTCTTTTAATTGGTGAGTTGAAGCCATTTATATTAATGGTTATAACTATCATATATTGGTTTATTATTGACATGTTATCTTTCTGGTTTTGTATCTTAACTTTACATTCTTTTTAATTGTCTGTCTTGCTTAGTGGTTTTTTCCTATGTGTATCTTTGAATATTCTTTCTAGGGTTGGTTTGGTGATCATGAAGTTCTTCAGCTGTTCTTTGTGATGGAAGTATCTTATTTCTCCATTCATTTTGAAGGACAGTTTTGCAGGGTACGTCAGTCTGGGTTGGAAGTCATTTTCCTTTAAGATCTGAAATATTTCACTCCATGCTCTTCTTGACTTCATTGTTTGTATTGAGAAGTCTGCTGTGAATCTGATAGGCTTTCCTTTATAGGTGATCTGTCTTTTCTCTCTAACAACTTTTAATACTCTGTTGTTTGTCATGGAAGTATCTTATTTTTCCATCCATTTTGAAGGATAGTTTTGCAGGGTACATCAGTCTGGGGTTGGAAGTCTTTTTCCTTTAGTATCTGAAACACTTCACTCCATGCTCTTCTTCATTGTTTGTTTTGAGAAGTCTGATGTGAATCTGATAGGTTTTCCTTTATAGGTGATCTGTCTTTTTTCTCTAACAGCTTTTAATATTCTGTTCTTATGTTTGATTTCTGGGATGGTGATTATTATATGTCTGAGTGTAGTTTTGTTTCAGTTATGGCTATTTGAAATTCTATATGCTTCACTAATCTGTATGTCAGTTTCCATACTCGTGTTTTGGAAGTTTTCAGCTATTACTTCTGTAAATAGTCTCTTGATATCTTTTGTGTTGTCCCCTTCTTTTTCATTTATTCCTGTTAATGTTATGTGTTTTTTTCTTTGCATCATCTTGCAGCTGTTGAATTGTTATTTCCTGATTCTTTGTTATTTTTAGAAGATTTTTACTTTCCTGTTCACTAGCTGCAATCTTATCTTCAATGTCTGAGATTCTATCTTCACTTTCGTTGAGGCGTTTTTTGCAACTTTCAATAGAATTTTTGATTTCCTTCCTGTTTATCTCTTTGAATCTGCTTCATGTATTCTGTTTGTTTCTTAAACTGTTCATTCAAGGATTCTATCATTTTGCTTTGTTCCTCTAATTTTTTAGCTGTGTCTTTGTTGGATGCATTCAGTATTTCTACTTTTATCATTTCTTCTTTTATCTGGGAGATTATTTCTGATTTGAGTTCCCTCATAACTTCCTTTACTTGCTTCTTTATTTTAGTTGATATCATTTCGGGCATTTCAGGTGAATGGCTAGTATTTTCTTCTATGTACATGGCTCCTAGGCTTTCTTGGGATGGGCCAGAGGTTTGACATTGCATTTTGGTCTTTCATTTTGTCATTTTCCTTTATTTCTGTGTCTTCAGCGATTTTCAAAGCTTTCCCTGGATGTGTTGGAAATCACCTCCTGTGCCCTCCGCTGCTAGGACTCACGTGGCTTTGGCTCCCCTCATGTGGTCGGCCTGGTTCCCTAGTTGAAAGAAGGTTGCTGAGCATGGTCTGCTCAAGCCTGCAGAACCTCTGGGGCGTAGTCCAGTGTCCTAGAGGGCTGGGTGGGCACCCATCCATGGGGATCAATGATCCCAAACTTTTCCTGGGCCTGTGCTGGTGAGCTGCAACTCACCTCCCTGCGGCAGCGTGGGCCTGGCTCCCCTGGTTGAATAAAGGTTGCTGGATGTGGTCTACTCAAGCCCGCAGAACCTCTGGAGCCTAGTCCAGTGTCCTAAAGGGGCTGAGCGGGCACCAATATGCTGGGATTGATGGTCCTAAACTTTTTCTGGGCCTGTGCTGGTGAGCTGCAGCTCACCTCATGGCGGCACCGGCCTGGCCCCACTTTCTGCAGTCCTGGCTCCCCTGGTTGAATGAAGGTCGCTGGACATGGTCCACTCAAGCCCTGGGAACCTCTGGAGCCTAGTCCTGTGTCCTAAGGGGGCTGGGTGGGCACTCTGCCGACGGGATCAATGGTCCCAAACTTTTTCTGGGCCTGTGCTGGCGAGCTGCAACTCACCTCGCAGCCGGATTTTGTTTTTTAATGTAATGTGTATCTGTTGATCAGGAAATTGAGACCATCCGTATTGAAAGTTACTTCTGTTATTGCATAGCTTTTCTGTTGCTAATTCTTTCACCATCCTATCCCCGTCTACTTAATTAACTGCACCCTGCCTGAGATATTTACTCCACTAAACATTTTGGTATCCTTGACATCATTGTCTCTGTCTAGGATAATCTTGAGAACTTTCTTGAGTGCCAGTTAAGGTGCTCATTGTCATGGAAAGACCTTATTTCTCAATCAATTCTGAAAGGTAGTTTTGTAGGATATAGTAATCTGAGCTGGGAGTTGTTTTCTTTTAGGACTCAAAATACCTTACCCACACTCTCCTAGCCTTTAAGGTTCGTGTTGAGACATCTACTGTAATTGTAATGAGTTTAACTTTGTAAGTGATGTGTTGCTTTTCTGTATTCTGTCCTTGTGTCTATGATGTGTTGAGAGATGTTCTTTTCTGATGATGGCTGTTTGAGCTTGTGTACCTTGCTTATATATATATTAAATTCTTCCCCTTGGAAACATTTCCACTATGGTTTCTGTAAACAGGTTTTTTAAAATGCCTTTTATGCCCTCGTCTGATTTTTCACTAATCTTTGTTAGTACTTCAGAGTAGGAACAAACATAGCAGAAACCAGAGGCAGCAAACATTCTGAAAGGCATAAACAAATATTTCATGTTTTTAAAGAAAATCGGGCTGTTGCCTATGGAGTACAAAATTGATACCAGCCTTATTCTAGCTGAATATGAGTGCCAGATTGACACTCATCATGGATACCTTCCCAGAGCTTTCAGAAAATCAAAAACAACCTGTTGTGTTTGTTTAATTTTTCAGAGGTGGTAGGATTATCATTGGCTGAGTGTTTTACCTGCTAGATCTGTGATGGTTTTCTTTATTTCTGTAATTGGTTCAATTTTTAAATCACTGTTGAGGTAAATATGATTATAATTACATTTTTCTTTCATTTTATTTATGCCACCAAAAATACTTTTAGTGATAAGATTGTGTTGTTTTGGCTAACTCACATGAGTCTCTTCATTCATGAAATTTCCACAGTTGCCAGTTCCCACAGGCAGACACCAAGTCTTTTTTTTCTTTAACTTAAGTGTTAAATACTCCTATAGTATAGAATACTCCTATAGTATTCTATTTTTATTTGTTTCTGGAAGTTCTTCAAGGAAAGTTGATTCCTTAAAAGTCATTTGTGGATCCATGCTTGCCTAGTGGCATGTTCCTGTGATTTCAGCTTTCCAGAAGTCAGAAGCCAGGAGTATTGCACATTCAAGTCCAGCCTGGGCAACTTAATAGTACCCTGTTTCTCTCTCACACACATGTACACACAAAGCAGAAGAAGAAAGGAAGGAAAGAAAAAGAACTGTGTGTATAGCTCATTATGACAACTCTATAGAGTTCAGGCCCCATCACTGCCAGAAAGGAAGGAAGAAAGGAAAGAAAGGTAGTCTTTGTTGGTAAGTCCTAATATTTATTTTGCTAATACTTTCCCTTCATTCTTGCTATAGGAAAATGAGGGTAATAGTGGGTTGCTAAGCTTTGTTTTTCTCTTTGGTCTCTGTTTCTGGAAGTGTTTCACTCAAATTTTACAGTGAAGGAAGACTCAGATTTTAAGATACCATTAGGGCTATCATTGCTAGAGAGTGATCTGTTTACTTTCTTAGGTCCCAAAAGGATATGTTTGGTTAGAGATTCTCCATTTCCTCCTTCAGGGATAGTAGAACCAATCTTTGTGGGCAGCCACCCAATTAAGAATGTGTATATTGAGAGTAAAGAAGATGATTTCTTTCATTACCTTCTAAGGATATCACTTTTTTTTTTTATGGTGGGAAGGAATATTGGGAAAGATGTTTTTCTTCTTTGCAAAGCAGTTATCTTTGTTGCTGTGATACAGCTGCAATATTAAATTACTCTTCCTTCCCTGCAACTCATCTCACTTCTTAGTCTATGTATTGCTGGGATTCATTGTCATTGTTACCACTCCTGTTTTTATAAATTCCATCGATACCTGGCTTCTTCTCTTCCAATTTATTCTCTGGATAGCCTCCATTGTGCTTTCTCTTCATAAAACAACTCATTTTTCCCACCTTAAAAATCTTTGTTTCTTGGATTATTACAGAAATCCCTTCTAGTCATTGTCACAGTCCAGAAAAAATCCACATTTGCAATCCTGTGGGAAAGATACTAGAATTCTAATAAGTTATTTCTAATCTACCACTTCCAGCGCAACACATGCCGAAAATAAAGACACCAAGGCTTCTTTGTAGTTGTGGGTAGCCAACAGGATCCTAAGTCCACCCTAATACCATGGCTAACTGGAGCAAAGGTCTCCACCCAGGTTTTATTATTTCCTGAAGAGGGGCGTAGCTTGGCAAAGAGTGTGAGAATGGTGGGAAGTACGGGAGTGCCTTGAGTTGGGCTTAGTGGGAGGCCTGGAATCACCAATACAATGTGAAGAGAAAGACAGTATCTACAGTTCTGGGGTTGACGCTTCAGCTCTGATGTGTAATTTTTTATGTGCTGAGAAGTCATAGCCTCTTAACTTGAGGTTCAGTGCCACCTGACAGCATGTAGAAGAGGCCTACCTCACACACATTGGAGAGCTGTTGGAGGGGCTTCACTAACCTGTCTGCACGGCTTTAATGACTGCTCACCAGCACTCCACTAGACTCCATTTGCATTACCTAAAGCCAATTGAGGGTGTAAGGAAAAGTCCTAGCCAGCTCTGTGCATATCAATACATGGAAATGGAGACTATTGTTCTTCTTCCCAGGAGAATTGTCCAGGTGGTTCTCCACAGGTTATCACAGTTTAGATCCCATTTTTTTGCCTTTCTGGGCCTTCAGTTGAGCCTGATCATTATGGGCTGAATTACTCAATAGTCACTTGAATCCAGTTATGCTTATGATGTATAAAATTTGGCTATTTTCTAGGATGTTTGTATGCCCAGTTTGGATTTTCATATTTCCATTCTTCCAACAAGAGATATTTGCTATGATTATTAAATTCCTAAGTTTTACGTATCAAGATTTTTTTAAAAACACTTTTTAGAGCCTCCAAATTTCCAGGAGACCCCACAAATTCAGTTAGCCACATGAATATCTTTCTGGGGATGGGTCCTATCCATAAGAACCTCTACCCACTGTGCCAGTGAGCTGCTAGCTTAGAGAGGATGTGGTGCTGTCACGTCTCTAAAGAGCTGTCAGGATCACACACTCAGTCTCCCACCAGGCTGGCATGGAGTCAGTGAAATATTGCGTATTCACATAAATTCCTCGTGGTTTCACATGATTTTGCACATCCGATGAGTCTGATTGTCTTGAAGTTTCTGGGGACTGATATTTTTCTGAGAACTTTGCCTTTCATCTAGACATCAGTTTCTCTTCAGTCTCACTCAGCACATTCTTTCAGGTTCTTAGTCTATGAGAGTTCCTCAGTGCTTTTCTGTGTGGTCAGCTACAGGCAGTGATTTTGCTTTGCCTATCAGTGAAATTTGAGTTTCTGTGTCTGGTTTAAGGCCTCTCGTTTCTTTCTTTTCTCACATATCATTCTTAGCTATCATTTTGTACTTTTTAATCAGATCATTCTCCTGCTTTTATTCCCAAACACTATACCCAAACCTCCTTGTCTTTGCTTGGCTTCTCCATCTTCTTTAGCAATCTTCATCCTGCTACATTTTAAAGTTAAGCCGCATACATAATGTCATGTCCTCTGCAGAGTGGTCCTTACTTCTCCAGTCTGCCTGAGTATCTTCTCTCCTATAGTAATTTATTCAGAGTTCATAAACTAGTGGCCCACTCGCCATTTCCAGCCCAGAGAGGCTTCGTGTGTACTACCAAATTTACCTCGTTAGTATCATATAAATTTCAGGAAATGTCTTATATAGCCTGAATATTTAGCTTGTTTTGAAAAATCAGTATAATGATACTGAACCTTATTTCTTGACTGACAGAAACAAGCTAACATTAATTAATTAGTCATTGTTTTCCTTAAATGGCCAAGGCAGTTGTCACTGGGTCACGTCCTCTTCCTGTTATAATAGGCCAAGCTTGCTTCTTTCACTACCATTATCTTTCTGTCTTTACTAATTATTTGTGTTTGTGATCCTTTGTGTCATCCTCCTCCACCCACCCACCACTTGTCATGCTATTTCCAAGTTGTTACCTGTGTACATGTTGAGGTGGGTGCAGTGGCATACGCCTGTAATCCCAGCACTTAGGAGGCTGAGGCAGAAGAATTGTTGTTGAGTTCGAGACCATCCAGAGCTGCAAAGTGAGCTCAAGGCCAGCCTGAACTGCATGTGTGTGTGTGTGTGTGTGTGTGTGTGTGTGTGTGTGTGTATAGAGAGAGAGAGAGAGAGAGAGAGACAGACAGACAGACAGACAGACAGACAGACAGACAGATAGACAGACCAACTAACCACCTGACCATGTGTAAGGTAGAATAGAGTTTCCTAGAGGAAAATGAGCTTGCCTACCTTGATTGTATATCTTTGTCCCAGGGTTCCCCACATACCACCAGGTACATGTGTCCCAGAACTGAATGAAAAGTCCCCCAAACTGTTTTTTAAACTTTCCAGTCTGAAAACCCTGGCATAATGCAGAAATTAAATATTAAAGAAAGGCTGGGCATGATGGCACACTGCTGAATCCCAGCACTCAGGAGACTGAGGCAGGAGGATCACTGCGAATTTGAGGCCAGCCTGAACTACATGGTGAGACCCTGTCTCAAAACAAAACAAAACAAAACAAAAGATCAAAGAAGGCACCCTCCATTCTAGAGTAAATTTTCAAGTTCGTTAATAAGTATACATCAGTGTTTCAGTGGGAAAAAAAAATCTAGTAACAGTGATGGCATTAACCATAAAGAGACTTGTAAAACCTTAAAAACAAGAGAAAAAAACCAGCAATGGAAAAGAAAGTATTTGGTTGTTCTGTAAACTTGATATAAGCTTCTTCTTGATATAAGTAAGTAGATATAAGCTACTCATATCTACCCTTTGTTGGCTTGTAGGCTTATTTATTCCTTCCAACAACCCTTCAGGGATAAGTGTTATTTCCATTTTTACCAGTGAAGCAGTTGAGTTCATCAAGATGAAGCAACCTACCCAGGTTATCCGACCCTCAAACCTCTATTTTCTCTTTAGCAGCAGCACCACCAAGTGTGGTGTATTTCCTGAGTAGACACTATAAATAACCACATGCCTTAATTATGTTATTTATTACATGTTTGGGGGGAGTGAATCTGTAACCCCATACATTCACTTTTCACTTGTTGAACAAATCAAGGACTGGTCTGCTGTGTGGATTATGGATTACATTAAAGGCAAATGATGCTATTCATACCCATCAAAAGTGGACTAAAATATTCTCCATTATTTAAATCTCAATAAAAGTGAAATGTGGTTACATTTGAATGTAGAAAATCAAATTCACTTTTGGCATTCTTCCCAGCCCAAGTAACTAACTGTTTTGAATTTTAAGAAACTGTATAATTCTTACAATTGTACTACAGATTTTCATTCTCTAATCATTGTTGAGTATTTTTGAACCCTCTTTTCTATTGCCTTTTATTGACCTGGATATTTAAGTTTAGAGTTCAAACTGGATAATAAAATTCTTATTCATATTCTGAAAATGCTTATAGGATTGACTTTTCTACCATGGTAGAGTGCATATTGAGGACACCTTTAGTAGTAGTGCTGATTTGTGAAGACTAGCTTATGAAAACATGCTGTAGTTATTGTCTTAGTTAGACTATAAAATGCCTAGGGCTTTTTGGAAATACATTCAGAATTTACTGTCTGGTGAGCTGTGTTTCTAAATTTGTGTTCTAGCCCAGAACTGTTCTGCTATTCCTTCTCCAGCTGAGAAGGTAGGAAAAAGGGACTGCAAGAACATGGAAAGAGCACTGGACTGTCTGACACAATTACCTTTGTCCAAGCCCAGCTTTGCTATATACTGGCCTCATGACCTTTTTTGAAGGTCCCTTGATTCCTTTAAACTATAGTTCTTTGTCAACAGAGCAGAGGAAAGACCATCAGCTTTGTCAGGTTCTTTTTCATGGTCAAATAAAACAAAGAACGCAAGTACCAATTTGGGATATTTTTTGTTTTTGTTTTTTTGTACTGGGGATCAAACTCAGGACCTTGCACTTGTGAGGCAGGTGCTTTCTGCCACTGAGCTGTATCCTTGGCAACCTGAGATATTTTTATAACCTGGGAAAGTTATTGAACTGAGACTCAAACTCAGGTTTCTGATGTAGTACATAGTTGATATTTACTAAGACTAAGTTCAGATTGCTGTTTGAGCCATAAGTTTTCTGCTGATGATTGGTTTAAGATGAACAGTGTGTTCTAAACAGAGCAGACACCCTGTGAGGGTGGATGCCCCGGCTGCCCAGTGTCTGTGTTCGTTCTTCCTGACTTTCTGATCTTTCTGATGGAAATTAGATCATCTTTAGAGTTAAGAGACACTAACTAGTACTCTACTCCAGTCCACTTATTTTATAGAGGAAGAAACTAAAGCTAAAAGGTTAATTTCTTACTCATACAGCTAATACGGAGCCAAACTTGAATTTGAACTTCTATGCATGTTTCTAAAGGAAATACAGTCTCACTACACTATGCTTCTTTTTATATTTGTGTTCCTATGAAATGAGACTTCCACTCTCGTTTTTAAGTATTTCTTAGTAGTTGTGTGACTTTGACTAATACTCTTGCTTCAACTTCATCTGTGCAGTGGGCTCAAGGGTTCCTGCCTTGTTTATCTCTAGGGTTTTAAACACACTGATGGATGAGGAAAGGGTGAGTAGGAAATGAAAGACCTGGATTTGAGTTTTGGTCCCCCAGTGTGGTTACTGAGTAAGGCATATAGGTGTTGAGTAGTCCAAAAACTGCAGCTGTCTTTCCTCTGCTATACTCCTCTGTGTTTATAATTAGAAAGCATATTTAATGCATATGGATAAAATATTCTAGGAATTCTTTGGCTTTTCTGTCCTGTATCACTCAACTCCTTTATCATATGTCTGTGGCTAGTATGTGAACTCTTTAACTATAAAACTGAGTGGTATATACTGTGCAAAAGAAGAAAATGTTTATTTCCATGAAGACTTTACAAAGATAGAGGAATGTTTTTTCATTGGCATATACTGTCTCCATGTGTTTCTAATGAAACAGAAGCCAGTGGGTCTCTGGTTTGTTTCTTTGTAGCATTGTTGATGTCAGTAAAGAATGCAGTTCATTTTTGGAGAGGGTCATGTTTTCCTTTGCACTTTTTCCATTTAGCATAAGAATGATGGATTCTATCTGCCACACCCTTCTAATTTAATAAAATCTGTTGAGAATATGGGGTGTGACAGCTTCCTGTGGTTATCAGATCCATCCTAAATGTCTTACTTAGCTCAATTGTTACAAGAATGTTCATGTAATACAGTGAGAAGTGTACATGCCACAGCCCAGCAAGTATTTACTTCGTTTCCTTTGTTTGATTTAATATCATAATAGAGTCAGACAATTCTTTGAGGATGTTGCTTGCTAATTTACATAGTTAACTTTTACATGGCTGTTTTTGATATTTTTCAAGTTTCAACACACTCTCATTGGGTCTCAGGGCCAATAAATCTTCAGCCTCATTGAGAGCTGGTCTACTTGGGACACCTTCCTTTCATTGCTAAGAGTACCCCTTTCCCATTTGGGCTCCAATAGATGAGACTCTCTCTAAGGGCATCTCACCTCTCCTTCCATCTCTCTGGAAATCAGCGGTCAGAGAAATGTCCTACTGAGGCCAACGATAGACCCAGTAAACTCTGAGAAACACTCAGTTAGCAGACACATTAGGAGCTACAAAGACATCCATGTTATATGGGGACAAATGTGAAATTCCTGTGAAAAACCTCCCAGATTATTTCCACATTTGAGCTAATGGCTGCTTGTGTGTGATGTTTACTAAGGTATTTGAAAGCCATTTCTGTATCCGTACTTCCTTTATTCACGCCCACCAGACTATTTTTGGTGCTATTAGATTTTGAGTATTTTGACATTTATTTTGGGTTTTTGTTGTGAGAACATTTGGTAACATGTTACTGGGTGGTTCCCTCCCCCATTTTTCTTTTTGTTTACATTTTTAAAAACATGATTGTGTAAACATTTTTACATGTGGCAAAAATGGAATTCATATTTTGAATTTGTTCTTGTAGAATTTTCTGGTTCTTTGACCTTAGCTTTCCCTGCAAGATCGTTTTTGCTGTCTTAACTGGATATAGACAGCTAGTATAGTTTTTGGTTATTGGTCTTTTTCTTCTGCCAACATTGTCTGAATTGTAACGTGGCTGTAATGGCAAACCACCTTGTCGGCTAATGGCCAAACAGGATGAGGCAGTTACAGTTTGCTTCCTCTTACTCCCTAACCTTGCTTGGGAGCTGCTCTTTCCTCAAGTCTTTCTCAGGTTATCGAAGCCTGTGGTCCTCAGCAGAAGCAGATACCATGATCAGTTTGGAGCTTCTCATCTGGAAGGTCCTATTTGGGGCTAAAGAAGGTAGGCTGGACCTGTCTTCAGCTGCAGGGACTCACATAGACAAAACTATATTTGAGGAATTGGGAGGATTTGTTTCTCCCCAAGGAACAGGCAGAGTCCTTCCATCCTGTGCCATTGTGGTTGCTTGGTTCCCTATAGCTACTAAGATAGCTCTGTTACCATAGGTTCCTCCCCTTCCTGTTCTTTCTCATAGTGCAATGTCGTTCATGCTACCACAGGGCTTTTTGGGGAGAAGTATGTATGGTTCCAGTTTTGACTCACATGGAAAGATGACATACTGTTTATTTTGTCAGTTGAGGTTGGGTCTGCAGAACGCTAATCACAGATCTCTTTGGTCCGATTTTGATCATCCCACATCCCGGTGTTCAGTCCTCATAATCTCAGCTGTGGCTGGAGTCACTGAAGGCCCTGGGATAAAACTATTCAGGACACCAGGACTGCTTTTCATTTATGGGGTACCTATTAATAACATAGACCATCAGATGTCCTAGTAAACTTGCTTTTTTAATTCTGTGATTTGCTCTAGTAGAAAATAACCTAAATTTCGATTTAATATTTATGAGTTCCATTCCTTGTTAGTACTGGTTAGCAGTATAATTTGGGGTAGGTCATTTAACCTTTATAAAATGGGAATTACTGTAGGCTTTTTGACTGTAATAGAATAAACGGGAGAGTATATGGAACTGCTTTCTAAATTTACACAAACGGGAGATTATGACAGCAGGCACAGTCCATGCCCCCTCACTTGCTTTTTTCTAAACATATGAGGAACTCTGCCCTGGGAGTTTGAGGTGCTCATTCACACCCTACTTTGTTAGCAGTGCCAGACTTAGAAAACCAGTCTCTCAGTTATTTTTGTGATAATTTTTTTCACTACAAACATCAGTTCATGAAACTGGGCTTTTTCTCCCTGTCTTCCCTTAGAGAAGCTTGTGTTTTTGTAACTTAGTTCTTTCTTTGATCACTCTGTCACAGAGTGTCTCTGATGAAGTCTAATAATTTTCAGTATTTTTACACTTGCAGAAATGTAGCTATTATTACCTCAGCTTGTTTGTGTTTGTGTTCTCTTTCAGATCTTTTCTAGGTGTTTGTGAAGAATATAAACAGTTTTCCAAGTGCTTTTCCATTGGAGAGTTGGAACAAAATAGCAAATAAAATAAGACTATCTGGGCTCTGATATGGCTTCTTAATACCCATTTTACATTTACAGAGGTGCCATTAGGTTTGTGTTTTGCCATTTGGAAAGTGCTTTCTGCTTCTTAGGCTGGGTAGGAGGAGAGCTTTTACAGACCGGAAGGTGCAGAGATGCCTCAAGGGGTTTGGTAATGGAGCCAGGGGTCATCTGTCTGAGTGTGCATAAGTGCTGCTCCCAAAGCCATTACAACTGCTTTCCAGGAAGATATGAAAAATGAATTAGTGCGCTTTCTTTGCTCTTGTTGACCTGTAGACAGCCCTGCTGTAGGCTTCCTTTGTTCACACATTTTTTATTTCCTTCTACCAGAGTCAGGAATATAATTGTGCATGTGGAAATCTCCTGGCTATGGGTTTCAAAGCGCTTGGAAGGCAAGAGGGAACTACTGCTTGGTGACTTTTCTGGGTGCTGGGTACTTCTGTATTCTCTCATTTCATTTTCATTTAAACTCAGGATGGTTATGATCAACCTTCCTACTTCACAGATGAAATAACTAAGTCTAAGAACATTAGAAAACCAATTCAAGCATATTTTCAGCTAAGAATGCTACAGTCTTAAGAGTATGCTCATTAGACCTCCTTAAACAGTCTGTGTTCCAAGTTAGAGATAGTAAGCAGTGGAGAAGGTTCATCCTCCATTTCCACTTATAAGTGAAATAAGAATATAAGAAAAATAAAAATTATAGTAAGTTCAACAAGTATAAAAAAAATAATAATTATAATAAATTCAATGAACCAATCACATCTTGCACTGATGGTAGTGAAGAGGGCTTTATGAGGATCAAACCCTATGGCAATATGGGTGGTTTCATTTATTTCAGCACACAGTCTGTGCTGGGGACTCTGCTAAGGAGAAGAAATACATACTTCCAAGGAAATGCAGTTGAAACAGAAAGACAAAAGCATCACACAGGCATACACAATTACAAAATGCATTTTCATCTGACTCATCCTCAAGTTTGCAGATTTCACATTTCCTAAGGAAAGAGCTACACATTTTCCTTCTCATTTACTTATCCCTTAGATACAGGGTCCATTTAATGTTTGCACATCTCTACTGATAGCTTGCTGTTAATTTGCTTTTATTTCATTAATTTTGTATGAAATAGTAAGATCAGGGATCTGCTCAGGAGCTTTGACTAGAGAAAACAATTTTTAGAACTATAAATTCTTCCCTTCAAATTCTACCACCAAATGTGACCCCCTCACATAGGTTTAAGTAAGCATGATCTGTTATAAATATTTCACTTCTGTCTTTACAGAGTTGTGTTATAAAAGGTTTTGTGGTATCTAAAATTTTTTGAAATGCTGAAAAACCAGCAGACTTACTACAGCAATGCACAGTGGACACCATTATTCAGTTGGCTTTTCTGAACATTAGATTTAGGGAGTACTTCGTGTGAAGTATTTGACTTGTAAGGTAGGGGGAAGAAAGCTCAGTGGAGCTCTTGCTCAGCATGCAAGAGGCCCTTGGTTTGATTCCCCAGCACCACCTCCCCACCCCACAAAAAGGAAAAGAATGATAAATTTGAGGTTAAGAAGTTGGGGCTGGAATATAAATTACTGCCTGGAATTATCTCTGTGAGGGCTTCTCACATGGACTTTTCATTGTCCAAAGGTCTGAATCTGTGCCTTGGGAGGAAATTTTTGTTACTGTTTTTCTGAACTAAATAAAGCCATTTGTTAATGGGCATTTAAATGGGACAAGGCCACCACAAAACACTTAAATGCACACATACCTCTAAGCCACCAAAACATGCCAAGGACAACACAATTGAAAGAACTAGTAGAAAGTTAGACCTCCAGGAATTGGGTAGTTGAGAATTAATTCATCTAACCTATTAGTTACTGTCTCAGTAACTCTTGCATGTTCTTCCTACCAATATAATATGCAGAGAGTTTTTTAAATTCCTATATTGATTTTTATGCATGGCATAAACAAAATAGGATGGAGGATCAAATTGGCACATAGTTTTTCAAATAAGCGACTGAAGAATGATAAACTAAATTTAATGTTGCAACAGAGATGATCATGTAAACTTACATTGGGGACCACTTCTTAATGATGTGAAACTCCATTAGTGAAAGCAGACAGCTCGGTGAGTGATCAGCTTTATAGTTTTCACATTTCCCTTTTTTAAAAAATGTGGTTTTTATCATATTTGAAAAGATGCAAGAAGAGAAGATCAAGAAATACCAAGATATGTATGGGTTGATAGGTATTGGAAGCTAATTTAAAAAGTTAGAATTGTTTAAGCTCTGCCTGTAGAAATAGAAGAAATGCTTCTAATTTTTTCCCCCTTTTCTTTGTGACAGTAAGTAGTTTTTTGTGTTTATTTTTTCCCCCAAAAAGCAATACAGGGTATAATTTCCTAGTAATAAAAAAACAAAAACAAAAAAAACTTGGATTTAAATGGTCCGTGTTATATGGTGTCTTAATAGCGCATGATTATGACTTGTATTTTATTAAAAAAAAAAAACAGCAGTAGAGTAAGAGTAAAGATACATACAGGATAAACTACCCCTTTAGCATGGCATATACTGAAGGCTTAGGCTCTTATCTGGATCCAAAGCCCTTGTTAATGCACTTTAATTCAACACAGTCCAGATTTGAAGGATGAAGAGTTGGATAACATGGAGAATTTATTAACAGGGCAAGTAGACCAATTCTGAGCAATGAGTGAGCAGGCTGTCCTTTACGGGGGACCTGGGAGACCTCTTCCGGTTATTCAGGGTGCAGTGGCATCTGGAAGAGATTATACAGTATTTCATTTTATGTGCTTCACAATCTGGGGTGAAGGACTCTGTCTGGAAAATGGTTAGAGGAAGGATTTCTGTTTCTAAAAAAAGGAAGGTAGTTAAATTATTAAGAAAAATTACTTTGAGCATATTAGGGAAATACCTTTTAAAAGAACTAGAGATTGTGTGTTAAGATACAGACAACCATTTAGAAGAAAACAAGAGACATTATGGTAACTACTGTAGATCTACTGTCATCTTGTTTTGAAATCTGTGTCACTTACATTGTTTTCTTCTGATCTGCTTTCTTCTGTTATGTTTAGTTTGACCCCCTGTTTTCTAAAATAAAATAAGAACTAGAGAAACAGTGGGTGTATAATCAGTCTGTAGTTCTTGGCCTAAAGAGTATTTTATTCCTAGCAGCCTCCAACTGCTGGGCACAAATTATCTTCCTGAGAGACCTCTGTTTTGGAGGGGTTTCTTTTGTTTTGTAAGCTCAGACGTAGGAATCAAATTACCTTCTTCCAAAGAAATCTGTGGTGTGAAAATCTGCCCTAGTTGATTTAGTGCACATGTATATGGTTTTAATTGAAAGACTGTTTTTATCCATGTAGAACAAAATATCAAAATGAAAAGCTTTGTAGTTGGGCACAGTGGTACATACTAGTTGAGTAACTGGAGAGGCTGAGGCAGAAGGCTTGTGAATTCTAGGCTACACTGAGAAACTTGGTAAGACCCTCCCGGTCTCAAAAGGGGACTGAGAGCGTAGCTCAGTGCTCTCTAGGCTCAATGTCCAGCATTGCCCCCCAACCAAAAAAAAAAAAAAGCTTTAAATATGTAAGACCTTGTCTCTACAACTAGTTACCCAGTTAATCTTGCAAATAATCAAAGTGTTTTCTTCATATACAGGGGGAAGGGCTGGTTCCTTGTTAAAGATCACAAAGATCATACTGAAAAATGTAAGAATCTGACTCCATCAAAAGTATAACTGACTGCAGAAATACTCTAAGGAGCCACAGGTCACAATGCAATGGGTCCTTATGTGAGTTTTGTATGGTCTTCCCTCTATCCACAAAGTGTTTGATCTAATAAAGAGTTAGCTTAGGTCCAGATAGGGAAGTCACTTAATCTAGGCCTTTTGACTTAGAAGTGGAGTCATTTTTTCGATTTTGAAGTAATGCTATCAAATATGTAACAGAGTCTGGGATGTGGGTGCTTGTAACACAATGGGCTTGGCCCACATAACCTAATCTGGAGACCAGGTAAAGCAACAAAACAACCTTACCCTGACATGAGTGCCAGAGATCTAGTCTAATAACTCAGGCCCACCTTTCTGTACTTTGGGGTTGTCCCAGGACAGTGACCTCTGAGGCTACCACCCATTGTCTGGATAGAGACCTGTCTTTCCCTAAGCTGAGAGGATCACCATATAAAAGTGAAGCTTAGAGAGGGAACTTCGGCAGATGTCATGTATTACCTGAGACAGTTAAACGTGTTGGTGCATAGGTGTAACTTTATTTTTTCTCTCCTGCTGTTGACCTGCTGTGCCTTGTGTAAACAACCATTTGGACTGCCTCAACCTCTGTTCCCAGGACATATTGTTAACATATTTTTGTTCCTTTTCTCGGAGCAGCAAGAGGTAGAGTCAGGTCACACTGTGGCCATTTTATTTGGAAACTTCTTATATTACAGAAATCTGCATTGGCATTCTGTCTCTAGCTGTGTGGGTATCTCTGAAAACCTTGGATTTAACTTTCAAATTCATCCGCAGCTAAACCAGCCTCTGCCTTTTTTCCATAGGTCCAAAGAATGCATCCTAGACAAAAGGCCAATTTCAGTTGGCTTTAATTCTCCCTTTGCGGCATTCCTTTAGTTCTTCGTATTTGAAATTCAAGGCCTGTTTTGGTTTCAAGTACACTTTCTTAAAAGTCTGAAACAGAAATGTATTATTGGACTGATAATGCCTTATAGAGGCCAGTCATGGCTTTATGTACAAACCACAGTGCTTTTTTTGTTAGTGCTTTAGTGCGTTTGACTTTCCACTCTGCCACCCTCCCTGCCCCTTCCTCTCCCTCAGGTTTCTTGAATCATGCTAAGTAACCTGATATTGCTCTTCTCCTGTATAGTATAAGCTAGCATTGGCAAAATTGTTTGGAGAGTGCTGTAGGGAAATAATTTAGTTTAACTAAAAGTACGATAATTTTATAGAGACTGCAAATGATTCTTGAATCACAGTTATCAAGAAGCTTGTATGCCACCCCTCCTTTTCCCCCCAAATTTAGTATACTATAAAATCAATAATAATAAATTTTAAAGTATTTGGAGCTTGCCCATGATCCCACTACTCTAACCCAACTATTCTTAGTTGTTACTTTTCAGCCCTTGTTTTTTGCCTACATAGTTTTAAATAGTTACCTTCCTTAAATACATGCTGTGTTTAATTTTGCTGTTTCGTTTTATAATACAAACATTGTTCCATTATTTTGAAATCTTCAGTATAAGGGCCATATAATAATATCACCATATAGATATGTTCCTTAATTTCCTTAGCCTTTTCTGGATTATCAGATCTCCAGTGAGTGCCTCCAGTGATAACCATCAGTGCTGTGATTCACTTCTTTGAATCATTAGCTGTTGTTCCCCTACAAAGCAGTTTGCTTGGGATGCATTTTCTGAAGAGAGATGTTTGGACAGGAGGAGTGGAGCTCCATCATGCTGGAACTGCTCTTGTGCTGCCATGTTACTTTGTCACTATTGGGAGCTTCATGAGCCACAAGGATGAGCTGTAGTTTTAGCAAAGACTGTTCAGTCATAGCTGAGTTCACCATTCCAATGAAGGAAATGCCCTGACTTACTGCTTTTATAAGGATAGAACAGAGGAATTCTTTTGAAATGTAATTCATTTTTAAATTATAAGGTGTAAGCAGAAACCACAGTGAATATTTAAATTTTTAAAAATTATTGTAAGAGACACCATTAATCCTCTTCAAAATAGGCCCATTCATTTGAACACACTTATCTCGTTGTTGTTTTTACTGTTTCTTGAAGTAGTTCTGGAAGTCCTCTTTGTGTCTTTAGCTGTGTTATCATGGCTCCCATAATGTCCTGAGTTGATTCAAACCAAAATGTTTATCTTCCATAGTCATTTTGACTTTTGGGCAGAGCCAGAAGTTGCGTGGTGTCAGATCCAGCGAATAAGGTGAGAGAGGACATCTCATAATGTGTTCACAAGCCTGCCTTTTTACTGGGTGGCACTTCATGGCAGCACTTAACTTTTTTTGATCACAGCTTGTGAAGACACAAAAGGGTTTCCAGAAACATCAAGAACAACAGGCTGAGTGTTCAAAACACAGGGACTATTTTAAAGAGAATTAATGGAAATGTGTGTTTTATTCTAGTAAGGTTTTGTTAAATGCTGTTTTTTTTTTAGTCGATCCATATAGCTTTTTTTTTTAAGGGAAAGGAAATTCTGTTGAGTTAATCATGATGGGATAATCACCTACAGGGTTGGACTGCCTGTGTTTGACTTCCAGCCCCTGCCCCATTTACCTGCTGTGTGACTTGGACACAAGGAGTTTACCATTCTTCATCAGGAAAGCATTTAACATAGTCCAGTCATCCCCTTCTCATTAGATATTTGGGAGGATCTAATATGACTCTTGCAGAGAACAGATATTCAGTAAGTCTTAGCTGTCCATATTTTATCCTGCCATACCATTTGTTTCCCTATTCTTCAGAGTCCATGAATATTTGATTGCTATAGCTCTTACTACACTGTTATTTCCTTGAACTTTTGTAGTCCTAGTTGCTGGTTTTAGAGTTAACTGCAAGTTTTCGTTTAGCAGCATATTTTATAGTGTCTACAGCTTTTACAGGGGTTTTCCCAGTTGAACTGTACAGAAAGACTAGATGAACTTTTCTACCCACATAGTAGCTAGCATTTTACTTGGCATTGGTAGGTTTAGATTAGCATTAGGCCTTCTCATTGTCTTCTGTGTCTCTTTTCCTCATTTATACCATTTTCCCTTCTGCTGCAGTCTTAGGATAACTACTTGACTAATTCTCTTACCAGTTTTGTTAATGATTTACCATTTTTTGATAAGTAGTTTTAACAAATATATATGAGACAGGGGAATGTAGAATGTGTGTGTGTGTGTGTGTGTGTGTGTGTGTGTGTGTGGTCTTGCTGTGTTGCCCAGGCTCACGAGCTTAAGTGATCCTATAGCTTCAGACCCAAGTAGTTGGGACTGCAGCCATATGCCGTCCTGTTAGCTGAGGAGAGGGTACTGGGGGTTCAACCAGCATTTTGCACATACCACGCAAGAACTCTTCCACTGAGCTACATCCCAGCCCCCTGCTCCCTATTCCCATTTTGAGACAAGTTCTGACTGAATTGTCCAGGCTGGCTTTGAGCTTCCGTCCTCCTGCCTTAAATCTTCTGTGTAGCTAGGACCATAGGCATGCACCCCATATACTATATTTTTTGTATTTTTCACATCTGTCTATTCATAATGTCTTGTTCTTTCCTCATTTTTATTCTTAAGCTTTTTTTTTTTGAATTTATGAATTGTGTACCTAAGATCAAATTCTCAGTGAATTTAGTTCATTTTGGGCTTTTTTTAGTTCATTTTTTTAATCTTTCAAATCTGCTGAACCTCGTAATTTTTGTTGCTGCTTTTTTTATGGTTTTTGTTTTGTTTTGTTGCATCAGGAGGGTACCTTTTCTGTGAGAAATTCATATGGCCTGATTTGAGTTGTTAGTTTCCAGAGTGGTTTTGCTTTTAATTCTCCTGGAGTGCTTCTAGCTCTAGATTTCTCTTCATTAATTGTTTTGAAATATTTTTAAAAGATCTCAAACTACTGAAAAATGACAAATACAGTACATAGAACTACCTGCCACCATTATCACTTAAGGTTAAGTTGCTGCCGTAATGTCCTTCACTTCTGAATGTCCAGACTGCTTTTTTATAATCACCTTGCAGTACAGAAAGCCCTCAAACACAGAGATGGAATCATTTGCCCTGGTTGTGAAAGCTCAGTTGAGACTCCTCCACTACCTCACCCCAGTCTAGGCAGAGACTGACCAGATTTCTACCATCTCCTTATGTTAATGAGTGGATTTTTCTTTTCCCTAGTTCATTCTTAATTTAATTAAGATTATAATCCCTCAGTTCCAATTCTGGGAAGGAATCTAAGTTCCAACTTCCTAACTGTGACTCATATTTTCCTATCCTCCCTACAACGGAGTTAAAATCTAAAGATCTGAGTTTACCAAAAATGATGAAGTCTCCCAAGCTTGCAGCAGAATTAACTCACACGCTTACTGTTTTATTTCTTTCTTGCAAACTTAGTGTGAATGTTAGCCATACTTGCTTCAGAGCCTCTTTTATACTGTTATGTGGGAGGTTAGAGGAGATCCCTTCCCAAATCATTATTGCATATTTGGCCATTTGCTCCTGGAAGCATAAACATTTTGTGTTATTCTGCCTGTGCCAGAGACCATGAGGAACTGTGAATGAACTGAGACTTGACAACTGTGGCAGTTCTTAAAGCTGCCAGTGGTTTTCTGTTGCCTTGAGAAAAGAGCTGGGTGGCTGACCAATTCAAAATACTCCTGGGAAGACCTCCTTCTTCCTCCCCTCTCTTTGCAGACAGGCATTCCAGTCACCACAGCTGCTGCTTCCCTACCTTACCTGTGCTTGTTCCCACCCCCACTTTTTTTCCTTTTTCCTGTTTCTCTCTCTCCCTTCCTCACCCCACTGTGGATTGAATGCAGGCCTGGCCTGTGCAGGTTAAGCACTCTACCACAGAACTACTTCCCCAGTCAACATCATCATTCTCTTCTTTCTCTTCCTACTTCTCCTCCTCCTTCCTTCTGTTCTTCCTTCCTCTCCCTCTTTTGTCTTCTCCTTTTCCTAGTCCTCCTCCTCCATCATCATCATCACCACCACCATCATCATCATCAATTTGGGACAGGGTCTTGCTGAGCTGCCTAGACTGGCCTCTAACTCATAGTCCTCCTACCTCACTCTCCCAAGCAGCTGGTGTCACAGGTGTGCCACCATACCTGCTTCACCATCCATTCTTAAAAAACTTTTTCTTTTCATGTTTGGAGGAAGTTTACTCTCCAAAGCCAGGTAAGATGCCACATTTTCTGTAACATTCTCCCTGATCTTCCCAGGCAAGACTTACAGGGTCCTCTGTGTATGTAGATACCATCTTATACTGTCATTGTGGTTTAAATGAGATACATCAGCACTGTAATCTACCATGTTTTTGGAAGGCAATTACAGTATTTATCTTTTTTCTTATTTGTGTTTATGTTAAGGGTCAGGAAACACACACATTGTTTAGCACATCATTAGTGCTTAATAAATTCCTGTTGTGAAAAAAATATTGTGTACATGACTGTCTGAATAACAGTTCAAGGATACACTTATAAAAGTTATTTGGATGGCCATTGTTTGCCAGTATTGAAAGAGAGAGACAGTGAACGGGCTGGTGTGGTCAAAGGTGGCACCAGGCTAGTTCTCTAGGCTCTGCTAGTAGCCAACCAGGCTGGGCAGCAGGGGGTATGTTCTCCTGCCAGCAGGCTCTGCTTTTGCCCACTGAGGAGCAAGAAGGCCTCCCCAGCCACAGTTTTGTGACCATATGGACAGAGTGCTTGTGACAACAGGATTATCTATAGACCCTGGCAACATCTTCCAAGTAAACTGCGGAAAAAGCTAGTGAGGGGAGACAGCGCTTTTCTCTCTCCATTTCTCATCCTTACTTTAAAAGACTCATTTGTTTAATCTTGCTGCCTGGCTGGCATTCCTGATTGGATTTGCCTTTAAGTTAAACCCAACTCCAGTATTTTCAAGTCTTTCCTTGTCTTCCTTATGTGGAGGTAGCACTCAAACCATGCTGTGTGCTTGTCCCTCTTCTGATCTCTACTCCATATTATGACCCCATCATCTTAGGAATTCTCTGCCTTTTCTAGTTATTGAGGTGATTTTGTCCCTGGTTCTGCCAGTTTTAACAGTTTTATTTATCACTTCCTCCATATAAATCTGTAGTAAGAAGAGTTGTGAGTGCTGCCCTTTGTTACCTGTGTTACTTCAGCCAAGCCACTTAGCGCACATTCTTCATCCATGCGATGATGTCTGCCTTGCAAAATAAATATGTTATAAAACAGATGCTGTATGTAAAATGTCCCTATGTGCCCTAACTTATAGAAAACACTAAAAATTAGTAGTTACTACAAAATGCCCATAGGTCAGTGAATGACACCTAGTAAGCTTTTTTGTTTTTCAGTACTGGGAATTGAACCCTGAGGCTTTGTACCAAGCTACATCATTAAGTTTCTCAGGATAGGACTGAACTTGTGATTCTTCTGACTCAGTCTCCTAGTGTGCTGGGATTGCAGGAATGTTCTAGCAGGCTAAGCAGAGTCCTAGCAGGCTTGGAAACAGAACATTGCTGATCTCGCTGTTCGATAGGTCTGTGACCTGCAGAGGTGTAGCTGGAGGAAGAGTGTGACCATTTACTATGACACGTCTCGTACCTGATTTTTTTTTTTTTTGAGGGTGGACACTGTAATCAACAGGTATAATGAGACTATATTGGAAGCCATGTAAGTGGGACCTGTTTGTGCTAATTAATAGGTTTGCATGTTATGCAAAAGCAGGAATATTCTCAAGGCAAGAGAGGAAGGGTCACTTGTGGTTTAAGGAGCTGATTCTTCTTCCTTGATGCAAAGCAGACCTTTGGTTGGAATGTAGCAAACTGGTATAATGAGCTAAGACTTCCATTAGTTTGCATATTTCATTAACATGTCATGCAAGAAAATCTTGTCTTTGGGGTTATGAACAAGCTTCTCTGTTTATCCTTATGTAGAAGTAAAAAATTTGAAGCATTTCATAATACATTTGAAGAAAAACTTGTAATCTAACATTTTGGGGGAGACTTTTCAGTATATCTTGTTTTATAAATATTTTCAAAATTTTGTGATAATCTTTATTCCATCACAGATCTTGGACAGTGAGAGGTTCTTACAATCTAAATATTAAAGACATTTGAGAAACTAGGAACTCCAGCTGACATTTAGAGACTACTTTCTTCCTATTTAGTATTGTTTTTCATCCTGGTTGTTTACTAAAAGGACAGTGCTTAAACCTTCTGTTTAACTGACATAGACTTCTACATGTACTTTAAGCAACATTAGAAACATGAAGACCATACATTTTTTTCAAAAAGCAAATTTTTTGCTCACATGCTGGATGTTAGCAAAGGAAAAAACAGCAATTGCTTTTGTGTCTTTATAGTATTTTAAAAGTTTAGTTTTTTCCCCTTTTTACCTGTTAATCATAATTATTCTATTCATTCTGCAAATGTTTATTGTGTATATAGGATAAAAAATTGTGCTAGTTGGTGATGGTGGAGAGTCAGTTATCATTCATTGAACTAAGAACAAAAATCACAATAGGGAGAGGAATCCCCTGACCATGATCCTGACCCCTCCAGAACACCCCCGCCCAGATTACTTGGTCTCCTTCCCTATGCGCGCACACACTATTTGCATAAACTCTTTGAGATTTTATAGTGTGTTGGAGATTTTTACTGTGGACTGATTAGATGATTGCCTGGGGCATTGCTACCTGAGAGGTTTTTAGCCTTACATTGAGCCAGACCAAAATGGATATTGAATATTATTGATAAGATGACATTGTATGACATTGTTTTGTATGAAATTTTCCCGGCCACCTTGTTTCACAGAGTAGCTGATGTATGATGGATACATGCATTTAACTTGAAAACTTTAATATTTATCTTTACAAGCATCTTTATACATATATATATATATATATATATATATATATATATATATAAAATTTATATTGGAATTCTCCCCTGTAAATGTAAGGTTCATTGAACTAATACAGCCTTATATATCAGGCAGTGATACTATAGAAATGCAAATGCTCTTCTCCCTACTCTCCATTATAAGAAACCTGTGTACCTGTATTAGTTCACCCCAGTGACTGTATTCATTATGCATTAGTACAAATATGTACTACTGAAAATATTTTTAAAAGAAACTCTTAAAATGTATAGAAGTCATCTGAGGCAAGGTTGCAAAGCATATTAGTAGTAAGTATGACAAGATAATGATGGTTTATTCAGTTGGATATCAAAGAGCAACATTTCTAATTTATGTTGATTTTGTTTGAGATTTTATATAACCATAACCATAATCGTTGGATTAGAACTCTGTTCTCTTTGGATTCTTCCCTGGGGTATGGGTTGCAACCCTAAGAGGAAAATTAGCAGAGCAACTTCAGTACAGCGTCACCGAAAATATCACTAAAGAGAACTGGCAAGGGCTCACAGTGAATCTTTCCAAATTTTACGTGTGTGTGTGTGTGTGTGTGTGTGTGTGTGTGTGTGTGGTGGTGGTGGTGGGGACTGAACCCAAGGTATCATGTATGTTAGGAAAGTACCCTACTAGTGAACTGTATTCCCAAACCCTTAAATCGAGTTCTAAGCATTTACACATCCCCTTTGAGGTTTTCTTTACACAGCAGTAGCTCATGAGAATTTGCTTCATCTACTAGCTGAAATGAAAGGGAACAAATTTAAAAGAATGGAAAATAAAAGAATGTTTGTAGCATGTTTGGAGCAAATAAAGACTTGGTGACAATCCCAGGGGAGAGTCTCTGATCCTTAGTAATCTTATAGTATGAAGGAAAAGACACAGCCCATCTTAATGAGTGAATCATTACCTTTCCCTGAACTACAGGAAGATTATTCTTTCTTAAATCAACTCATTTCTAAAAGGGAGAAGAGGAGGAGAAGGTGTTCCTTTTGAGGCCAAATAAGTTTGGCAAACACTGTAGTAAAGAGAATTTGAGGCTTCCCAAATTATTTTAAAAATATGTTATGAGCTTCTAAAATATGTATTAATATCTGTAAATGTTTAGAAGTGGTGTAGCATTTTCCGAAACTTAACTGGGTTCCCTTTTTTCCCTCACAGAATTAGTTAAGCTAGACACAGAGTTTGGGAAGTGCTGATCTAAGGGAACTCAATGGATCCTCTGTATCTTGAGTTTTGTATATATCCATTGAAGATTCTTGAGGAAAAAAATTATATCTGTTACTAAATGTGTACACTTTCTTGTCCTGAAACAGTGCAGTCTAACAACTCTTTATATTGTATTAAAAATTATAAGTAATGTAGGGATTAAAATGTGTAAAAGGATATGTACGGGTTATATGCAAATACTGTACTAATCAGTGAAAGGACTCTAAGCATCCACAGATGCCTCAAAAACAACCCTGCAGTTACACTGTAAGTCTGTAGATCTCAAAGATACTCTAAGTTTGTAAAAGGCTGTAAGCCCTATACCTTACTACATAGCAGAAGCTTATGGAATGGAATTTACCATAAAGTACAGCTTGTCTTACCAAGGCTTCCAGAGTAGTGCTTTGTGAAACTGTAGCCAAATCATGTAATTTATTATGGTTGGACTGTGGCTCGTTCAGAACTACTTGTCCATACCTAGTGGGCCTCATCATTATATAGTAGGGTACTATTCGCTCACTTTTGAGAAGTGCAGTAACTTGGAGAATCTCTGGGATATGTCATTTGGCGTTGTGCTAAGTGCTGCCAAAGTAAGGGCGCTGTAATGTAGGATAAAAATCTGTATTTTAGGTTGTATATCATGTACACTTCACTGGACTCAAGCGTCTAAGACGTGTCCCCGGAACATGTGTTGCTTTGCTCTGTATATCATGAGCATGGACATTTGGAAACAGCTTAGTTTTTATGAAATCATGGTTTATAAGAAGGGATGCTTCCTTGCTACTCCAGCTCCATCTTTGTAATGTTGGTATTGCAAGTGGAAACCACTTCTTAAACCTTTAATATCCCTTTAATTTTAACAGTAAAGAAATCATTCAAAGGAAATTTACCTCCTCCCTTTATAGTATAACTCAGGACACAAAATGTAATTTAACAATATTTTATATTTATGGGGAAGACTGAATTTTTAAAATCTTTCCTGCCTTTATACTGTATGTTTTAAAAATACTTTTCAATCTTTACTACATGCTTTTTTTCTGGGCAGATTCCTAAATGTCATACAGTAAAGACATTTGTGTCTTGCTATCTTCAGTATGATTATGTGATGTGTCATGGCATTCCTGCTCTCTGGCTAGATAGTTGTCAAATGAGTGAATTACATAATAGCATAGGGATGAAAGTTTTTTCCAAACCATCCACTGATGGATACCCATTTGAAGTAACCTTGATGATACCAAAAGTCTGAATGATGAGCCAGCAACATGAGAGAATAATCATCCCTTATTACAGAAAGACTCACCTGTTGAAACACAAAACTGGACCTCTACATCTCTGAGATAGTACGGTGTATTTTGAGAAAATAAGGGTTTAATTTCAGATTTTGATTTATAGAAAACTTAAACTTGTAAACAAAAGGATTTACCTTTATGGAAAAAAACAATCAGTGGTGATTAATAATGTTCATTAATGCTTCTAGGCAAAGTTTGATATCTCATTCCTGTCTTCCTCAAGTAATGCTGAATCAGTCCCTGGGTCTCTGAACATTCTTCTAAGAAAGCATTCTAGCTGAATTGTCCATCTTCAGAGAGTATCATTTAAAATGGTGTTAGGACCAGCTGTGCGTGTGTCTGTCTGTCTGTCTGTCTGTCTTGGGGTGAAGACATTTTGCATTAGCCTTTGAACCCTTTTAAGAAACCTACACTGGGCATTAACTGCCATCCTAAATCATACAGAAATATAATTTGCAAGAGAATTTGTTAAATCTTTTGATGACTTAAGACTTTTTGTCAGTATTATGACCTAGGGACATCCATGAATTGATACACTAAAAATACCATTGGTGAGGGCTGGGGATATAGCTCAGTGGCACAGGTGCCTACCTACCAAGCACAAGGTTATGAATTCAATCCTTGGTACCAAAAAAAATATCATTGGTAATACTTCATGTTTAAAACTTCTAAATATCTTTATTAAAAACTTTTTTGTTTGACATCATGATAAAAATTAAGCTTTCATAACAAAAGTGAGAAAACTAGCCCTTAAACTGGTTTTCAACAATAGGAATGTACAAGATGCAGATGGTACATTAGAGTGGTGTAATTCTGTGCATTTGGTAAAGGCGTAGTGTCCATACAGAAGAAAATGTGCAAGATAATTTGCAGCCTAATATCAAGTGAAAACAGAATACAGGCTGCATGTAATACATTGATTAGTTACCCAGAGAACAGATAGATAAACAAAGATAAGAGGTCAACATAAAGAAAAGAGAGTGTAGTTATGGGTAATATAAAATTTTTATTTTCAATTTGCTATTACTTAAAAGCACCTTTTCCAGAGGATTTTTGTTTCAGTTTGGTTTGGTTCTGTCTATCTCCTTGTCTATCTATCTGTCTATCTATAAAACAGAGACACTAAGAGTTTTGTGTTAACATGGCCAGCAGAAATAGCTTTTTTTTTTTTCTTCAATGCTAGAAATCCATCCCCAGGCTTTGAACTTTCTAAACAAGGGCTTTACTACTGAGCAAATTCCCCGCTCCAAAATAGCAGTTTTTATTTGCTTTAGGAATATAATATGAAAGACTTGTGAATGATTTTTTAATTAAATTTCAACTTGGGAGATGAATTTTAGGGCATCATTTACTATTCATGTGAACTTAGAAAAAGTTAATTTTTTCTAGAAAGTTTTAATTTCCTTGGAAAGGAAAGGTGATGATGACTGGACAGTTGGAAAAATCAGAAATGAATTATTATACATGATAATTATAAATAATGGCTTTCCTTTTGAGTAATGTTAATGCCAGTAGATGGAGTTCAGTATTCTAAACTCAGAGTTACTAGATTGGTTGCTGCTACTTAAGAAAAACTCAGAGATTAACTGAGTCCTTTTGAATACTAGACAGTAGTTACCTGCCTTCTTTCTCTACAGACAACATACAGCTGTGTCTTAATCCACATTTCCCACAATAATGTAGCATAAATGGTAGCCAGAAAGTATGTATTGAGATATTCTGTGTAAGTTTGTTTTATTTTCATGATTTTTCCTGAAATATTTAAGAAAAATAAAATACTTAAGTAAAGTAAAATCTTCTGGGACTGGGATTCTAGCTAAGTGATAGAGCATTTACCTAATATATGTGAGGCTCTGGGTTTGATTCCCAGCACCACAAACTAGAAACTGTTCTGCTTATTAAAAGAACAATGAAATTTGTAAAATTCTTTGAGCACGTACTCCATCTCCATGAATAAACCCACACATAAAGATATTCTCTCTACTAATGCTGTATAATACATAGCCTAAAGATTATAAACAAATTGTAGTGTCTTTTTTTCTTACACTGCATTTGACTATCTTGTGTGCATTCTAGAGACACCATCAATCTAAAGAGCTAGTCTGAATGAAAGATTTTATATCTGAATCTCCCTTTTCTTTCCTTCTGTTGTAGCTCCAGTGTCTACATTTTTAAAAATTTTATTTTGGCTATTCTTGGAAATTTTGAAACAAAAATAAAGTGCCTTCCCCTGCAAATTCTAGCTAACATTTGTTGAAAGCTTGCCCTGTTCCAGGCACCACAGGCAGCACTTCAGTGCAGTTCTAAAGAATTGGTTACTGTAAACATTCCTGATTTGCAGGAACTGAAACTGAGGCATAGGAGAGCTCCATAACCAGGCTAGGTCATGCAAGTGAATACATAGGGAGCTGGGATTCGAGAATTATCTTCAAATTCTGTGCTATAACCCTCCATAGTTAAATTCCATCATCTACTTGGTATTTAGGTGATTTGCCATCTTAGATCATACTTTAGGGCCTAATAAGGATGAACCATCAGCAGCGTGTTTTGCATCATTGGGCAAAAACCTAGACATAGAAGTTTTGGTTTTGGTTTTGTTTGTTTGTTACTGGAAATTGAACTCATAACCTCATGCTTACCAGGCAGGCACTTGTGCTGCTGAGCTAAATCCCTGACCTTAGACATAGAAGTTTAATAGGGGCATTTATGGGCCCTTAGAAGGAAGCTTGAACAGTGATGCACTCAGTGGTTCGCCAGCAAAAATTTCTATTCTGTACTGAGGTAGCTTGTAATACATTTTTATGATCTTAATGCAACTCAGAGAACTTCTTTCTGGTCTAGGTTTTAATTTTCTTAAGGAACTCTCACTGTGGTAGAACACAGAAGTGGTAGTTTCATGACTTTTTTTTTTGTCTTTAAATACCTTGCTGTACTTATAATTATTATTTTCCCGAGAATAGAGCTGAAATTGCATGTAGATGAAAGAGCCATAGTGCTCGTGGGTGGGTATGCTACTCTGAACTTTAGAGCTACAACAGAAATTAGAGGTTCACAAGGTAATTGCTGTGATTACAGTTTTCTTCTTGGCCCCAGACAGGAGCTCTTGAAACACAATATTCTACTAATTTTTTAAATGTACAATTTGAAGGCAACATGGAAATTACTGAGAGGATGCAGTAGCTCTCCCCTGCCCCCATTTTCTATGAAAAGCAACATATCATTGGGCCTCAAAATTGCTTGTATTGTAAGATATTGTTAAAAGGCTTCAATTCAGGTAATAAGTGAGTTTTGTATAATCATATATGGAAATTATATTAAAAGACAAAAATATCCTGATCACAACATAGCAATAACTTATAAACATTCCAGTGTCTCTTCAAACTTTACAGTCTAGGTAATTCACATTGTTACAGTATGTGTAATTTTACATTCTAGATGATGATGTTCCATAGAGTGCACATAAAAGATAATGAATGACAGTCTTTTATGTTTCTAAGTGTTGCACTCACAATTTCCATAACCATATATAGCTTCCTATTTGTATTATAGTGTACCATTTCACTGTTGTTGGATTTAGGTGATTCTTAACTTTTTATATAATATACTACTAATAATCATGTAAAGCATTTCATAAGTCTTTTTCTCTACCATTGAGGTGATGGTAGCTCTTTTTGGAGGAATTATCAGGAGTTGAATTACTGTGCTAAATTTGAATTTTGTGCTTAAACATACAATTGAACTCTATGGCGTCTGGTCATATGGCATCTCTGGAGCATCTCCATTTATTGTTGTGACATTATCCCCCAATTTTTTACAACTTTCTACAGATGAAAAGGCATTTCATTATTGTTTAGTTGAAATTTTAGTTAGCAATGTGATTAAGACTGTATATGTTTTCTACTTTTAGTTTCTTTTATTATACTCTTTTGTCTTTGTCTTCTAGGTCTATATGAGCAACACTATAAGAAATCTTAAGTATTATGATCAACCTTTGTCCATGATGCTCACTGTAATTACTTTTCCTTCCTGTTCTTTCATCTTAATTTTGTTCTATAATGGCTTGTAGTTGTTTATCTTTTTCCTGTTAATATCTGTTGTTGACCTTAGAAAACCATCTTCTCTAGCTACATGTTGTATTTTTGAGGCCTGTTAGATTTTTTTTTTTTTTAGCTTAGTTTACTGTATTGGTAACAAACATTGTTCTGCAGGTATCCAAAAGAGAAAGAATATTATAATTTTAAGTTATTTTAATAATGAATTGCTGGGTTACAGAATGAAATACGTTTCTTTAAAGCATTCTAGTTTGATCTCCCGATGCATTTTATGTCCAGGAGAAAGACAGTGTGTAGCTCAAATTCCTTAGGAGCTCTTTCCCCAGAATACTTGCCAGCATCTCTGAGACGGTTTTCTATAGATCACAGTACAGGACCTGCCATTCTAATTCATTTGGTACTTTTCATTAACCCCAGTCAATTCTTTGTGAGAAATAGTTGGTCATTTTTAGTGATCATCTCTATGCAAATGCTGTAGCTGGGCTTCTTAGTGTCCTCTGTCAAGTTACATCTCATCTGTCTTTGGTAAATGCCCACGAGGTCTGAGCTCACAGAGTAGCTGAGAGCTTGTGTTCCCTTTAAGCACCTTGTTCTTGGGGGGGGGGGGAAGAAGAGAAAGGGAGAGGAAAGAGGAGAGGAAAGAAAGAAAGAGTTGAGCCAGTATGTGGCATGCTTGGGCCAGAGAAGAAGTGGAATAGAACTTTTTTTTTTTGGTCTTTTTGAGACAAGATCTCACTGTGCACTTGAGGCTGGCCTTGAGCTCACTCTCTGGCCCAGGCTGGTCTTGAACTTGCAATGATCCTCCTGCCTCAGTAAAACATATTATTGGTTAGAGACACAGTGAGACATGTTAGAAGGAACTCAGACTTTGAAGCTAAATGTGAGATAGTTAAAAAACTCTGGTTTTCTCATTTACTAGTTGTTTGAGTGTACATCTCTACTTTTGGATTCAGTATCTGTAAAAAAAGTATTAGTAATGTTTGTCTTATAAAATTGATATGATCTTCCAATATGAAATACATAGTAAACTTTGCGGAAAATTTCTTAGGTAAAAAAGGAACACAGAAATGATAAATTAGAATTTGAGACTAAAGTTACAGTCCATTCTTTTATGTAGGGTACTGAGGATCCAAAGCAAAGCCTTATACCTGATATTCCATGCAAGTGCTGTACCACTGAGCTACATCTCAATCAACCTTTCATTTATTTGATCTTCTAGTTGTATAGAAATCTTAAATGTAAGATCCTCCTTTAGAGTGTGATGCTAATTGTGTTACTTTTTTAAATTAAAACTTCTTTCATTTAAAACAAAACTAAGGCAGGTATGGTGGCACATGCTTATAATCCCACCTTTTAATATTTCCTGAAGCAGGATTACTTCAATTTCAAGGCCAACCTGAACTACAAAACAAGACCCTATCTTTAAAAAGAAAAATCTAGCATGCTAAGAGAACTGAAACAGAAAGACAGAGGTCTGAGAGACAAATTTAGGTACCTGGTGTTGCAGATCTCCCGCTGTGAACATCCAGGTCTCCTCTTCACACGTAACTTGTTGGAGAGAAATGTAAGGAAAAGTCATTGTACCCTAGTTAGTGTTTCCATGGCAGTGAAGGATGAAGAGTGGTTTCTTCTCAAAGTAGAAAGAAAAAGTTTCAAAACAAAGTGTGCCGTTGTGGTTGGTTTGTAATGGTAAACCTATTTTCTGTGCAAATGCCCAGCGCACACACCAGGAATGAGATTTAGCAAAGGTGATGCCCACTGGTGAGGCTGCTGTTCTCTGTGATTTAGAGCAGGCTGCATTTGAGATGGGGCCCATTGTGGGTTTGACCAGCGAATATCCAGAATGCTGAGCAGAACATTTAGCAGTGGACCTGCATGAGATGGCCCACAGGCAGTTCAAGTCTGGCTTAGGTGGCACAACTCCAGCAAGCTTCTCACTTAACTGCTTTACCTCTCTGCCTTAGGCCCTGTTTGGGCTTCTCCAGGAAGAACCCATCACAATTCCCTTTGGTTCCTTCCCAGAGAGCCCCCTGGAAAGGGAAGGAAGCAGTTTCTGAATGTTTCTGATCTAATTGCAGAATCCTTGGCCTATTTTATAAGATTCTCCATACTCTGGGTTCTACTGTGTCAAATCAGAAGATTAGAGAACAGCATGCTTATTAATACGAACTTCAGCACAAAAAAATACCTGGTCCTGAATCTTGCCTTTGTCCCCTATAAGTTGTACATTTTCTTATCTGAGGATTGAATGAGACTCATAACCCACATTACCGATTACTGTTATTATTCTCAATATGGGAAAGAAGGAACCAAGATAAAAATTGCAGCTCCTCAGAGAAAGGAAAAGTAGTAGTTGCAGGTCTGCTACAATGTGAAGAAGGCATTCATCAGAGAGAGTGACTGAGTTGGCCACAGTCGCACAGTCAGTGGTAGCCACATAGGAAGTACCCAGGTCTCCCTGGCCTTCAAGCTTGTGTTCTTACCCACAGCATCACTTTTCTTCTCAAGATCATGTCTGACTGCACAACTAGGCCCGGCTACTTCCATGAGTCAAAGGCTGGACTCATTAACAAGTGGAAGTTGATTGCTAGAACTTTGATGATGGCTTAGAACTGTGAGTACGTCTACCGGTACAGTGCAGAGGCGTTGAACCACAAGGGTTCTAGAGACTGGGTGCAGAGAAGGAGCTTCCTAGGGAAAAGCAAAATTGTCCTCAAGAGATGAGTTAGGGTTCCTTTACAGATGAATGTAGGAAAGCTGAACTTTATGATGCCAGGTTTGGTTTTAAGTGTCTGGAAGGGGATCTGTTGTTCTACCTTCTCTCATCAGTACAAAAAGCAGAGTGGTTTAGCAGATGGAAAGAATATAGGACAAGACAGCTGACCAAGCCAGGCATGGTGGCACAGTCTTTTAATGCCAGCACTTGGGAGGCTGAGACAGGAAAATCATGGCAAGTTTGAGGCCAACCTGGGCTACATAGTGAGTTCAAGGCCAGTCTAAACTACAAAGCAAGACCCTATCTCAAAAACAAGACAGCTTACCCAGTACTCTTACCATACTCTTCCACCATATCCTGCCCTGTCTGCCTCTCCCAGAAGGGAAGACCATTGAGGGAGGGGCAAGTCTTTCAAGACAGGCAGCTTCTTTTTGTTCATGTTACATTTAGGATTTTTGTGAAGTCTTTGCAGCTTCATTATAAAGTGAGGAAACAAGTTTAATCCACATTCTAGGCTTCACAAGGAAAAAAAAAAAAAATATATATATATATATATATATATATATATATATATATATGTAATAAATATGTAATACATGTAGGTGGCAGTGTTTTGTTTTGTTTTGTTTTGTTTTTGTATCAGGGATTGAATTTATGACCTGATTACCAGGCAAGTGCTTGAGCCACCAAGCTAACACTCTGGCCCCAATAACTGGCTTTTGAAATACAGGATGAGTCTTGGGACCCTTCATTCTAACCTTAATGAGTTTTGGGGAGATTTAAATATAAATTTCTACATCCATCACCCAAGCACCCCCCTACAAAAGTAAACCTGCTAAATATGCCTTTGCTAAAGTGACACTTCCTTCAAATGATTGGGATAAACATTTAAGGTTTTTGTTTTGTTTTGTTTTGGTACAGGGGATGAACTCATGACCTTGCGCATACCAGGCAAGTGCTTGAGCCATTAGCTAAGCTAAATCCTTGGCCCAACATTTAAGGTTTTAAAAACTGGGTGGGCCACACCTGTAGTCCCAACTCTTGCAATGCTGAGGCAGGAGGGTCATCATCAATTCAAGGCCAGTCTAGGCTACATAGGGAGACCCAGTCTCAAAAGAAATAAATAAAACAAATAGCACATCAGTTATACATAGAGTATTAGTTATATACCTTTAATCCTAGATAGTTTAATCCTTTATACAGAGGCAGATTTGAAATGATGCATATTGAGCCCCATTTTAGGGGCCCTTGTGCCCTTGCAAGTTAACCTGACAAGTGATTTGTGCCTCAATAGGAGAACAGACTTTGGTGATTAGTTTTATGCAGTAGCTGTTTTTTGACTTAGAAAGTTGATAACTTGTTAGTAGGTTGTAACTCGTATGGCAGAAATCCTGAGAATCTGAAGAACTGTCACAGAAATGGAGCATTGAGTCATTATAGCAGGTCTGAACTGCGAAGTAACCTGTCAAGTGAGACCACATCCTTAGTTCAGCATCTCTAGAGCTTTGTTCTCTGTGGATCCCATCCATCCAGTGCAGCCGTTCTGCTGCAGGAGCAGTGGAGAACATTTGGGTGTCTGGTAGAGGTCTGCAATGCAGGGGATCTGCATCTGTAATGTGCTTTTTATGGTTCACAGAAGCACAGATAAACAGCTTAAACCCTTTATTTGTATGTGATGTATCAACTTTCCTTTTCTTGGCTGCATTATGCAAATCAGATTTTATTTTCAGTTCACTGTTTCCCCTTGTGCAGCAGCCTTATTTAACTGATACTAATCTTGAAACTAGCAAGAGATAACATCTTTACCTCTTCCTTTCCCATGAGCTGCTGTTGCCATGTCCCTCTTCTTTGTTGGCAGGTTTTCTGGGGTGCTGCTCCTCGGTTGCCTCTCCTGTACCTACTAGTGTTGTCTGGCTGGCACATAGTATGATTCATAGCACCCCTGGGGTTTAGCTCCTCACACCAGTGTAATAGGGGCTGTGCCTCCAGCTCCTGTTTCTGCTCTTCTTTTTGCTTGGACTTGACTTTCATGTCTGTTTCCTCGCGTCTGTTCTTCTGTGCACCCTTTAATAACAGTGTAATGGCAGTGAATATTATCTCCATGATTTGCAGAAACTGAGGATGAGGATAACTTACTAGTGTCACAGTGGGCTGTCCATTACTGTTGACAGCTTTGAAAGGTTTGCCATTGCTTAGAGGGTGCCATGTAGCACACAGCAGCTTTCATTTCATTTGTGGCCACTGCCTTTATCCTCTCAGGTGAAGCAGTAGATACTCCTTTCACAGTACTCATTGTGCCCATGGTCATTTTGAATTATTCCACAGTCTCTAGGAATGGGCATTGTGTTTTTACCCACCAGTCGGGAGATTCTGGGGCATCTGTTCACTAGTAGAGAGGAATCAGTTATCCATGTAATGTACTCGGGCCATACTTTTCCTGCAACAAACTATAGGTCCTCAAATGTCACTCACAGATATAAGAGAAGTACTGTTTCATCATCTGTGTGCTTGTCAGTCATTCTTGTTTCCTGAGGGTTTCACATTACAGTTACACATGCACATATTCCAGCACAGGATAAATAATTTACTGCATTGGCTAACAGGCTGCATGAGCACTGGTATCCCTGTGCTCCTCAGGGACTTCATATGAGTGTATATAGGCATTCCTTCCCTTGTGTAGCCCACTCCACAACCTTTTGTCCTGCCTTTAAGGTATACAATTGTCCAATTAGCAAAAGAGTGAAGCAAAAGAGGTCTGAAGCAAAATTAGGCCAAAAAATAAATAAACAAAAGTTTTCTTGTTTCCTCCACTAAAATGGGGCCGGGGATTTAGCTCAGTCGTTTAAGCGCCTGCCTGGCAAGCACAAGGTCATGAGTTCAATCCCTGGTACCAAAAAAAAAAAAAAAAAAAAAGAAAGAAAAAAAAACGCAGAAAGATTTGCTTTATACAGTATAGGACAAATACGTCTATTAAAATGAATTTGGGTGCTTAGCATCTACAAGGTCTTGGGTTTGATCCCAGCACTGCTGTAAAAGATATTATTAATATATATTGGTTATACAGATTAATGGGTTTCAATTTGGAAGATTTGCATATATGTATAACATACTTCAGTCATTCCCTCTTCACCTTTCTCACCCTATTTTGGGGAATGTTGATACAAAAAAGTATAACATTTTTGAAATGACTTGATTGTAACTACAAGAAATAAAAAGGCAAGTTTGCTTTTTCCCCCAAGTGAGTAAAAGTTCCTTTCATTAAGAAATCATTTTGGTTGAGGAGTGCATGTTTCTGAAGTGTTTTGCTGTTTCTGTCCCAAGGATGTCAGCAGTTTCTCTCTCAGGACCACTGCAAGAAGTAATGTGAGTACCTGCTCCATGTGGGCTTGGTGATAACTTTGGCACGTTAATGTAGCAGTGATTTCTGTCCACTTCGATAGCTCTGGGAATTCTGTGCCATTGTCTTCCCTGTAAGTATATTCATACGATTTAGCATAAGTGAGTTATACTTCAATTAAAGAGGACTGGGGTTGTAGCTCAGGGTAGAGCTACCTCTAATACTTCCCCCACTAAGAAAAAGTAAAGGGTCTCCATACCAAGATTAGAAATGCTCTCTAGATTAGCATCCCTACTCTTTCAGTTATGTAAAGAACATGCAGTTGCTATCCTGCAGAATATTAGACAGATAAGGTGCTTTTTTATTATTAAAGACAAGCAAATTCTTTTGTATGCATTTAATTGTTAAGTCATCTCTTCCTGCTCCCTATCCCTTTGAGATGGTCACCATCAAGTGCACACTTACAAGCCAGGCACATTTATTTTACATTTAATGGTTTAGAAAATAAAAATTTTCCAGCCCATATTACTATTTTTCTCTTAGCCCTTATCTAATCTTACATAGATGACATTTCATAGGACATCACTGCAATTATTTGCCTAACACCAGAGGGAATGGCACTTTGTAGCACATGTGGACGTGTCATTTCTAGAGGGAACCTCATATAATTGAAGAACAGTACCCCAGGCTCTCTAACATGTAGGGATTGTAAAAGTATTTTTTATTTGGCTTCTTTTTGCCATCAGCCAAATACTAGAGCTTAAAAACCAGAAATGTTACCAAGCTTTAATTGGGACTGTAGCTGTCAAATGGGGGTGCTGTTAATAACCTTCCAAAGTAATTATGTGAACTTTGTATCCTTAGCAGTTCATGGATGAGTTGATAAAACAGTCAGTGTAAATTCTCAGCCTCTGCCCTTCCCTGGTATCCCCCCAAAAGGAAGTAGATAGATGATTTCGTAAAACATTATGGCAGAAATTTTCCATGTCCCTTTGCTCATTGTAGTAGTTCACTGTACATATACGTGGACATTAAAGCTTAGGTATTAATTTCATAGTTTTTAGTTTCAGGCTGTCATGGATTATAGAACTAGGTGTAGGGTTAGAGCGTGAGGCTTTGTTGTCAAGATCTTTTCAAATTCCAGCTCTGCCACTCCAAACTAAACAACTTTTCTCATCCTCTAATGGAACATTTCCTTCCACATGGTATCCAGTAAGTACAGTAGGTATGGAACTTAACTCGGCTTACTGAACAGTTGAATACTTTATATAGTTGAGATATGCAGTAGCTTTGAAGATACCATCTATGAATGGTGTGTTAGCTTTTTATCAATGTGACAAAATACTTGAGAAAAAGCAACTTAAAGGAGGAAGATTTTATTTTGGGTCCTGATTTCAAAGATTTAAGTCCAAGGTCAGTTGGTTCTGTTGCTTTGGGCATGAGGTGAGGCAAAAAATGTCCTTGAGACCAGGGCATTGGCAGAGGAGACTGCTTTTCTAGTGGCAGCCAAGATGCAAAAAGAGAACCGGAGATGAAGGGGCCCAAAAGCTGACTTACTCCTTTCAACTAGGTACCACTTTCAAGTTTCTGTCACCTCCCAAGACCACTTAATTTTGAATCTATAATGACCCAGGCACTTCCCAAAAGTCCCATCTGAACAAATGAGCCTTTTGAGAAACATTTTATATAAAAACCATAGCAAATGGCAAGTGACCCTGATTGTCCATTTATTGTGGCTATTTACAGTGCAGTCATTCAGCTTTAAAAAAAAAAAACTGAGTAGAGTTAAAGAAAAATTAAACAAATACTAGTGGGCCATGGGTGTGTCAAAAATTGTAGAGGTGTAATGTAAGTGAAGAGCATGGTGGAAACATCATTAGATTCATAGTGTAAAAGGCTATGTACCAGCTTCCCAGTAGAAAAGGCATGTGCTTTGGAGTTTGGTAGATACAGGTGTGAAATATGGCTTCAGGGCCAGGGATTTAGCTCAGTGGTATAAGTGGCTGCTTTGCAAGTGTGAGGTCATGAGTTCGATCCCCAGTACCAAAAAAAAAAAAGAAAGAAATGTGGCTTCAGCTCTTCTGGCTCTGGGACCTTGGGCAAACTAGTTTATATCTTCCTCCTTCTATTCCTACAAATATTTATTGAAGGCCTGCCATTATTCCTTATCCAAAAACTAGAGATGATACTTGACAGAGCTCTTGTTTTGTTTTGTGTCATTTTACAGTGCAATGCAGAAAGTTAACATATGTGTCATAATTGATATCTTTTATGTAACAGGTATTACACCTGCCATGTAGTAAGTGCTTCATAAACTCTAGTTTTTATACTGTTTTGTACCTGTGGTTGCAAGTGAAAGAAATCCAACTTCAACTTGCTTGAGACCAAAGAGCTTTGCTGTCTCATGGACTCAGACAGCAGTAAGGTTATCAGTGACTTACGCCTGGAGGACATCTGGAATCAGGGGTTCAGATGCCACCAGGGCGCTTTACCTTGTCTTTGTTACTATCAAGTCTGGCCAGATTCTTCCACACTTGGAGAAAAAGAACTATCAGACCGTTCGTGGTCCCCGGCTTGACCTCGTCGGAATGGCGCTAGCACTGGGATCAGAGCGGGACTGGCATTGGGATTCCCAGGCCCAGAAATCCTAGAAAGGACTTCAAACCCAGCAGGAGTCAGTGCCCACCTAGACCAGACACTGCTGTCTAGAGAGCAGGACTGGAGGAAAATGGCATTTGAGCCACAGCTGAACTGTGTATTTAGGAAAAGACCACTTTTCAGAAAGGAAGGAATAACAGGTGCCTCCTCGCTTTGCATTTACCCCTTTCAATTCTGTGTGATGATCTTCAGGAAAGTACTTAACATTCTGGGCTTCCATTTTTATTTTTGTTTTATGAGAAATGGTTTAAAATCTGTAATAACTTTAGTATACATTTAGTGTTTTTGTAATTTTATGTCTAGGGGCTGGAGATGTAGCTCAGTGGTAGAGTTCTTGCCTAGTATGCATGAGGCTATGGGTCTGATCCCCAAACCCCCCCGCCACACACACACACACACACACACACACACACACACACACACACACACACATCTGCAAGTTTATCAGTATTACTTTTATTGCTGTGCTCCAGATCTTGACATACCATCTTGGGGTTCCCAGGCTGTAGATCACAGACTGTTGGGGAAGCAGAGATAAGCTTGAGGTTACTTTAAGAAGAAGTTAGGCCAGTGTATCATATCTGCATTTGGAGTAAGCCCTCTTCTCAACTTGGTCTTGATGTATAGTTTATATAGGTAAGAAGACCCATTTTAAGTGTACACTTCAATGAATTTTAACACTCTAACTTACAACTGTATATCCAGCACCTGGATTAAAAATGAACAACAGCTGTCCCACACAGATCAGGAATACTGATGCAGATGCGTTAGTTCTCATCTACAGTATCATTGAAAAGCATCATCAGTGTTACATAGCATTTCCATAATATATTCTTTTAGTAGTCAGATTTTTAAATACAACTGCCACACAAAACCACTTCCACATGCCACAGTTAATTTTTTTAGACATTAAGATTCTCAAATTTAAAAGCACTGTGGAAAGGTCATTCTTGTTACACTCCTCTAAATCCTTTTTTTTTTTTTTGGATTTACCACTAGATGTTGTGTTTTGTTCACTGGGTATCAGGCCATCATGTCTTACATTAGCTTTTTTCCTTTATAAGATTATAAGCTCATGAGAGAAAGAGACTTAGGAATTCCTGTGTGCCTTGTAATTTTTTAGCATGGTAACTGGCCAGCTACCAAGCTACAGTTTCCCCAACGCTGAGCGTCATAAGCAACTGCACAGAGGCAGAAGACACAGTTCCTTCACGCTTGGGCATTTCTAGGCTCTGAGATGGTTTATTCTTCATAAATTTGTCATTTTGTTACTGCTTTTGGTGCTCAGGAGAACAAATACAGTTATGAATCCGTTTTCTTTCTCTGTCTTTTTTAAATTGTACCAAATTTTCCAACATCCTTTTTCCTGTATGTTTTCTCTTTTAGGCTCTAGACCAAGATAGAACAGCCCTACAGAAAGTGAAGAAATCTGTAAAAGCAATATACAATTCTGGTCAAGGTAAGCACCAAATCAGATCATGTGAATGATAAGTACTATATACAGTTTTCTCTATGTAAGATGTTTATAAAAGACTTGACAGAAATGGAAAAGTAAGTAGGTTAAAGAAATTCAGCTTTTCTGGTTTTTTTTTTTTTGTCCAAATTTGTAAATGTTTGTACCATTTAAAAAAAGGAAAAAAGAAAAGAAAAAAGACTTAGTTGAAGTATGTTTTATGTACCCTAAAGAACTAAGCAGAGTGATAGGTGATTTTGTCACAAGAGACAAATCTCTATGGGTTTCAGCCTATGATTTAGTGGCTCAGTTAAGTACATGGGAATCTTTTCAGTTTTGGGAGGGGAAGGTAGTTCTAGCACTCCAACCTAGGACCTTCACACTGAGCTACATCTATCCCCATAAGGACCCACATGCACACACGCGCGCGCACACACACACACACACACACACACACACACGGGATTTTGTTCAGTTCCCCAGCTAGACTAAAAGTTGAAATCCTCCTGCATGGCCTTTAAGTACCAGGCTTACAGGCATGTACTTCTCTATCCAACCAGTCTTTTCCTTCTTGAGCATGCCTGTGCATGTTTGAGAATCAGTGTGGACCATCAGCCTGGCATAAAAGTTAGAGAGTGGACAGAGAGAAGTTCAAAACTGGACAGATCTTCCAGCTGTCAGGACATCGTCTTTTCTTTTATCCAAGGGGATGCCAGGTAACTCGTGTGACTAAATATTTTAGCTTTGGTCATTGACTTGGAGTTAAAAGTATTTTGTCATTGAATAAGAAACAAACCGAATTAAGAACAACAGCTCTAATGTTGCAGGAAAGGAGATGCTTGGACACTTACAATGAGTTTCAGGGTCTTTGGCTCACATCAGTATTTAAGTGCCAGCTAGCCTGCCCAAGGGTTCCCCTCTAGGCAGTCAGCTGTTTCTACCCCATAGAAAACCTGGGCAAGGAAGAGAGCCAGCTGTAACACAAAGCACACAGGCCCTGAAGTTGAACAGATGTTGGTTTTCATCCTTGCTAACCTCTTTATTTACACAGGTGACTTTGAACTAGTTAGTTCACTTTCTCAAACCTCTGGTTTTCTCATCTGTAAAACAGGAATGGCGGCATTACAGTTTTGAAATGACATACTGTCTGTAAAGGGCCTACCATTTTCAGACGTTCAATAAATGCTGAGTCCTCTTAATTTTGTCATTGTATAATTACAGAGCTGAAGGGAACATGAACAGAGCAGAACTCAACCTCAGATGTTTTATGGCCCTCTTTGCCTCTTCAAAACTGGTGATCACTTAACTAAGTGGAAACCTAATAGCCTCTTGTCTTAAAAACCTCATAGGCCTCAAGGAGTTCTATAATACTACAGAAGTTGTTAAGACAGTCTGTCTTCTGGTGTCTGATATCACTGCTTAATTTCTTCATATTCAATAAAACACTGATGTCCGGCCTGGAGGCACATGCCTATAATTTCAGCACCTGGAAAGCTGAGACAGGGGATTGCTGCAAGTTCAAGGCCAGCCTGGGTTACATACTGAGTTTAAGGCTACACAGTGAGACCCTATCTCAAAAGAGCAATAATTAATACTAACACTAGTATCTTATTAATTTAAGTATTGCTTATCTACTTACATAGTGACTAATTAACAAGCTTAGGCCTAAGTTGTATGCCTAATTTATAACTTCTGTACTTTGCTTCATTTTTAATGAACTATGTTTTGGTGGGCCTGTAATAGATATTAGCTCTTTAGGGAGGGGATTAGAATAAGTAGAAAGAGTCACAAGCAAAACTTGAGTGACTATTTTTGTGTTTCTTGATTTGAGTGGTAGTTGCATGATTAAATTCACTTTGTGATAATTCATTAACTGCTACACTTAGTATTTATAAGTAAACAATAGTACTAATAGAACACTGTATACTACTTTTTAAAAAAAAGATTCAAGTAGTATATAGATCTTATTTTAAATCTTAGCTTTCTCATACTCATTCAAGGAAACAAATTATTTAACTTCTATGAGTCTTAAATTTTCTCACCATGAAATTAATAGTATCTAATTTGCAGTGTATTATATAGGCAAAATGAGAGGACTTTTGAGACTCCAACTATGTAATATACACACACTATATAATAGGTACTTAACAAGCAGTAGATGGGAGTCATGGCAGTTAGAGCCATTGTGCCAGTGCCCACCCTCTCTGTTGTAATTTGTGATTCTATAAGTAGTGCTGCAGCCATCTGAAAGAGCTCAGTGAGACACTGCCCGCCCGCTCAGGAATAACTGTCAGTTCTCCACATCACTATGGCTCATACCCAAGCCTCTTAGCTTGTGAGCCGCAAGCCAGAAACAGAAGGGGAATCTAACTGATCCCAGTTTTGCCCCTCGAGGCTACCCTGTACCTCTGCCTGGAACATGGTGGGGTCTCACGTTGCATGTTGGTTGGAAAGGGGTCCCTCCTTGGGAAGCTTTCTAAGAATGGGTGTTAAATGTATTCACTAGTCATAAATACTCATGAATGAATCATTCAGATGTCGACTTAGCCTTGTAATCTGTGAGATGATTGGTGGTTTCTGGGTAGAGATTACAGTAGTAATCATGCCATGGTTTGGGAATGTTAGGGATAAATTCCCATCCTTCCTGGCTCCTCACAGACTGTTGGGGCTGAATAGGAGTTCTGCAGTTACAAGCAGGAAGGTACGTTCAAGGTTTTGGTTGTCTTGTGTGCGCAAGTATCATCTGTGATACTTGATTCTTAAAAAGTAGCTAGATGGCTAAAACACTGGCATTGCGTATCTTTCCATGATGTGTACTCAGTGCAGCCCAAGCTGTTCCTGTCCAAAGCCTTTTGGTCCCATCCAAAAAAGCTACAGAAGCTGACCTGGTATGTTTCTCAGTGTATTTCCTTACTTTTCTTGTTTTCTCACAGTGTATAAGTGGCAGAAAACCCACATGATAGTCTTTTAAAGATTCAAGTATTTTTATATTTCTAGTTGGAGATTAACTAGTCTCTCACCACCCCAAAGTGATTTATACTCTTAAGCCAGGTGTGGTGGCACATGCCTGTAAGCCCAAGACTTGGGAAGCCAAAGTTTAAGGGTCACCATGAGTTTGAGGTTAGTTTGGGCAACATAGTGAGTTCAAGGTCACTCTGAACTACAAGGAGAGACCCTATCTGAAAAAATCGGAAGTATTCTTACATACAAGCTTTTATCAGTAATAATTGGTAAACACTATAATAATAAGAGAAATTTTTTTGAAAAGCAAGTTGTTTTACTCTTGTGCAAGCACTTTAATTTGAAAATTGCTTTGGGAATTTGTCTCACTTGTTCCTGTTATGTAGAAGGACATTTTAAAAAAATTAGGCAGAGTTGGGCGCAGTGAAACATACCTATAATCCCAGCACTCTGGGAGGCTAAGTCAGGAAGATCACAGGTTCAAGACTGGACTGAGCAACATAAAGACTTAATGAGACCCTATCTCAAAAACTTAAAAAGGGCTGGGAATATAGCTTAATTCAAAGACCCTAGGTTCAATTCATAGTTATTTTTAAGTTTGAAGTCTGAGTGTTATTAATCTGTATTGTAGTCAGGGATTACAAGGAGAACAATTACATACAGGACACATAATTTATAGTATTATTTATAATGGTCACCCAAGAAGTCAGATGCAGAGAAAGTGCAGGAACTCTGTCTATATGCTGAAGACCTAGAGAATCCAGCCAAGGGCCTGGATCCCATGGCAATAACCTGCCTGAGTTGAGCTGAAAACCTGGCACCCATGACTGATACAAATCTGTTTCACAGATCTGCACTGGGAAGGCCTACAGGTCACTGGTGGAAGCTAGAAATACTGTACCAGTGTGGTGAAAGATCTGTGCCAGTAGGTTGAGGGAACCACACTGGAACCAAGAAGCAACACTCAAAATAAGGACCAGAGCTCCCCGCAAAAGTACCACAGCCATCCCCAGTGACAAGGTCCCGAGCTCCTCCGATGATGAAAAAAGCCAAGTTCATAATCAGGAAACCAGTGTGACAAGCTTCTCCTTGAAATTAACCAGCACACGTTTTCCCCTCTAGAGCCAGGAAGCAATTCTCAAATTAAGGACCAGAGCTCCCCCAAAGTGAACTGCAGCCTTTCTCAGCAACAAGGTCCCAAGCTTATCTGATGGTGAGAGTAGCCAAGTTCATTCTTAGCAGGAAAGAAGCTCAGCAAGCTCCTCCAGGGGAACCCACAGCAACAGAAAAGCCAAGAGCTTCAAAAGAACAGCAGCAATGTGAAGAAATAGCAACACTTTTTCCTCTCTAGGTCTCCTTTTTATGTTGGCAGCAATCCTCAGGTAGGCCATCCACACTCAGTACCATGTTGATTTCAGTTCAGCTGGTGTTATAAACTGACCACCAGTTACCAATCCACTACAGTCTGTAAAATGTATTATCATTTAGAAAGTTTACCTCAGTAATCCCTAACCCTTTTCTCACTGTCCTTTTTGGTAATACATATTTAAAATAGCTAGCAATTGGTTGAGCAATATAGATATTTTAAAATATGTTGTAATTTTTCAGCATTTTTTCTTTCCAAAAATGGAATCTAATTCCCCTTTATCTTTAAAGTGCACTGAACTTAGTAGCTCAACTCTGAGGAATCAAATGGAACAAAAGTGATGCCATGGTTTCCAAGGCCAGTTCACAAAGGAGATAGCTTCACCTGGTCCCCTCTCTGCTCAACCCCTCTCTGATAACGTGCTTTGGAGGAAGCTGGCCATCATGTTGTAACAGCTCAAGCTGTCCCAACAAGGGATCTCTCACCAGAAACCAGCCCAGGCTGCCATTTATGTGAATGATCCTCCTGCAGGCAAATCTGCTAGCTCCTGTCAAACCTCCAGATGGCTAACATCTTGGTGTCAGACATATGAGAGACCCCCGGTCAAGTGTAGGAATGGAACTAGCACTCACAGCATTGCTGTCCTTGAAGGTCTTGGACTTATGCAAACATATTATTTAGAAAGAAGAGCTTAGTGCTTCAGTCTCAGTTCTGTTAGAAACAGAGATACATACTGTGCTTTTATGAAGTGGAATTTTCCTGTGTGTGGCTTATGATAGTAAGTGTGGGTAGACAGAATTTGCTATCAAATAAGGTAGTTCAGAAACATTAACTTTTTTAATAGATATCACATATATATATGCATATGTTGTTATACTTTCCCCTGGGAGTAAAGATCCAGGATGCATCTGTTTCTAGGTCTTTTTCTGGGTTGAAGTATGTGTGGGTGTGTAACTGTGTCTGTCTGTATATGCATCTTAAACCAAAATATTTTGAGTATATTATTTTTGGTATATTTCATAGCGGCTACTTTTTGTATGTCAAGATATATTATATTTTTGGAATAAATATTAGCTTATTAATAACACATGGTGTCCCTTAGAAATCTATAACATTATTAGTCTGAGAGTTGGGGCTCTTAAATCCTTAATTTTTGTGGGGGGGAAAAGAGATATTTGTATGTAATTTGATTTCAAGCATATGATGTGGAAGTCTTGTCTCCAAAGTACAGTAGATTATTTAAAGACAACAATAATTTCATAGCCTTTTTCCTGCAGGAAAGGAAGCATTTGGTTTTCTCCTTGCCTTCTAGGTTTTTTCCCCCTCCAGTTCTCTTTCAGTTAGAATTATGTAATAAGTAGTTGTATAAGAGAGCATTTGTGCCTCTTCAAAGCAAAATTAATGTGTAGTATGCTTTTCACTTTGCTTGATTAATTTATCTGGTTGAAGAAATACCTCATAGTCTGTAATGAAATCCTAAGATTTTAATGGTACGGAACTCAGTTTACCAGTAGGTAGTAAGTCAGCAACTTTATTTCAGCTATTTAAAAAAATTTTTTTTTCAAATTTGAAGGTACAGTGTAAATCGTTTATAACTGTAGCTGGTAATTAAGTTTGGTGTTTTACCCTGCTCTCATGCTAATTTTAATCCTTTAGTTTTTTAATGGAGAGAGAAATTTTTCTTAACAGGCATAGATAGATAAAATAGATTAGGATTATCAGAGTAAGATGGAGCAGAAAATGTGAAAGACATACCAAATCATCTGGTCTGTGCTTATAAAATTGTATCATTTTTCCTCTTTTCTAAGTATATGGATGGTAACTGGATTTTTAAAAATATTTTGAAGTCAACTTGTTGGTAAAATGGTGGCAATAAATCATGGGCCTTCAGAAGTAGAAGCATTCAAAAGTCTGAACAGATTACTTGGGGCCTTCAAGTCACTTTGCATTCTTGTGGGTTCCTGACTGCTCCATTAGAACTGAAAACAGATGGAAATAATGAGTTCCTTGAACCCTTCAGGAAGGGGCTTTTTCCAAAAGTGCCTGTGCTTTTATTCCTCAATTATTTTGGAGATGAAACTGAGGAATTCAAACTAATTCCTTTAGAAAATCAGAGTCTCTTTTTAGAATAATCTTAAAATCTTAAAACTTGAGGCTCTTTAAAGAAGTTTCAGAGTTTTATATTCCAACCTTTGGCTCAAATTGTTGCTTGAAATCAGAAACTATTCTGCCTATGCCTGTGCTGGTGTACTTTTTCCATCCTGCTGGTCATGGAAATGCACTCGTTTTTATTGAGATCAAAAGTTTTTATTGTGTATTTTAATCTTATATACATCAAGAAAAAAACAACTCATTTTAAATAAATTGGGAGCCCCCATTCCACAGTCAGTAGTTTCAGATTTTTTTTTTTTTTTTAGGTAAGATCTTGCTATGCAGTTCAGGCTGGCATTGAACTCACTTTGTAGCCCAGGCTGGCCTTGCACTCACTGCAGTCCTCTTGTCTTAGCCTCTCTGCTGGAATTACAAGCATGGGTCACTACCCAGCAACTAGGATTTTTTTTTTTTTTGAAACATCAGATGAAAAAGAAACATACTCTATTAAAGGTGTATATAAGGATATACAGAGTTTGCCAAAAAAAAAAAGTATAGAGAAAAAGAACAGTTTGTATAAATATTGTGATACTAAATTTATTGAGACATCATGAAATTAATACAAGTTACCTTTGTCCTCTGCAATTGCAAGAGGTACTCAAAGTGATAGCCATTTGCTTCCAAACATTTATTAGTACGGCCAACTGCTAAAGTTGTGCACGTGTATTTGGCAGACTGTATTTCTCTGCCTCAGGGGTCCTATTTTGGTAGCAATAATAACTACATTTGTTATTTATAAGGTGGAATCCTTTGAAGTTTTCAACCCTCTGCAGCTAATCCTTTTTATTGTTTACATGAAGATGTATTAAAGTCAGCCTGGAGCAGACTCTCCTTGACAGTTGCAGTCAAGTTTCTGTGGCCCTCTAACCTTGTACCCTATATTGCATTTGACCACACTCTTGGATGTTTTGTGCCTCTTTGATCTTGGATTGTGTTTTCCTGTATAAAGATGTTGCACCTAAGCCATTGGACAATCTGCTGAAAAATGCCAGCCGTTTGGTTTTGTTTCCGGATACAGTTTTCTTCCCAGGTTTTGCTGAAATCCTGTTTCACTCACACAAACACTGCTGACCAGGTGGTAGATCACTTGTGCTGCAAATCCCTCACGGCTCTTTACCCAAGACGCATCTGCAGCAGCCTATCATGTGAGCCTCTTGAAGGCAGTTGAGTGTTCATTGGATGCATTTGTGGTTTACATGTAGACAGGGATCTTAAAGTGCTTGTTTCTAGGACTGGTTTGACTCCTTTATTGAGTTTGTGAGCCAGAAAGATAACTACTAAATGATTTTGATGTCCCATTTAAGTTATGGAAATAAGTAAATTATTATTGATTCTGTGGTATTTGTCACTGGTAATCAGTGCCATAGGACAGAGCACCTGGGGCTTGATAGAGGATGAATTTGCTCAACCATTTAGGGTACCACTAACGTTTACAGACAGGAAAACATTGATCCTCCATGTGTCAGGAAATGGTTAAATGTGTATGTGTTCTTATGGGACATTTTTTGGGAGGTGGATGAATCGGGGGACTTGTTTTTCTCATAGACATTTTCTTCTCTTTCACATTGTGAAAGGACAGTGTGTTATTAACATCTTTGCTGCACAAAATTCAGATGAGCTAAAAGAGGAAAACCCTAATTAACTATATTTTAGGTTGGTTTTTGTTACGTATTATTTTGATTCCAAAACAGTCTTGTGGTACACACAGCTCATTTGCATTCTGCCCTTCTGGTTCAGTTTGTCCAGATTTAGGGCAGTGCCTTTTTCAGGAGTCCTGAAGTAGAGACCCAGGGTGGGGTCATTTTGGAAGTGGGGCAAGGAGTGAGAGGAGGTCCCAGGATGCAATTTCTATTCTGGAAGAAGCTTCTTAAGTCTCTTCATTTTTCAGGACTTCAGTTTTCCTACTAATGAAATGATGATCCTTATCTTGTGCTTTTATAAAACAGTGGTTATGTAATACGGTGAGGATACTTTGGTGACTATTAAAATACACTGTATATACCCCGAAGGAGTTCACTGTTTGCAACAAACACTAGATTACTTTTCCCTAGCAAAAGAGTATGAGGACCTATGCTCTTTTGATCTGCCTTCCTTCCCCTAGACTTGCTGGGCTGTACACCCAGATCAAGAAGCTTGATCTTGGGCCAGGGATTTAGCTCAGCAGCATAAGTGCCTGCCTTGCAAGCGCAAGATCATGAGTTCGATCCCCAGTACAAAAAAGAAATCCATTTGAACTGTTTTCAGTTTCCCCAAAATTCATGGACCTAAAAAAGTGATTCCTTGGAGAGTGAAGTTGCTAAAAAGTTTTAAAAAAGAAGCTTGGTCTTTAGATTCACCTAAAGACCAAGCTGCTCTCTGTCATTCCTAGTATCTGGAGGGGCATAGATCATGTGATAATCTCAGAGCAATAACAGACTTTACCTGTTTTAGTCTTACATAGCAGTTTCCCCAGACAATTTCAGAGGCTTCTGGGACCTCTGGACTAAAGTCGGGACCACTGATACTGTAAGCAGTATTTTAGTAGATAATATATTACAGCATATGCATATAATATATATATATAATGTAAAAATGTAAATGGTTTAAATAAGCGTTGATTGGAAGTCTGTGCTTTAAAATGCTTTACGGGTAGAAACAGATGTTCAGAAATATTTTGGAGAGTACCATTCCAGAGGAAGTGCTCAGGCCAGGTTCTGTCCTCACCAAGACAAGAACCCAGTGAGGTTGTATTTTATCTCTTTACATATGTTATATGTAATTTATAAATCAAGAAACCAACTCAGAAAAACTAAGAGTTGTACACCAAGACCACAAACTTAATCACTTTATCTGAGTATCCCAGATAGTTCATGCCTTTGACATGGAGGATGTGGGAGAGTAAGCTGTGTTAGAAGTCTGAAAAGCTCCATTCTGTGTTGGGTCTCATGCAAAAAAACAATGAAGAGACTGGAGACATTGTGGAACCTCCAGTCATCAAGAAAAAAGAAATTTAAGTGAATAGTTTTGACACTGCAAAGCAACTTGTCATGATGTTACACAGTTGCTTATTTAGAAAAACTACCAGTTATGTCTAATACTTCTACCCTGAATGCTAGGTGTGAGGTTCTGCAAACTTAACCTTTCACATTCACAGTAAACCTAGCCTTACTAGGTTTTTTTTTTTTTTTTTGGTGGGGTTGCTAAGGCAATTGAGTTCCTTTGAGACAGGGTCTCAATGTATAGTTCATACTGCCCATGAACTCACTGTGAAGCACATGTTGGCCTCAAACTTGCCCAGGTAATCCTGCCTCAACCTCTTGAGTGCTAGGATTACCAGTGTGGGCCACCACACCCAGCGCTGCTTCCCTCTTTACTTCCTTCCTTCCTCTTCTTTTTTTTTAAATGAATTTATTTTTTGCCTCATTAAAACATTGTGGTTCATCTTTCTTTAAGCAAAAACAAAGAAAAAAGAAAGTAAAATGTGGAGTCACCTTTTTTAAACACCTGTTTCTAAGCAGACTTGCTTGCACTGCTTAGTCATAGTGGGGAGGTTGAAGAAGGAGGAGGACCTGCTTGCTAGCTTGTCTTAGGGCTAGATCTTAAAGTGTTGCCTTTCTTTATAAAGCCATCAATAAACTATAGTGTGGTGTGTTTTTTCTGCCAGTTAGAAGCCTGGATGAGGAAGCTGGAAGAGAAAATATTTCCACTGCTGCTGTAGGGAAGTGATACAGATGCTGTTTCAATGCTAAGTAGAAGCTTCCCCCTTCAGTGGAGCTTTGCAGGTGTCTTTTCTTGGGGCTCTGTTACTGACTAGATTTGACAGGATCAGGGCTGCAAAAATGTGGACGTGTGTGCTAAGTTTGCAGATAACTCACCATTGTCTGGGGCTGACTTGTTGAAGCTTGGCTAGAACTTGGAAAGAGCAAACTTAAATTTCACATGGCCTTGGGAATTTAAAGGAAAGGAATGAGTCATCCACAATAGCATGAAGAATGCAGATTTTTAAGACGCGTCTTACAGAGGTTTGTGCCTCCAAGGACTTGGCTTCTAATCTCAGGGGGCATGTGCAGAGAGCAGCGGCAGAAACCGGAGAAGACCGAGGCTCAGGGACGTAAAGTAACTTACCATCAGTGACCATTGTGTCCAGACTGGTCAGTGTTGTCTGCTAGGCAGTAAATCAGCCCTCATTCTCTACTAGCATAGCCACAGTTATTGGGAAAGGACTGTAAAGCTACAGCAAAGCATTTTCAGGGTCCCAAGACAGGTGGTACTAGTTCTATAGATCTGTGCTGCAGAAAGGTTTTGAGCCCACACTATGAGGAAAAGGGATGGAGGGAAGTACGTTCAGTGCCTGACCTAGCTGGTCCTAGAGGCCTGGTGTTAGTGTGTCTGTGTCCCTGCTCTCCAGCCAGGGTAGCCTCTTCTGGGAGCTTTGTGGCACATACAGTGCATGCTGTTAACTCTCGCCTCAACTGTTTTTACTCCAAGTCTGCTTGTTAGACAGCTATTGATCGTTCAGATTTTTGCTGTTATCCTCCATCAACAGCCTGCTTCATCCAGGTTCATTATATGTCTATGCTTTATAAATCATATGCAATAAGTCACGTCAAATAACAGTATGTTTTCATTAGAGGAAAGAAAATAGAATTATTTCTCATGACATGTAAATAAATACACTGCAGATAAAGTATTTCAGTATTAAAAAGCAAATTAAACTTTTAGAAAGTATAAGAACAAGTTGGGCATGGTGGCACACTCTTGTAACCCAGCTACTTGGGAGACTGACATAGGTTGATTGTGAATTCAAGGCCACCATAGGCAGCCTATCGGGGACCCTAACTAAAATATAAGCCTGAGACCCTGGTTAACCCCCAGTCACACACATACACACACAGAGGCAAGCATGGTGGTAGACACCTGTAATCTCAGCACTCAGGATGCTGAGACATGAGGATTTCCACAAGTTTAAGGCTAGCCTGGCCTACATAGTGAATTTTAGGCCAGCCTGCACTACACAGCAAGACACTATCTCAAAAACAAGCAAATGAAACTGTACTTTGAATCACATTAGAGGGCTACCTGTAACTCATTGGTAGAGGATAATAATACTAAACATAGAACCTTCCCATAAAATATATTGCTTTGGATTAAAGGTTTAAACACTTTTTAAAATGTAGATATAAAAAAATTGAATAGAAACAAGACAGGAAATACAAATTTTCAGAGTAATGACATACATTTAATTAGATTTAAAGTTCTCTATAGCAGAGCATACTATAAATAAGTTAAAAGACATTGTAATAGTTGATACATTCTGTCAACTTGAAGTTTAGAAGCTTAACTAAGTGACTCAGCAGTTCTTCATCCTAGGGTCTGAAGGCATGCCCTGGGATCATGTACTAGTTGATGCATTGTGTTAATTTAAGAAATATAGAAGTTTAAGCAACTCAGCAGGGACCCAGGGGGCCTCACTTTGTGAATTTCCTCCTCCCTTGCAAGAGAGCACTTGGAAATAGTTCTGAGTGCTACACATCCAAGCACAGTGAGAAGCCCACATATAGTATAAGGGAGGAAAAGGTTTGTTCTCCCCTCCTTTTGCTCATACTGCATTTGCTGTCTTCTGCTGCCATGAACTGTTGCGCTTGTGCCATGCCATCCTGCTTTGGAGCCAGCTGTTTATATACTGAAACCTCCTCAAACTGTGAGGTAAATAACCCTTTCTTTCTTTAACTGGTTGTTGAGTATTTTGTCACAGCAACGAGAGAAAAGTAAGACAGAGTTTTATCCTACTGTACATTCACCATGTTAATCCCCCAGCAAGCAAGCAGCTCTGCAACCTGCACCAGCTGGATGTTCTGAGATCCCAGTCTGTTGACCCTCTGCCTGGAGATGGTGTCAGATCCTCAGCTGTGTCCCCAGACCTGCCTCTCTTTTGCATGCTACTTGCAAGCCCCATGAATCTCCTTCTGACTGACCAGATATAAATTAGGATTGCCGCAAGTCATTCTTTGGGTTTAGTGGATTTTCTTGAGTAGCTCCTAGAGCTCAGGAACACATTTTCTGGTTTATTATAAAGAATATTTTGAAGGGTACAAATGAAAGAGATGAGAGGGTAGGATGGAGAGCTTCCATGCCTTCTCACATCACACGCCCATCATCCAGGCACCACCCATGTTCACTTACCCAGAAGCCTTCCATGCCTTATGCTTTGGGTTTTATGGAAATATCATTGCTTAGGCATGATGGGAGCATGGACCCCTGGGTGGAAATAAGATTGGACAAAAGATCCGGTCTTCTAATGCTGATATACTAGTTGAGGAAACTCAGCATGGGCTTGTCCTCTCTCTGCAGCCTTCCACCCTCCAGAGTATGGGGTTGGCCCCTCTGGAAAAGATGAAAGTTTTAAATATTTTTTTTAAATGTTATAAAAGGCAGGTGTTGTGGTCCAGCCTGTAATTCCAGGACTCAGAAGGCTAAAGCAGGAGGATTTCTTGCTGTTCAAGTCCAACCTGGGTTTATCAAAAATAGGCCCTAGAATTTATTTCTTTGCAGACAGCTCTCTGAGAAAAAGGTAGGGGAATTAAGTTTCTTTGACCTGCCTGAGGAAAAAGCAATTCCATTTCTTATGGTCTGCATTAGGGAGAGGAACTAACAAGGAATCAAGGATGCAAATCAGAATACATGTCATATCACAATTACACATTATAAAAATTCTTTCCTTTAGACAGTTTTCTACAAATTGATTTAAAAAATAAGCTGTAGAAAACTAGGCTAAATATGTAATCAGGAAGAAAAATAACTTTTAATGGCAATAAAACACAAAAAGTCAGATTTTCTGTGGTTGAGTTTTTCATATCTGTGCAACAAGAATTTAAAAAGACCGTATTTGTGTGCTAGAAAAGCTGTAGATAAAATGAGTCCCTTTATATGTGCATTGCTGATAAAGGTAGGAGTTGCTGTCACTAACCTCCTTGGAAAGGTGCATAGCAATATTAATTAAAATTTGAAATACAGTTCTCCTTTTGAGAGTATCTGTCCTGACATGGAGCATGTACCAGACTGCATATATTTATTGTAGTATTGTTTTTTGGTAAGAAAACTGCAGAGACCCGGGAGTCTTTATAAAGGAAATTATTACATAAATTGTGGTAGAGCTTATTAGGGAACATAATCAAAGTTAGCATAATTATTTGTATTAAATTTTATGTTTTTCAGTAAGTTAAAAGCAAGCCATGGAATCTTACATATAACACGTCATTGGGTTTTTCTAAAACATGAGATCAGTAGAGTGAGAACAATTTGTATGGTTGTGTGCATGTGTGTATGTTTTAATGGTAGACAAATATTGGCTAAGATATACTCCATATTCTTTTTATTATAAGGAGATGGAATTGGGAAATGTAAAGGGACATTATAATTTTTAATCTGTATCTCTGTGATGGTGCATGAATTATTTTGTAATTTGAAACACAAATTAAATTTTTAAAAAGGGGATCTGTCCTACAGAGCATGTCAAGGATAGCAGAAGAAAATCTGTCACCTTTCCTCTTTGTACCAGCACTGTGATTCATGACACATATCACATGGCCTCATTACTGCAGTTATAGTTCAGCGTATTTTATACTCTGTCATATACACAGCCAAACTAAGCTTTTTGTTTTAGGGAGGGGGTTTGAGGGAAGGAAAATGAAAATGACTTGAGAGAATTTACTACCTGAACACTTAACAGTGTGCCAGGCTCGTCACTAAGAACAAGGACATATAACAAATTAGATGAGGCCCAGAACCACAGCCTTGCAAAAGATTAGGAGACAGTGAAAGTTACTTGTTTGACCTTGAGAGAGACAGACTGAGGCCTGAAATTGTGGTGAGTCTTAAACATAACCAGCAGAACTGTGGATTGGTTGTACAGCTGGAGTATGATAAGGAGTGAATCCAGAAGTGTGCTCCAGATTTTTGTAAGCTCATGAAGACCACATGCAGCTCTGGTCTCTTGGTATAGAAAAGAACTTGCACAAAGACCTAGAAAAGCAGCTAAGCTTCCAGAAATGAGCTGAGAAATTAAGGAAATGAAACTCATCTGGAGTGACGGATGGTACTTAGCCTTCATAGATACCCACCATGTGCTGGAGACTGGGTGAAGCACATTACAGGATTTCCTCACCCATTTTCCATAAAACCGTGTCAGGTGGATGTTACTGGAGTTAAAAAAGCATAGTTAGAAGTGCAATGTAAATTTCCCTAGATCCATAGCTTACAAACAGAAGACCTGGATTTGATACAGAATTGTCTTTTTATACTAGAATCCTTGAAGAATACCATGTTATGTAAGTATATAACTAATGCTCATTAGCATTAAAATTTCATCCCTTAATCTCAGGGTAAATTAAGTTAGTAAAAGTAAAGATACCTTTAGAGACTTGTCATGTGTTTTACAAGCATTTTCCTATCTTGCATAGGAAATCAAAGCCCAAGAAGGTCAGGTACCTTTTCCAAGGTTACACATGGTTAGTAAGGACCATTGTGGAGATTCAGACCCACCTCTCTGTGTTCCTCCACCAAATGATGTCGCAGGATATGCTGGCTGTGCTGGGAATGGATTTATGATGATTACTTTCACAGTTTAAGTCTTGCTTTACTCACTAAATGGAAATAAGCCTGTGTTGTTTACACTGGTTTTTGTTATTTTCCGAAGGAGCGTCCATGTTCATTTTGATTTCTTAGTAATGACTAGGGCAGTTAACTGTTTTATAGGTGAAGAAATTAAGGTCTCCAGGAGCTTTAGACCCTGATCAGGGTCACCCAGTAGAAGCTGACACTAAGACCTAGATTTTTAAGTCTCTTAATTATTTGACATTTGGCTCAAATTAGAGTTCCAAAACTTAACCAGGAACACTGACTAGGTAAGGATCCAGGCTCAGGGGTCAGTGCCTGTCACCACTACTTATTAGTTGGGTGACCTTGGACAACTTTATTAACCTCTGTACACTATTTCACATTTGTAAAGTGAGGGTTATAATAGTGTTCGAGCATTGAATGAGATAGTGCAAGAAAAATATTTAGAACAATTACACATAAAATAATCAGAAATTCTAATTGGACCTAATTATTATCGTAACAATTGTATTGTTCATATTATAGGACAAGAAGTCTGTTGTCTTCATGTTTTTTGTTCCTGGTGTTTACTGTCAAGGCTATCACATGGTAGATTTTTTTTTTTTTTGGTATCCGTAGTAGTCTTAATTCAATTTGTCAGCGGAAAAGGATGTTATTTGGGATCAAATGGATGTGGGTCCTAATCCTAGCTTCACACTGAGTTTCACTGATAGATGAAATATCTATCTTAAAAGAGTTATCACCTAAGTTTTAGGATCACCATAGTGGATCCCACTTAATAAATGGCAGTCATAATTACAGGGCCGAGAACAAAGGTTGGAGTACAGGCCTGTTGAGAGGGTTTGTAAACAGTGTCAGTTTGGTAAAGTCTAACCTAGGGTTACAGCACATAGCAGTGCTCACCAAAAGGTCTGTTTAATAATTGCTTTGGTTGAGAAGTTTTTGAAAAAGTCCTCACTGGATGAATATACAGTAAGTGCCAGATGGGATAATGCCTGTAAAATACATGACAAAGTCTCTAAAGGTATCTTTACTTTTACCAACTTAATTTATCCTGAGATTAAGGGCTACAGTTTTAATGCTGAGCATCAAACATACACTTAAATATCATGATATTTTTGGAGGATTCTAGGATATAAAGCCAATTCTGCATCAATCCAGGTCTTCCATTTGTAAGCTATGGATCTAGGGAAATTTATGTGGCACTTCTAACTGTGTTTTTTAAGTCCAGTAACATCCACCTGATACAGTTTTATGGAAAATGGGTGAGGAAATCCTGTGATGCGCTTCACCCAGTGCATGGGGGGTGTCTGTGAAGGCTAAGTACCATCCCTCACTGCAACTGAGTCCACTGTATGCTCAGCGTTAAAATATTGAATTTTAATGTATTGTTAAGGCACTCAGCAGCACCTGGGTATATAAACTCTTGAGTGTTGTTACTGAGTCCAGAGGGTTGTCTGAAACCTGTGCTACCTGTCCAGAGCATAAAAGGCTAAGAATGGGCAGCTGATGTCATAATTACTGCCATAGTTATCATACATATTTATTTGAGTTTATGTATCAGGCACTTGGCATGCAGGACCTTAAACTTCTTGTGATACCTCCAAGAGGTAAATGCCATTAATATCCCCATATTCCAGATGGGAATTCAAGAGTTAGAAAATAGTTATTTGACCAGGCTGCCACACCAGCAGCAAGTGGCAGATGTGGGATTTGAACCAAGATCTGCCCACTTTAGGCTATGCTGTGAATGAGAGGGAGGAAGAATCTCCCTCTTACCTCTTGGATTCATTAAGTGGGGCCTGCAGATTGAACTGCCAAAAACCAGCTAATAAGAAAAAAGATTCATTTAGTATGCACACAAGGGCTCACAGAATAGAAGTGAAAACCCTCAAAGAAATAATTATAACTAAGAGCCTTATACTATTTTGATAAAAGGCCATATATAAATTGTGGAGAAGGAGCATGACAGAGAAGCTTAGGCTGCTAGGGCAGTGAACTGTCAGGGAGTAAATGTGTGGGAAAACAAATGAAAGACGGACATTATTTTAGTAAGGGTTACTTACGCAGCTCATCTTGGCGCTGATATTTCCTCTTCCATGACAGGTTGTCTTCTCATAGTATAGATGAGAGGAGATTTAGGGAAAATATCTTCACCATAGAGAAGTAGGCAGAAAGGGAGATGATAAAGTTCCTTCTGTGTCCATTCTTAATTTCCCTCAGCTCAAAATAGCCCTAAAGACAAAATGGCACACTTAGGAGTGGCATGTTCTAATCCTTACCCTGGGAAGAGTGCCCTCATCTGAGATCAGAAAGGCCTAAATTTAAATGTCCTTATCAATGAGTTGTATGATCTTGGGTGGTAGGTGTATCTATCCAGTGAGAATGACAGTGGTGTTTAGCTCCTGGACTTGTTTGTAAAAGTGAACAGAGTAGTATATGTAGCATGCTTAGTACAATCATGGCTCACACCAAATGCCCAGGAAGCCAGCTGTCATCTTCTCTTGCTGGAATAGCGAGTCACTGCTGTTGGGGCCCTGCCAGAGGTTTGTAAAGAGCACTGAAGTGATTGACAATGTCAGTCATCTCCCTAAGGAGATTCTGGCAGTTTAAATTTTAGCAGAGTTATCCTTTGTGGTGCATCCAGTTAGTAAAACTTTATATTTGTTCTATTTTGAACTGTAGGGGAGTCACTTCCTGGAGTGATCTTACATTTCATAGCAGCATTCATTCATAATACTCCTTTCTGTCATGAATGCCAGAAATTTCTTGCAAATACTGGAAAAGAAAGAATGGGTCTTCTTTCTGGGTGGATCAGATTTCTTCTGCCTCCTCTTTTCTTTTATCCTGTCTCCACCCTCACCTGTTTACCCATGCTCAGGCTGTACTGCACTTCTAAAAGTCTTCTAGTAAAGATTATGAAAGTTTTCTCCTGCTCACTGGTTGGTTGGTTGGCTGGCTGGCTGGCTGATTGGGGTTTGTTGTTAGTTTCCTCTCTGAAACCTCTTGAAGTGATCAGGCCATTTGCTGCCCTCTTAATCCTTCTTTCAGTCTCATTTGTGTGCAGCACCTCCCTTTCAGAGCCTTCCAGGCACCTCTTCTTCCCTGTGCCCCACTCTGACATCCATGGACATGCCTTATGTACGCTATGTAGCTTGGTCTTTCCTCTGCCTCTCCACCAGGAGCATGTCTCCTTGCCTTCATTTGTTTAAATCCTTCGGTGGAATGGGTTTTACAACTCTTTGTCAGCTTATAATTTTATCCACAGAGGTATCTCTGTATAAACTTTTCAACAGATTGTCATTGTTAGATGTACAGTGGTGTCTTGGTTCATGAACTTAATGTGTTCATGGTTCTGGAAAAGATGGCTGCAGTCATATTTGTCACCTGATGCAGAATTCACAAACAAAAACAAATTTTGCCTAACACAAAAGCATTTCTGGGGCCGGGGATTCAGCTCAGTGGTTCAGGTGCTTGCTTGTTAAGCACAAGGTCATGAGTTTGATCCTCGGTACCAAAAAAAAAAAAAGCGTATCTGAACTGAGGTACCACTGTATAATACTCTGTTAAAAATGTATTTATTTATTTACAATATATGTTTAATGTATAATATATGTTTGAAAATACCTAAAACGTGAGATGTGTTCCTCTGCTTTTTGATACTACAGAGGGCTATATATTATAGCCAATCACACTTGTAGAGAAAATAATGGCTGGTGTTTGGGATCTGTGCCACTATTTTAAGCACCTTATCTTTAATTTCCAACATTTCTACCCTCATAAGAGGAAGAGGAGGGGAAGGAGGACCTCAAAATAAACCTTACTAAACTTATAAGTTATAAAATATGTATCTACACTAGAAAATTATATATGTGACATATTATTATTACAAGGATTGTATATATGTGTACATGTAGAATACTTGGTTATTCTGTACATAAACATATATAGTATAGAACTGCACTTTTCCTTATAGGATTAACAAAGCATCCAGGACCCCTGACTTAGCCTATAGTTACTTAGCCAGTTTCACTTTCTGCCTCTCTCACTCCATGTTTCATGATTCATCTCCTTAATAACTGTAACTATTCCCTTGCAGAGTTCTGGGAGGGTGACACTCACTGCTACAGAAGGCATTTGGGTCAGAGAAAATTATCACACAAGCCAGTTGTATTAGGGTTTTACTAGAGGAACAAATATAACACAAGATTCACCAATGTATAAGAAATCAGCAGTAACCAGAGCTACAGTGTATTTTTTAACATTTAAGCCAGAAATCCTGCCAGCCACCATAGGCATCGTGAATGTTTGATGTGGTGATGATTGGAAAGCCGCTGATCACTGGACTCCTGTGACACTTCCATCCTGGTTTTCCCTGTTTGATGAGTGCCCATTGCTCCCAAATTTTAGAAGGGAATGCTTTTTAACTTTCTGCAAAGGATTTCACTGAATCCAAATCAACAAATATTCACTGAGTACTGGCACTGTAAGTCTAGCTCACTGGAAAGTGTGCAATGGTGTATGTTTGCATAAGGAATCCCTTCTCTTATGGCCTGACGGCAAGGAAAGAAGTACGTATATACAGATATGATAGGACGTGGAAGATACTGCAGGAAATATTCAGTAGACATGGGCAAGGGAAGATTATGTCTTACTAAGGCCTGTAAAGAAAGAAGTGATGTTTGCATGAAGCCTTCAAGGGTATGACTTTGATAGATGCTCATCTGTTCATTTATTCATTCAGGAAATCCTGTACATCTCCTGTGAGCCTCCATGCATGTCCATGTTCTCTGTATACCACTGGGGAGAGGGGGGTTGAGCACTGGCATCTGAGCTGCTTGCACATGGAATTAGTACCCTTCACCTCTTACACTGCTAATGTAAGCCATTTTCCACACCTTATTTCAAGGGTATAGGGAAGTTCAGTACTGCTTTCTATAACCTGAAAGAATTGGGAACGTGGGAGTCTGATAAATGGTAATGTCAGAAGAGTTTGAAGGTCTGTTGCACAACTTAACAGGGTCACACTGGTTCTGTGTCAGTAAAAGAGCAAGAACAGCAACAGAGAAATCAGAGGCACCAGGCATGGTGATACACCCCTGTAATCCCAATATTCAGGAGGCTGAGGCAGAAGGATCACTGGGAAGTTGAGGCCAGACTGGGCTGCATAGTGAGACCTTGTCTCAAAAACAGTAGCAACAACAACAACAGCAACAATAATTTAAAAAGAGACCAGAGGCAAGAGATGATGGTGAGTAAAATTGTTAGCATGGGAATGTAAGAAGTTGTCCAATTGAGGATGTATTTTACTAATAGCAGCAAGAGGATTCGTATCTCTGTTCTGAGAAAGAAAATTAAGTATGACTTGATGCGTTTGCAATGATAATGGTGTTTACCTTTCCTGACAGAGATAAGGTGCTGTGGAAGAAAGGTTGTTCTTGAAGATCAGGGGGTTTTGGACGTGTGAACATGATAGACAATTGGATATACAAGCCTATATTTTAGGGGTCTGGACTAGGGGTATCAGTTTGTGAGTTGTCAGCTAGTACAGAGTATTTAAAGCCTTAAGCCAGGCATAGTGGAGCACACATGTATTCCCAGCACTTGGGAGGCTGAGACAAGGAGATCGCCGCAAGTTCAAGGCCAGCCTTGGAGCATTGGCTCTGCTGTGAATTTTTAATGTACTTTTTGTCAGTTCCTCAGTATTACATTTCTGTAAGGCAGATATTAGCCTCATTTTACAGATCTGAAAGCAAGAGCTCAGGGAAGAGAAATTTTCCCATAAATAAAAGACTAGTGCTTCTGACATGCCAACTGAGGTCGTAATCATGGAACTTAAGTGGATACAGTAGCAAGCTTATTGTTGGTGAAGCTAGACTTCAAACACAGATCCATCTAGGTTAAGCCAGTGTGTTTTGCACCAAGAGGTGGTGTGTGAAATATGTTTTGCAAATGCTGTTCCTCAGACCTATGATTTAGACAGCATTAAAAAAAATCAAGGTTTCCTTAGTGCAATGGTGCATACCTGTAATCCCAGCTCTTGGGAGGTTGAGGCAGGAAGATTACCATGAGTTCAAGGCCAACCTGGGCTAATAGTGAGTTCATGCCCAGCCTGAATTATAGAGCAAGTCCCTGTCTCCAGAAAAAGAAAAGAAAAGGGGCTGGGGATTTAGTTCAGTGGCATAAGCACCTGCCTGGCAAGTGTAAGGTCTTGAGTTTGATCCCCAGTACCAAAAAGAAAATAAAATCAAGATAAGTTACAGAACTGCACTAGTGGCCTGGAGAGATCCAGGGAGCCTAGAGTGGGCCCAGAGAAGAAGCCACACTCTGAGGTTACCTGCTAGTGGCCCAGAGAGATCCAAGGAGTCCAGCCCCACCCTAGAGAAGACACTGTGCCTGAGGCCCTGCCGCACATGTGGGGGCTAGCATTGGTCTCCACCATGCCAGGAACCCCGGATCACAGGAAACCAGGTGCCAAGTCCAGTCCACTGTACCAAGGGACTGGCAGCCAATGCAGGAAGCAGCCGGGGTGCAGCAGAGGGCTGATGCGGAAGAACACCAGAAAACATCAAGATGGAAGAGCAAAATACTATTTCAGACTTTCAGTCCACACAGAAGTAGTTTAGGAGACACAGATGGAGAAGAAATTAGAGATCAGTCAGCTGAAATTTCTGGAAAGATAATAACAAGTAAAAAAGCAACTGAGTTCTCATATTGTTTGGTTAATTTTATGTGCCTATGTCTGATGGTATGGACAGCTATTTTGAAGATAACAAGAAGCATTATGGTAGCCATTTTGTTAGTTTCGTATTATCTTGGTTAGAAGTCCTATATCGTTTTCATTATTTTGTTTGGTTTTATTCTGTTTTGTTTAATTTTATTATGTCTGATAATGTGGGTAGCTATTTGAAAGATGAGATATATTATTGTAGCCATTATTGAGTTTCCATTATCTTGTATCACTTTCATTGTTTTGTTTTGATTGGCTTTATTCTGTTGTATTTTGTTTGGTTTTATTCTCTTAAAAATAACATAAATAAACAAAAAAGATTAGTTACAGAGAAAGAAACATCCTAGAACACATTTTTTTCCTGTTCCAAGATTGATTTTCTAAGGAAAATTTTCTTGAGTTTCTTAATGGCTTGGAATTAGGATGAGCATTTGACCCTTCTGTGTATGGGGAGTTAGTAGAAGAGTTGGATATAAATGAAGTAAATACTATAAAAGAGAAAGAGGAAAACTCCTTTAAGAAAATGAGAACAGTCCAGTTTGGTAGTGCATACCTACAATGCAAGAGTCAGGAAGCTAAAGCAGGAGCATCTCCATGAGCTCAAGGCCAGCCCGAGGAGGGCATGGGAACAGGAGTGAATGAGAACGTCCTGTGTATTACTGGCCGCCTTCTGGCTGTCTTTGATAAATAATGGATGTGGTTTCTTTCTCCTTTCCTTTTGAGAGTTTCTAGAGATCACTTGTTCATAGTAACTCTTCCTTGGCAAATAATAGCTCATACTCCTTTTCTTCTTTTTTAGACCATGTACAAAATGAAGAAAACTATGCACAAGTTCTTGATAAGTTTGGGAGTAATTTTTTAAGTCGAGACAACCCTGATCTTGGCACTGCTTTTGTCAAGTTTTCTACTCTTACAAAAGAACTTTCCACACTGCTGAAAAATCTGGTAAGCTATTTCATAATTAACAGAAGGATTACAGTCTGACCAAAGCATAAGATCATACCAGGGACAGTTGAAAATTATGTTTAGTGTTTAAATTTTAAAAACTTACTACAGCAAAAGATTCATTGCCACAAACAATAGCTTGCAAGTGTTCTGAGTGGAAGAATTTTGAGGGGGTGAATGGCAATGTACCTTTTACTATAAAAAATTGTTTAAACATTTGCTGTATTTTTTGATCACACATGATTGATCAAATGTTTATGGAAATTTCATAATGATTATGAAAGGTAAGCATTTTTAATTTATTCAGGACATCGACATTGAGGCAGCCACCACAGGCAACTATAGACACAAAAGAAAAAGGGGCAAGAATGGTGAGATAAATGAACAGAGCAAGAGAGAGGGGAGTATTTCTAGGGAATCAGTGCAATGCGTCTTTTACTATAATGCATTTTTAAAATTTGAATATTGGGTAAAAATTTGAATATTGAATACAGGCCACTTAGGGTGACCTGCAACCTCCAGCAGTTACATAAGAAAGGAGTCTGAGGTCTTGGGAGGAATATAGGGATGCTGCACCCTGACTTCTAACTCCCATCCTCCAGAACTGTAGAGGAATACATTTCTACTGCTGTAGAAACAATGAAAAGGTATTTCATTGCAACAAAAACATTCATTGTATCATCTGACCACATCTTATAAAAAAGAACAATTCACTGCTTGAATTGTTCTTTCACCCTCAGTTCTGGGGATGAACAAAACAAAAATCTATGGAGTCCTAGGTATGGAGGTCATGTTTTTAAACAGAATTCCATTGCAAAATTCTTAGGGTCCATGTTTGTAGCCCAGCTGACAGCAGCATAGATTTATTGAAGCTTAGAGAAACTGCTTACTTAAACTCTATTCAATATTCTAACACTGATTTTTTAAAAAGACAAATTAGTGGGTATGGGGGCCCACACCTGTAAGCCCGGGGTCATGTCCAGTGCAGCTCTCACAGTTTCCGGGGGAAGGGCAAGGAGAGAATGGAGAAATGAAGATAAGAGACAATACACAGAAAGCTCAGCTGGGTGGGAGGGCTTTGCTCAGGGTGGGAGAAAAGGCACTGGGTCACCATGGTGTGCTCTTATTTATACATGTGGCAGGTGCTGTCACGTGACATCCCTTCACTGGCCATCTTGGTGTTCTAGGGGCTGGAACACCTGTTCCTCCTGCACACTGTGTGCCCTCAGGGTGCTCCTCCAGAGGGGCCGGGGGTGCTGTCTTGACTTAGCTGTTCACCATACCCCAGCAGTTAAGAGGATGAGGCAGAAGGATTGTCATGAGTTCAAGGCCACCCTGGACTATAATAACATCTTATCTCAACAAACAACCAAAAAGTAATCCTTAGCAACTTGGTTGACTAGAAAAGAGTAATACATTCTGTCTCAAACGTACATTAGACTACACCACATTCTTTTAACTCCCTCAGAAGTTGTGAGGTTTAGTGACCCTGTAGTTTCAGAAGGCGATGGAAGGAAGAATACTTAAAAGTGAGGGCACTAAAGGTGCTGACCCAAGCAGGCAGCCACAGTGCCAGGGCAGGGGTCTTGTGCCAGGCAGTAAAGTCTGAGTGTTACCGTGTGGTGCTACAGCCCCTCCCCAACCCAACCTGTACACTCCTTTGCTGCTCGGAAAGGTTCATTCTGTGTAGCACCCAGACAATGTAGATTGGCTGATTATTGATGCAAATATCTGATATTGATGCCCTCACATTCCTTCATAACACTGATTTAATCAGGTCTATTTTGTCCTCAGAAGATAAAGGTCATACACTGGACATGGTGGTTCATGCCTGTAATCCCAGCACTTGGGAGACTGAGGCACAAGGATTGCTATGAGTCCGAGGCCAGCCTGAACTGCATAGTGAGACCCTGTCTCAAAAAAGACCAAAAAAAAAAAAAAAAAGTCAAGGTCAGAAGGTACCAGCGGAAAATGATTTCTATTATTTTCCTCCTCAGCCCACTGTGGAGAAGAGACACATCCACACACAAGTCTCTAGCACTGCACTTTTATCATCTTGAAAGGTCCAGGGTGTAAGCTCAAACTGTTCTTACCCTGGTCAGTCACTCACAATATCAGATAGGCCTCCGTGGCCTGCAGTGATCATGCCATAAATCCATTTGCTACAACGCACAGGTGAAAACAACTTAGCTGAAAAATAATGCCTTTCTACAGTCTGTTAACCAGAATATTATCAGAATATTCTTTTTCTTGTGTTGGATAAATGTGTGTGCGTGTGCTGTGTGTGTGTGTGTGTGTGTGTGTGTGTGTGGTCTGTATTCCTGGACATCTCAATTCTAATTCATGGTTTATGGCATTGATTTAGTCTTGCACATTAAATTGGATACTCTGAAAGAAAATAACTGTCACATAAAAATATTTCTTCTCTTCACAAACTTGAGAAGGGATAATTTTGAACATAGAGCCTAATGTCCCTCTACTTTGAGGCTAAACAATCCATGATATTTGAGTAAATCTTAGACCAATTGCTTCTCTTTCATTCAGAAGAGAGCCTTGTCCTTGTGTCTTCATCTGGGTATTTCCTCCCTTGTTGCTGGTGGTGTGAAGAAAGTGAAATGAGGCTCTTGACAGTCCACCTTGGTAATAAGTGGTAGCACTCACTCAGAGAAGTTTTGTTTTCCCTGAGGTGGGCATTTTTACAGGAATATCCTGCCCTTTTCATTTCCAAAACACCACATGTATTTATCTGGCCTAAGTCAAGCGTTATCTCCAGGGTTCCTGAGTCACTCACTCTGCCCTTTTCCATACCACATGTGCTTCTCCACTGTGTGTATGTGTTGGTACACAGAAGGCACTCAAGCAGACACTCCTTGTCTGTGCATGCTTAGTAAACATGTTTGCTTTTCTCCATATTAAAGCAACTGATTGGTTTTTTTTTGTTGTTGTTGTTTGGGTGGGGAAGGGCCCTGTTACTACTTCAGGCTGGCCTTAAACTTGTGGCAGTCCTCCTGCCTCACTCTCCTGAATGCTGGCATTACAAATGTGTGCCACCACAGCCATGAACACAGTTGATATACATTTATTGAACACCTTTGCTGAACCTGGCAATGTGATGGGTGCTTTCTGTGGGTGAATTAAATGCATTGTAAAAACCCTATAGCATTAGTCCAGATGAGGACATTGAGATACATTGGGATTAGGTACTTTGTTCATTTGCACTGCTGTTAAGTAGACTTAAACCCAGCCTTCTCTCTTGACTCTCTAAGCACTCCCTGTGTACTACCTCTGTCACTTGAAGCCCCTGGTTGGTGTTTTTCTAGCTACAGAAAATACTGATCCTAACCATTCCACTGGGCGTACCCCAAAGCTGCAACCTTTTTCCAAGTTTCTTTTGTAGAGAAGGAAGTCTAAGGAAGACCTAAAGAAGTTGCTGAGAGAGCGCTTTCATTTTGTTAAGAAGATACAAGGTGGCAATGCCATCCTTGGTGAGGGGGCAGGTAGAAGAATCAGTTTGCACCACAGTTTGGTTACTCAGGGAACGTTACTGTGACTGAAAAAAGGCAGCCCTGGGAATCTGTCCCACCTGACAGCAGCCAGCAGCTTGCTGACTCCCTTCTTACACTTTCCCAGCAAAGAGTAAACTAGAGGGGCTGATGGGGCACACCTATGAGCACAGCACTCAGAGGGAGCCCTGGATGGGGTTCCCCAGCTGAAAAGTTGGTCTAGAGTAGCACCCCACCTTGTTAGAGGTCTGGAAAACTCCCATGGGAACTGTGTTCCTCAGAGGATATCTAACCTAATTCCTCAGGGGAGTGAAGGCTGGAAACAGCAGTGATTGATAGATGAAATGTTGAGTGGAAGATCAAAAATAGTACCTGAGTATCATACAGATTTCTAAAGCTATCTTTAGTTAAACTGGCAGGCATCAAGTGCCTGTCATGTTCTGGGTTCTGTGCTAAATAGTGAAAACCCTCGTACTATTAGGTATTTCAAAAGGTATTTTAATAGTTTGATCATCAAATATTTTTTGTGAAGGAAAAGCTGAATCTAGGGGCCATGTGTTACACTAGCTTTCTGCTTTTGACTAGCCCTAAATAAGGAAAATCTCTATGTAGGTCAGTTATAAGCAAATGCAAATGTATTTTTGTTCAGGAGTTTCTGCCAACGTGGTTCTGAAAAATACCAACACACTGAGTGATAGTGAGTGCCACAGCCACCATTCTGTTTCCAGCTTTCTGGTGTTTTCCCCCTCAGCTTTCAGTGATTATCAAAGGTATGGCGATTATTAGGGCATTGCGTGAAGACTACTAAGAACTACAGTGATGCTGATGTTGATGTCACCTAGGGCTGAAACTGTTGGAATTAACCAGCTTCTAAGTTAGTGGTGTGTGAGAGTAGAAAGAGGATTGCAGTTACTGCTGATGCTTTGTGAGCTCTCACCACAGGCAATGCGTGAAGTCGATTTTAAAGGAACTTCTTTCTTACTCCCCCTTTTCTCTTAAGTTGTAGAAAATGGTTCTGGTAAAAAGTTGTCCTATCTTGTAATGTTAAATCCAAGAGCTATGAAGTGTAAGTGATGGGAGAGATAGGGCTTTTAATCTTAACTCCAGCTCCCTACTTATTAACTTTACAGCCTCAGGCAGATCATCTTATTACTTTAATGCTAATTTCCTTAACTGTGAAAAGAACTAATAACACTTTGTATGTCTTGGTAATGGCAGGACTTTACTGAGATCACAAAAATAAATTACTAAGCACAGTATCTGACACATTGAATTTGCTTAGCAAACAAAAGCTTACATTATTTACATATTCTCTCATTTGATCCTTAGGGTAACTCCCAGTGAAAAGCCGTACCCCACTTTACAATAAATGCAGCAAATTTCCAAAAAGTAGTATGTCTGGGAAGAGATGGAATTGGGGCTTGAGCTCAGAATTTCTGACTGCAGATCATGTGCTGTTTCAGCAGCATTGCCCCACAGGTTACAAAATACTGATGTTGACCCAGTGGCCCACCTGACCTGATGCCTGAGAGTTGTACTAAGACCACTTGTGTGTTCAGTACCATCTGTATACTTATACATTCATTTTGTTGCAGTTTGTTGTTTTGGTTCAGTTAGGTGAAAAACATAGCCACTTGTGCATTATATTGAGAAGAAACAAGAGTTGTATATTTTCATCTTTGATACTACATCAAAATTTGACAAGTGATAGTTTTCTAAAAGTTAGCCATCCATTTAAATTACTGAGAATATATGAACTTTAATTGTTTGGAAACTGTCAAGTTCATAGTAGCATATGTTTTCCAGAATTTTAACTTTCTCTGAGAGCTCATATTTTATGATTAGCAATAAATATTGATAATTATTTGCCTTAAAGTGACAAGCCTACCTCATTGATTTGGGGGAAAAAAATGGATACCCAAGTCTAAATAACCAGTTTGCCAGTCATTCTTTCCAGGAAAAAAAAAAAAAAGATGTTTGTGTTCATCTTTTTGTTACTGCAGTGTAACAAAATACCAGTTTTAGAGGTTTTAGTCTATGATGGGTTGGTCCCATTGTTTTGGGCCAATACATTATGGCAGGAGTATGTGCCAAGCAAAACTGTTCACTTCATGGCCCGGAAGCAGGGGAAAAGGCAAGGAGGTCCCCACAATTCTCTACATGGGCACACCCTTCAGGTTCCCTGCAAGCCCTGTATTCAGTCAAGGCAGTGGTGGCAAACCTACAGCATGCGTGCCACAGTGAGTGCACAGAGCCTCCCTATCAGCTCACCTCAGCATCGCTCCAGCAGCTGACCGTTCAGCTTTAATGGCCATGTTGGCACTTTAGCATAAATCAGTGGGTTTGGGGATGCAGTGTGGGCACTCAGTCTCTAAAGGTTCACCATCACTGGTCTGTGGTCCTGGTTTGCTGGGTGGAGGAGGATGGCCTATGCACAGTAAGGACACTGGCTGTGGGGAAAGCCTGATGTGCGGGTGAAAGGTGGTCTCTTCACAGGTGAAAAAGAATAGTTTGCAAGTAAGAAGAGAGTGGCTGAACACATTTATAGATGAAAGGGACTGGGGAACTTACTGTGTTTTGAAGGGAAAAAAAAGAAAAAAATACTTTACTTTTAATTGGACTTGTGTCCTGAGATTGCTTTTTTCATTTTTAAAATTTTGATTTTTCCCTGTCTGCTTTTTGTGTGTATATGTGTACTGGGAATCGAACTTAGGACCTTGAGTTTGCCAGGCAGATGCTGTGCCATTGAGCTATGTCCCCGGCTCTCCTTGTCTGCTTTTTACCTATCTTTATTCTATTCTACCTCAGTTCTAGTACCACCCTGGGAACTAAGCCCACTCTTGGCTACATAGTGAGTTCAAGACTAGCCTGAACTACACAGCAAGACCCCATCTCAAAAACAACAACAAAAAACATGGACCTTTGAGAAACATTCAAGGACCAAAATGTAGTATTCCTCCTCCACTGGTCCCCAAGACTCATGTCAGTCTAACAATGTGAAAGGTATTTGGTCTAGCCCAAGAGGCTGAGGCTTCCATCTGTTAGAGCATAATTCAAAAGTCCAAGTCAAAAGTCTCCTCCAAGGCTTAAACTCTGCTGTGACCCCCTGTAAAAACAAACAAACAAGAGTTGCTTTCTTGTAAGGTACAGTGGTGGTAGTGGTATGGTGTTACATACCTGTAATCCCAACTGCTAGGGAGCCTGAGACAGGAGAAGCACAATTGAAGCCAGCCTAGCAACTTAAAGAGAGCCTGCTAAAGGGTTTATTTTAAAATACAAATGTAAATAAAAAGATTGGGACCATAGCTCTGGGTTGTGCTGTTGTCTAGCATGCATGAGGCCCTCAGTTCTGTCCCCAGCAGTGCATGTGCAGGTATTCATATCGGGACAGTCACAGCATGAACATTCATATTCCAAAAGGAAAGAATAGAAAAATAAAAAGACAAAATGGAAACTCATCAGGGCAAACATTAAATCCTAAAGCTCCACATCAGGAAGCCAAGGTGCACTGTGCAAGAATGCTGGCGAGCACTTGGACAGCCCTCTTCTGGAGTCTGGGTAGTTGAAGCCCACATGGGCTTTCCATGGGGCTGGCTTCATGGGGTGCATGCAGCTTTTCCTGATAAACATGGCATGTGGCTAGCATCTCTGTGTTCCTTGGGATTACCCGTGTCATTCAGGTTCACTTCTACAGCCTTACTGTGCTTTGTCCTGTTAGCTGGGCTTGTAGGGACTTCAGCCCTGGAAGGCACTACCTGCCTTCTCAGACTTTGCTCTAAAATCTCAGTGGAGGTCATCACTTCATGACTCTTGCATTCTGTATGTCCACAGAACTAGCATCATGTAAACAATGCCAGTGCCACGGATAAGCTGTATCTAGGCCTGTGAGAGCCCTGGTAATGGCAGCTTCTGAGTGCCTTCATGGTTGAACACTAGGAATTAAAACCAGGGAAGTGATTGCCTAGGCAGTCTTGCCCCGGGGACTTTTCTCAAATAAAAATCTTTGAGATAAATTTCTGTTCCTTTGCACCTGTGCTGAGTGGGGTGACCACAGATTGCTGAGATATGCTGAGGCACTGGGCTTTTTATAGGCACTTACATCCAAAGACTGGGTGAGGTTGGGTTGGAATGGTTTGTGTTTGTCTTGTGCTAATACCAATTTCTTGAATTTGGTAATACACTGTATAAACTTGCTTCCAGGGAATGGATTTATGGGTACAGGGTCCTCCTATTTTTTTCAATATTTTGTGAGTGTAATTTTTTAAAAAATAAAAAGTTTAAATCAAATTATGAGCCATCAGATTTTAGTCTCAGCAGTAAAAGAGGGCAGTGTTTAATAATACATTGGTTTATAAACATCTCAGTATAAAACAGATGTACAGTGCAAAAATCAAATTCTTAGACTCCTTTGATACTCCCTGAGGTGGCTGATCTGCAGTCCTAACCCCACTTCCTTTGTACCTTTCTAGGTTTTGTAAACCAGTCTTCTTTCTTAGGAATTCTGTACAAATACTGTACAGTATTGTACAGTATGTGGTCAGTATTTTGAAAAGATGGTAACTGTCTGAGCACAGAAGTGGATTTATGTCAAGGAAATGCTGCCTCTTAGTGGTGAAAAGCCAAAGAAATGTGGACATGATCCACAGTATTCGGTTGTTGTTTTTAATATGTTCATAGTGTGGCCTAAAGTTGGAGTGTAAGGTGTCCTGGGTAGCTTCTCACCTCTGTGGCCTTGACAGGTTACTTGAGTTCTTTGAGTCTTGGTTTCTCTGCTTTTGTAAAATGGGACTTTTCTCTTGCTGCATTCACTTAGGACTTACTTGCTTGAGCACTGCATCTCTGCAGGAAGCAAACAGACACTAATGCGACCAGCACTGACAAGAGCCTACTCCACTCTGTTTCATTCTAGTGGCATTTTTAGAAGTAAGTGTATGTAGTATCTGTAGCATATATTTGGTAGATAGTGACATTTTTAAAAAGTTGCTAGAACTCTTTCTTTCATTTTTGGTTTTGGGTTTTTGAGACGAGCGTTTCACTATGTACCCCAGACTGGCCTTGGGCGCACAGTGTCAGCTGCCCAACTGCTGGCTGAGATGACACCTGGGCCACCAGCATGCCTGGCAGACCTATTTCTTTAGCTAGATTTGCCAGTCTCTAAACTTGTTCTTCTTTTGGTTAAAGATGCTTCTGAATGAATGCCGGCTCCCAACAGTGCAAAGTATCTGTCCTTCCTGTAACATACACTATTCCATTCTTCCATGTCCCCATCTAGTCCATTGCTTCTACTCTGGGTGAATCTTTAGCAGTTAATGTATTAGTGATAAAGCCTTTCTTTATCATGTAGGACAGAAAAAGAATGCTCTTGAGCTTAGCTGCCATTTTTATTGTTTATTTGATTAAATAATCAGTACCCAAATTATATTCTGTTTTGCTTTTTTAATTATTGACAGAAAGTATTAAAATCATTGGTTGCTAAGACTTTCTGCTTTGGTTACTTCTCTGCTCAAGACTTTGGGCAGGGCCGTAACTTGCCCAAGAGCCTGAGCACTATAGCAGTTGGAAGGCAGTTATTGCTTCAGTGCTGTTGAGGCAAAGCAAAGATTTCTCCAGTTGCATAGCATTTCCTGTTGGCAGTTTCTGACTGGAGAATATTGTGGTTTAGGTTGAGAAATGTTTTAATGGGTTTTTTTCCTCCTCAAATGAGAATTGCTATATAACATTTTTTAAAGCTCATCTTTTTGCAGAACAATAGTCCATACTTGAAAGGTTTCAGTGTTTGATCCAGTAGGCATCCCCTCATACCCTGACATCCTTCACTACCAAGTACTATATAGTGTTTTGAAGCAATTTCTAGATTTATACATAGAGGTAACTGATAATTTCTATACCTGTATTTGTTTCCATCTTTATCTTACGTGGATACAGATCTCATCTAGATGTGATGTCTTATCCAGAATTGTTCCTGCTTTTCTGTGTTAGAAGGGTGATAGAGTGAACATGCCATATGCTGTGTAACACCTCCAATGACCTCTCTGGCCACAGCTTATAATTAAGCCCTAAACCCTTCTTTCTGGGTGAGGGATCCCTTATGTAGTTCAGGGTGTGCTTGAACTCATGTAGCTCAGTCGTGCCTCAGACTCACGTGCTTCTCCTGCTTCAGCCTTCTAAAGGCTAAGATGATAAGCATGTACCATCATGCCTGGCTACTGTACATATGCTTTTTAAGCCTTTTTTTTTGGTGCCTTTTTTTCCAGCTATGAAATCAAACTGAAGAATACTCAACCACTGAACTGAATCAACAAAACTTGTATTTTTTGTTTTGAGAAGAGCCATGCTAAATTGCCTAGGCTCCTCCAATTTACCACCTTCCTGCCCCAGCCTCCTGAGTAGCTGAGATGACAGTTATGTGCCATTGGACCCCACACAAGCTTTTATTTGTTTGTTTGTTTGTTAGATTATAGCTATTGATAACCATGTAAATGAAATTGAAAATTATTTAACAGGGTAAATAGTATTTCTTGCATAAATAGACCTTACTGATAATTTTAATTTTACATCCCTCAATACAGCTGTACTTTATCTTAAATGTATTTATTATACAGAAATTCAGGACTATCCAAGTCTGAATTTAAAAGTACAGTAGTTTAGGCTTTTTTATTGTTTTGGTTTTGATTTTTTGATATAGGGTCTCACTTTGTAATTTATGCTAGCCTCAAACTCAGTACATAATCCAGGCTAGCCAGCAATCCTGCTTCAGCCTCCCGAGTGCTGGGATTGCAGGCATATACCACCATGCTTGGCTTGTCCAAGGTTTTCTAAAAACTTACTAAACTGTCTCAGATAGGAGTTCAGATAATGCATTTTAAATAAGATTGAGTGTCCAGCCTGTGAATTTTGTATATAATTAACACTTTGTTTTAACTTTATGCATGCTACACATGCATAAAGTGTTTCAAGTGTTAGCCAACTTGTGATGGACTTGACAAAACAGCGTGTTGAAACTAGGAGTTACTTATGTTTTAGAGCTGTAGGTCTGTGCTAGGGAAAGGTAGGAAAAGGAAGAGAGAAACTAATCACTTGCTGGTGGAGCTTTTGTTTAGGGGAAGTTTTGAGACAGGATCTCACTATTCCTGGCTGGCCTGGAACTTACTGTGTAGCCACGCCTCAAATTCTTGGCCCAGAGTGCTGGGATTACAGGTATGTGCCACCTTACCTGGCTTGGAGGAGTTTCATTAACCATAAGGTTTGAGTTTCAAGGATAATGATACTGGAATGCTTGCCAGTGTCCCTAACATTTGCTTATCAGTATCTTTTTTTTTAAAGGATAGCCTATGGTCACAGCTATTCTGAAGACTGAAGGCTGAGGAAGGAAGATGGCTTGAGCTCTCACAGCTTTCAAAGCCAGTCTGGATAGCAGAGTCAGATCCAGACTCATCCTCAGCCAGTCTCCAGGCATTTCAAATTGCCATTATTTGTATGATTGTCTTTTGTTTATAAACGCATAATAATACCAGATTGTATTTATACTGTGCTAACTGCTTTGAGCATTTTATATGTTGTAGTAGGATGGACTGGGACCTGCTGTAGTAGTACATTAACCTGAAGTTCTTGGTACATAACGTGGCAATGACTTTCCTTGCTTACGCCACATGGCTGCTGAGGGAAGCTGTTTCACATAATACTTGTCACTCCAAAGCCCACGCAGTGGGAGGAACCTTGGAGTTTGCCTCTGGCCAAAGAGAGGCTGACCAGGCAGTCGTGAGAGGCCTGCACAGCTCTCCTAGATGTTTCAGCTCGCAGCTCCATCCAGCTGCAGAGGACAAGGGAATGGAAGGAAGAAAATGGAGTATTGAGTGAGCATCACTATCTGCTGTCTTTGCCTCAGTCTATAAAGGGCTTTATTCACACCTCACGCTCCCCTCCCAGGTACTAACGGCAGTTACCCTTGTTGAGCAGCTCAGGAATCTGAGTCAGGTGTTAAGCAGATACAGGAGCCACATCTCCACCCAGGTGTCTAGAGTACACTGCCACTTGAAGGAAATGGATCCCTCTGTGGACATAGGTTTACTATTAAGTTAAAAGCTGTGTTGATTTGAAGAACAACAGTTAAGCGGTCCCACGACTGTTGAAGGCATAAGGCACACCCTGCTTTGTGGTCATTCACTTCTGTCTGCTCACTTCTCACCTAGAAGTGTTCTGGGTTTTTCCAGGCCCAAATCTGGAGGTATATTGTTTAAAGCAAGTGCAAATGTTTTCTGTGGTTCAGAATTCTGTCAAAATCTACTCTGAATTCACTTTGTGACCCTTGATTTCCCACTTTTCATGCAAGGCACTGACTTTTAACCTAGATTCTCTCCTTCTTCCTAGTTGCTTCAGGTTAAACATCTTGTCTTGAATGGGTTTTGGATTTCTCTGCACAGTGTTGCCTCTAAATTGTTGTGCACATCCACTCGCCATCACCTTTAGACGCGCCATCCACCCCCAAGCCCGCAGCACACACAGGCCTCTTCTCCTGGGCTGACGACGCCTGCACTGGGAACAGCGTACCGGGCGGAGGAATGGCTGAGTTCAGGGTTCCCTTGTGCCCACAGGTGGTGTTCTGAGCTGTACACACCCTGTACAGCTCTACACAGTGCCCATTCCCACTACACCTGGCTTCCTCTTGCTGGGAATAAGAGTACAACACATGAGATTGAAACACTAATCTCACACCAGGTACAATGGTATGACTCCAGCATTGGGAAGTACTGCATATGTCACCTGGAGGTAATGGTGCACTTTGGAATATTAACGGCCTGGACATCCTTCGGTAGAGAAACCTGTCCAAATCAATGCTTCCTAATTTACTTGAGCACTCACTTTCTGTTGTATAAAAAAGATTAACTTCTCACTGAACAACTTTGAGAAATACTAATTTAGGTGTCTTTCTGAACACAGTTTCTGTTTCATTTGTTGTGTTTATTTGGGGGGATGTTGTCATTTACTTTATTGCATTTTGTACTTTCCTTCTGGAATTTTTTTCTACAGTATTTATGTTTCAGTGTGTAATTTCTGATTATCAAGTGATTGCTTCTTTTACGTCTTGTAATTTTAGATTTTACCCTTTGATGCCTTTGGTATCTTAGGTTTAAAATGAAGATATGGCCTACCAATTCAGTCTTGAGGTACAAGAGTATCCTACTACATCTTCCTTTAAAACATAATGGGCCTTTTTATTGATTTGCTCCAGCTATGTTAAGCAACTGAAAAAAATGGAAAGCTCAGTTGAAAGTTGAGGAAGTTGGCAGAAGTAGTACAACTTAAAAGCCAGATGTAACTGAGTTCACACCTGCTCCTCTGCTCCTCAGGCTGTGCCTGCACAGGCAGATTTGTTCTCTCACCCATTTGCTTAGAGAGCAGGGTATGGAGGAAGCCGTCACAGAAGAGCCATCCTAGGGGATGGCACCCAGGTCTTCATACATGGCAGGCCAGCTTTTGACCACTGATTCTTGCCCTGGCTCCTATAATTACCATTAGGATTTTACATGGATTCCTTGAATTCTGAAGATTCCAGTAAGGGTCAAATGACTTTTAAAAGGAGTTTTAAAACATGAGGACAACTGGCTATGGTGATGCACACCTGCAGTCTCAGCATTTTAGAGGGCTGAAGCAGGAGGATCACCTTGAGTTCAGGGCCAGGCCAGGCTGCATAGTTCAAGACTAGCATAGCAAGACCTTGATAAATAAGTGAATAAACAAAACAAAACCTGAAGACAGAGACCAAGTGGAAACGGCAGAGCAGTCCAGGACAGGGACAGAAACTGGGTATCTTCTCTTAGCAGTTGAAAGAAGACAGTGATGTCTCCTGCAAAGCCTTCTGCTGCCCATGGCAACTCCTGTGTGCACATGTGAATTTGATTAGTTCATGTTTTTTGATTGTACTAAGGTGGTACTTCCTGAGTGAAAGTCATCTATTGCAAGCCATGTGTAACAACATGTGATAGAGATGTTCAGGGAAAGCAAAAAAATTAACTTGTTAGCACTTTATAGTATGGTTTTTTCCTAGTTTAAACATAGCAAACTATGGGTGACATGCATAGAAATGAACTTAAAGGCCGATTATCATTTCAAGCACACTATAGAAATCCTTAGGAATTTTTAAAGCAAGGCCTACCTCTCTAGTCTTTTGCCGTTTGTTTTCCCATTTATCTTGGCTTCACAAATCTTAACTATATCCCCTTTCCATGTAATTACCCTCAGACAAAATCAAATGCTACACATAAGGCAAGAGAAAATAGTGCTTTCACTTTGATTTGATGTGCGAGATGATGTTGAATCTAACCCCCCATTTGCTTAAATTGAATTAGGCCAAATATAATTGCATTATTTTAAGTTAAGGAATTCTCATTTTTCCTTATATTCCTACACCTACCCATTTTTCTCTGTAATACGTGCAGTAAAACTGTACCTTGTACTTAAATTTGTTCTTGTCCAATGCCACTTAGCGTATGGTGTGATCTGGTTCTCACCTCATTTTGGACCTTTCCTAGGTTCTTCAGATAGTCATTTGACCTCCCTTCTTCCTTGACAGTAGTTGTGTCTTAGGCCTTAGACAAGCGATTCCTTGGTAGATCCCACCTAATCTGCAGTAATGTGGGCTTTCAAATCTAGTATGAGTAGACAGACTGGAACTGGATAAAATCAAACTAAACAGCGATAAGAAAAATGTGGCTTTTAAATCCTGATACACTACTAATAATGTCCTTTGCCTTCCTTTTTTAGACAATTTCTCGCCTTTCACTTTCTCAGGGTGCTTTGTACATTTCAGGTTCCACTAACTCCTTTAGTTTTTAGAGTAGGGGAGCAACCCGCTATCTACCTAAGTGTTTCTGAACCTTTTTACCCCTGAGCTTGATCATGAGCTGTATTCCTTTATTTACTAAAGCCTCAAGGTTTTCCTTCCATTTAGCTAAGTAGTTCTCCACTGCACAAAAGTGTCATGGGTTTCCATCCTATCTGCAGGTGCTGGATGAGCTGTCCCTATTTCTTTCTGGTTCCCTGTCACATAGAGCATTGTTTTCTCACCTTTGACTTTCAGTTCATTAACCCTCTTTCAGGTTGCTTGTATTTCCTATTCAGAGCATCTCGATGGACCCTATTTCCTGATCTACTCTGCCTGTGTTTCTTTTTGTTAGTGTATCCAGGCCATCTGTGTTAGAGATTATCACCAATCTTCTCTGCCTCATCTCTGCTATGCTGTTTGTCTGTCATTATTGTTTACTTTTCTCCTTCATTCTACTGTCCACCCCGTTCATTCAGGCCTTTCTGCCATTGTTCCTGGAATCCTAGTGATTTTCTTCTCTCTCTCTAGAATGTGTTCAGTATTTTTAATAGGGATGGATCAGTGGTCACGAACTCCCCCAGTTCCTCTTTGTCGTGGAAACATCTTATTTCAACATTAATTTTGAGAGACAGTTATACAGGATACATCAATCTGGGTTGGAGGTTGTTTTCTTTCAGGGCTTGGAATACTTCATTCCCAGCTCTTCTTGATTTGACAGTTTGTATCAAGAAGTCTGTTGTGATTTTGATGGGTTTTCCTTTATAGGTGATCTGTTTCTTTTCTCTGACCGCTTCTGATATTCTGTTCTTGTGATGAATTTCTGGGATCTTGATTATTATATGTCTGGATATATATTTGTTTTGGTTGTAGCTGGCTGGAGTTCCGTATGCCTCATATATCTGAATATCATTTCCTTTTCCTGTGCTTGGGAAGTTTTCCTTAATTATTTCTGTGAATAGTCTTTTTATTTCATTTGTATTTTCCCCTGCTTCTTCACTAACATTTTTTATTCTTAAGTTACAGAGTCTCTTGTCATCTTCTAACTTTTGTATTGTTACTTCCTGGTTCCTTGTTATTTTTAAGAGATCCTTCCTTTTGTGATCACACATTGCAAATCTATCTTCAAGTTTTGAGAGTCTGTCTTTAGTTTCTGTCAAGAAATTTTGCCAGCTTTCAATGGAGTTTTTAATTTCCTGATATTCTCTTTGGATCTGTTTCATGTATTCTAGATTTTGTTTATATTCTTTATTAAAGGTTTCTCTCCTTTTTCTGGGTTCCTCCATTCTTCCATCTGTGTCTTCTTGAGAAGTGCTTAGCATTTCTTTTATTAATCTTATATCTTGCTTCACCTGAGTTAGAATTTCATATTTAAGTTTGTTGATGAGGTCATGGAAGTATTTCTTTATTTCCTTTGAGGCCGTGTCTGATACTGCATGTTTGTTGCCCTCACTCTCTTCTGTATTTACCTCTCCTGGGCTTATTTTCCCTGGGTCAGTGGCTGGAGGCTTTTTCTTGTTTCTTTTTCTTTTCATGTTTCTGGTTTCAGACAGGTGTACGGTGGAGGTCTCAGGTCCTTTCTATATTGCTTACATTTTTTTCTGAAGCATACTGGCTAGGAGATTGCTGCCATCTCCAATTTGTTGTTGATCTGTGAGGTGCATGCAATGTGGGGTGGCCCCTCTCCTCTGAGCCAGTCAACTCATGAGTGCCTTCAGTACGTTAGTCTGTGCCCTGTGGATGTCACAGGTTCAGGTCAAGGTCCTGCCAAGATTGAAGGTTGGTGAGGCCAATACCCTTGATGGGAGGAGGCACCGCAACAGGGAGCGGGACCAGCGAGACGAGCTACACTGACCCGTGGTGAGTTCTGGGAACTGGGTCCCACAGGGGTGACCAACTAGATGACATATTGGAGTTGGGCAGGACAGGCCTGAACCAGCAACCACAGTGGTGTCAGTTGGCTGCTCCTGGCCCAAAGCAGACTGGTAGGGTCTGCTTGGGCTGGGCCACGCCCCTGTTGAACATTAAGTTCATACTGAAATCACATTTTATAATGTTTTTCCATTTATTTATATATTTTGGGAATGCTTTCCTGTCTTGTAAGGCTGTAGCTGAAGAACCTTTTCATTACTGGACATAGCCTCCTAAAGCAACTCTGCCTGATGAGGCCAGGTAGCAAATGGTACATCTTTCCCCATTACTTCTGCAGTTCCCAGAAGGGGCCTACTCCACACAAAAGTGCCGCCTGCAGCTTCATTTCTAACAGCTCTGGAATACCTGTCTTGTATTCATATCATAAATCTTGTCTCCTGTTTGGAACATTTCCACTGTTTCATTTTTTTCTCTGGCTAAAAATAAAATAGATCTTCATAATGTTTAGATACGGGTCTAAGATACTTAACCTCTCTGAACACGTTTCCTTATTGATCTAGTGAGACAAAGATTCATTTTATAGAGTTGTGAACAATAACTTTATACAATAAGTACAGTGCCCTGTGTCATTTTAATAAACGCTCTGATTCAAGCTGCTCTTACTAGATGAAACATAGTGTAATGGGATACCTATCTTACATTTTATAGAGACTGCCTTTCAGAATGAGGCAGGGAAAAAAGAACTGAGATTTAGCAATGGAGAAAACGTGGTATAATACATTCCATATAAGGGCATTTTGAAGCTTTAAAAATACCTGAGATGTTGCAATTATAAAGCTTCTTGCAATCTTGCCTAGAGTCCCAGTGTAAAGAAACCTATGAGAATTAACCTAGGAACATTTACTGAGCCCACCTTGAGTCTGCTGTTTTGTGTGCATTTGCATCTACTGACTGTATCTGACCTCGTCTCCTCATTAGCATAAGGAATGGGCTTTATCACTCCCACTTCAGGTGGGGAGGCCAGATGTCTGAAGGTTGAAGGACTTACCCAGGCACACGCCTGAGTGTGACCATGTGCCCACAAGGCACTCTGACAGCCATGGACAAACTTTTACAAGTCCCTGAGCAGTAAAGTGGTAGCATGAACTCTTGGATGTAGAAGAGCGCTTAACTTGTGAGCAAATCTTCCTTGTTTACCCCTAATGCCTGTGCAACCAAGTGAAGCAAATCTTAAGGTTAATAATGGCAGATAATGGTGGTCTATTGTATGGACATGGTATGCTTTAGTTTTGAAAATGTCCTGATACTGTAAGAAGATAGTGTGCTAAAGACTTCCAACTGGAGCCATGTCTGGTTTGTGACTTGGTCCTTCCACCTAACTAGCCATGCATGTCTGAGTAAGTATGTATCAATGCCTTCAGCATTACCAGGAGCAGCTTTGAGACAGCAGGACCTCACGTAAGGAACTCGCATCAGCTTAGCTTCGTCATTACAGGGAGGGCCCCAGTTTAGAAGGCAGGTGGAGGGGAAGAAAATCACCAGGAGAATCTGAGGAAGCACATGGGTGTGAACAACAGCCTGTGGCATCAGCCATACCTTGGTGCAGATGTGCTGGTTGATTGAGGAGGGTGCTGGGACTCTGGGAGGGTCAGCTGGTTTGCCCAGTTACCCACTCTGATGGTAATGAATGGCATCTCTGCCTTCTTTGCTGTGCAGTGTGGGCACTTCACAATAAATGAGTTTGGGGTTACCATTCAGGCCAGTTGGTCTCTAAGAGGTTGGCTGTCCCTGATCCAGGGTGTGAAGGAGTTAATGCACCAGTGGGAGAATGTCTAATTTATGCCAGGAAATGCTGAGAGCTGGCTCATTATTTTAATTGGATTTTCCAATGTGTTGAGCAAGTCAGCAGATTAGTATTAGCTTTACTTTATGAGAAACTGTTTCTGTCTGAACAGGAAAGAGAGAGAACCAATGGACAGTTGGAGAGAGACTGTCAGAATTAGTGCAAGATGACAAAGCAAGCAAATTACGTCCTCATTAATTACAGCAGTCTTGTGTGCAACTGGGCATCATAGAAGTCCCATTTGTAGAGCTGCGCTGCTCTGTCCTGCACTCAGAGGTGCAGGCAGGCCTAGAGCAGGGTCACACTGCTGGACTGCTGGTCAGTCAGTGAATGCAGCAGCCAGGACGCTCCCTTTCTTCAGTGGGGTGCTATCTGATGAGGAAAGCCCCCAGTGCACTGGGAAACAAGCGAGAGCTTTTTTCTTTGTGGTAAAGCCTTGTGAATGAGGAAATGAATCAAGGCATAAATATGTTTCTATAATAGAGAAAAAACTGTTCATGAAGTCATCTCCAGCTTAGATTATGGCAACTGTTCATATAATATCTGTCAACATGAAAGCATTTTTTGACGAATAAATAGTGTTTGTTTTTTGTTTTTGAGCCAGAGTCTCACTTTGTAGTGCTGGCTGGCCTTGAACTCATTATGTAGTCCATGCTGGCCTTGATCTCCCAGTGATCTTCCTGCCTCAGCCTCCTGAGTGCTGAGATTATAGGCATGCGCTGCTATACCTGGCTTTATGGTTATTTTTATTAAAGCCAATATTACAAGTATTTTGCCAAGCAAGTCCTTTTTAGATAATGAAAAGATAGATCTCATCTTCTCTCTGCCTGAGTCACTCCAAAGTTCTGGTTGGGCTTGATGCATGTCCTGACAGAGGAAATATTTTCCCTTTCATAAGGAAAAAAATTTTAAATGGCAGTTTGTTTGGAAAGCAAATGTATTTACCATACCTAAGCATCATTTCTGAGCTGTTTTTAATGGCACTAGGGATCAAATCTGTGGCCTTTTGTATGCTAAGCAAGTCTCTGCCAACATCAAGCTGTGTGCCCAGACCCCTGAAAGGGCTTTAATGTGGTGTTTGCTCAGTAAATGGAAAGTGATTTTTTTAAAACATACTCTTCAACTATTTTGCAGACTCAAATCATGTAAAGAACTTTGTATTCATCTTTATCATTACTGGAAAAGAAGTGATTTGGAAGCTGAGTAAATAAGAGTGATCAGTAGAATTTTAGTAAACCGAGTGGGAAGTAATTCCACAATAGATGAGAAGGCCTTTTAAAGAATGCTAATGAAGGTGATAACAGGAAGATTATCCACTTATGTCATTACACTCTTTTATTAACTGAATTGTATTTGCCTGTGGAGATGTCGTTTGCCTATCAGCTACCAAGCTCTTGTTCAGACCATGAAAGTGTTCCTGAAAGAGCTAGAAAAGAAAAAACAGAAAAATTACAGGATCCTGTAACTATAAAGTCATATAAGCTAATCTCTGTTGAAAAGTAATACCCTAAATGTTTGCGAGAGAACAGGTTTTTCTCTTCACTGAGATTTCCAGGCAAGTTTGTTTTGTCTCTCAGTGAATGTTTTGTAAAGGTTTCCTTAAAACTGATCTGCTTCCTCTTCAACAGTTCTCTGTATCTTTATAATGGCACTCTTTAATAGTTACCAGTCACTTATCATTTATGTTAAGCCCCTTTACTATTTGTTTGTTTGTTTGTTTTTGGTCAAACTCATGGCCTGGCGCTTGCCAGGTGCTTATGCCACTGAGCTAAAGTCCCGGCCTTTCACTAGTTTTTTTAAATAAACTTTTTTCCTGGGAAGTTGGAAAGAGTTTGTACGCATCCAGTTTTTTCCTGTGTCCTTTTCACAGATAAGCACTGGAGAAAATTCTGAATTTCTGCTACATAACTTTTGATTTCTTGATTTCTTGCTAGCCTCCAAGAATATGTGTGTAGATGACCATGAAGAAATGCACAGTCCTTGGGGTTTTCTATCAGTGCATGCACAGCCCTCTCACTATGCCTAACCACATGATGACCCTGGAAGGTTGTTGTGTGGTTAGAATGACTTCAGAGGGACACTGACTAGATGTGCTCATTCCTCCTTTGTTTTGTAAAACAGCCTTCAGATCAAGGTAACAGTAACAATGTACTTTTTTCTTGCTTTATTTCACAAGGATTTGAGATATCTATGAAAACCCTAATTTTTATAAAGCATATTATAATCTTTTAATAAACAGCAAATTACATAGTAACATCTTTTTATTTTTCCCTTTTTTTTTTTTAAATGCACAGAGTCCTCTCTCCCTTGGGCCAGTTTCCATCCCTGGAGGAAACTGGTATCACCAAGTGTATATTTGTTCAGAAATAATTTAACCTAAATGCCCCACCCCTTTTACATAAATCCATGTACACTGAAAGTACTGTTTTACACCATGCTTTTATCCCATAAAAGTTTATTTGGAGATACTTCTGAAGTAAGGCAAAAAGAACTTTCTTATTTTGTGGCTGTTGGCTAGGAATCCCATGATTCATTGAATTACCACCTGTTTGACATGCGCTTCCACGTCCATCAGTAGAGATAGCCCTATGCAGCAGAACCTCGGGCACCACAGTGCTGTGTTTTACTCCTCCAACCCGCAGACAGCCCCCTTCCCCAGGCAGAGTCCTAAGCTCTGTGAGGGGCACTGGGAGCAAGCAGTGGCCTTGCACACTCTGCTCCCAAGGACTTGCTTGGCAGCCAGTGAGTCAGCTGATGATGAGGAAGTAGCATGCACGTACATACTAGGAATGCTGAGCTCCTTGAAGAAAGTAAGGTGACGATCTTCATGGATGGGGACAGATAGCTAGGTACTGACCTGTTTGAGCTCCAGCTGCCTTACCAACATACAGACTCCTATGAATGAGGAAGGGAGTGCTGCAGGCTGGTCGCCCAGGAATGAAACTGAAAACTCAAGCACAAGATCTTATCCTGCTGTCCATCTGCAGCAGAGCATAAGTCTCATTCATCTTTATTTCTTTCCTGTGTGCTCAATGGCAGTGTTTTTCCACTTTTTCCCACCATTATTACCTACCGTACTCCCTCAAAAGCCTTTTTGGCCCTTTATTCTCCTCTCTTTACTTCCTTCTTGAAATTTTAATAAGTGCAACTTTCTATAATTTTTTTAGGGCTGAGGATATAGATCCGCAGCGTGGTGCCTGCCTGGCAAGCACAAGGTCATTAGTTCAATTCCTGGTACTCCTCTCCCCCCCAATTTTTTTGATACCTAGCTATTTGGAGGGTCACAAACAAGTGTAAATTCTAAATGACTTTCCCAAAACTAGTGTCCTAAACCCTATAAAATATCAACTCAGCCTGTAGTCCTCTGGCCTGTCAGCCAACTTGTTCCTCTGTTTGGATGGTGGCAAAATCACATGGATGGGATTAAAAGAGAAAACACACAGGAAGAAGAGAAGAGTGATTGTTTCTGATCCAAGCCCTCTGGTGGTGCATGTTGGAAAAACCGTCTCTGTATATGCAAAGTTCAAGGAGGTAAAGACTTAAAAAGTACAGGAAGCGTAAAGAGAGAACAGGAAGAATTAGGGAGAGGCTAAAAAATAAAAAGATGATCTTCCTGTTACCTGCCCTTCTGTGCTCCCACACTGCCTTGTATTTAGCATTCCATAGTGTTACAAAAGTAATCAGGCATTCAGCACGTCCTGGATGTCCGGAAGTAAATTGACGCTTTTGGTGTACATTAACTGGTTCCAGCCTCAGAATAGCTACTCACAGTAGGATACATTACCCCACTCTACAGATGTGGTTACAGAAAGCAGCACAAAGCCCATCATGGTCAGCACTGGTCCTGCTCACACTGTGCTCTCCCTCCACCAGTCACATGTTACAGCAGTGCGTGGTAGCAATGGCTGCATATCCACTGCCTGTACCTGGAGTGCAAGACCTCTGAAAGCAAGAAGGTCCTACTCATCACGGCCTGACCATTCCTAGTATAGTGTTTGTACAGAGTAGGTTAAGTGATAGGCAGTGGGTAGACAGATTGACAAATGAACACACATCGGAGTAAAATTGTTTCTTGAAAAAATAGATCCACAGTGTAGTGCAGTCATGATTCTCTGTCACTAAAGCTGATTTCACCAGGATTACAGGGCTTTCCTTGAAGACAAACCATATTCTAAGCTCTTTATATTAATTGTTCTTTTCACACTCAACCCTACCATGCAGCCCATTTTTCTGCCACTGTTCTGTCTATCTAAGCAGCACATTTACTACCACCACCACCACCTTTGCCTCCTCCTCCTCCTCCTCCTCTTCCTCTTCCTTTTCCTCTTCCTCTGTGAACTCTTTATCTTGAGGTCAGGAAACCCTAGGCCACTGCCTCAGAACAGTAAAAAGTCTATTCCTTTTCACTCTAAAATCAGGAACAAAATAAGAATGCTCACTATCACCACTCCTGTTTGATACAGTGCTGGAAGGGCTGGGTTCTTAGCTCAGCAGCATAAGCGCCTGCCTGGTAAGCACAAGGTCATGAATTTGATCCCTTTTTATTTTTTAGCCTCTCCCTAGAAAAGAATATAGTTCTGAAAACATTAGCTAGAGCAATTAAACAAGAGAAAGAAATAGAAGAATTAAGGATAGGAAAGAAAGAAGTTGTAATACTATTATTTGTGGATGACACGATACTCTGCATAGAAGATCCCAAAAACAATACCAAAAGTCTTCTAACCATATTCACTCACATAGCAGGATACAGAGTCAGCACTCAGAAATCAATAGTATTCCTATATAGGAATAACAAACTCACTGGGAGAGAAATTAGAGAAACCACACCTTTCATAGTATCATCCCCCAAAATGAAATACTTAGGAGTCAATCTGACAAAGAAGTGCTCTAGGGTTTAGTTTAGTTGGCTAAGATCCCACCCTGTAAACGTGAGGTTGTGAGTTCCATCCCCGATGCAGAAAAAAAAAAAAAAAAAAAAACACCACCACAAATCTAACAAAGAAATAAAAAATCTAAAACTACAGTATTCTGAAAAAGGAAATGGAAGGGGATATCAGAAAATAGAAAAATATCCCTTGTTCTGGGTAGAAAGAACCAACATAATGAAAATAGTCATGCTCCCAAAAGTATTACACAGATTCAATGCAATCTCAAGCAAAATACCAATAGCATACTTCATACAATGAGAGGTAGCACTCCTAAAGTTCATTTGGTACTAGAAGAGTCCTAGAATAGCAAAAACAGTTCTGGGCAACAACGGCAGAGACATCACAATCCCTGATTTGAAATTATACTACAAAACTACTGTAATAAAAACAGCATGTTACTGGCCAAAAAAAAAAAAAGGAAAGAAACCAGACCTAAAGATCAAAGGATCAGGTTAGAAGATACAGAAATAACTCCAGATACTCTCAGCTACTTTCTCTTTGACAAAGGGACCAAACATGTTCACTGGAAGGACAGCCTCTTTAATAAATGGTGCTGGAAAAACTGGCTTTCCACATGCTGAAGACTAAAACTAGACCTGTCTTTCAACATGCACCTATCTAAAATTCCAGTGGATCGGAGATCTAAAAATTAAACCTGAACCCTGCTGGAAGAGTGGGTGAATAGAACTCCTGAGGATGCAGGTGTGAGTGACGATCCTGTGTTTATAGTGGAATCTTGCCCTGAAGCTGCAGTTGTGAGCAGAAAGTCGTAGTCCCTGCCTTCACCAAGCTCACGTCCCTGTGCAAGGGGCATGACAAACAGCGATTTCAGATAGCTATAGGTCTGGAAGCCTGCAGTTCTCTCCTTACTCTGACAGGCATCTGGAGAAAGGCAGGTTAGTATCTGCCCTGTTGGTAGAAGTGTGGGTGATGGTGCTGAACCGACAGCCGCATCTCCTGCGTCTCCTGTAGCGTTATGTCTCAGGGTACAGCCTCTGGAGCCCACACAGTTCTGCTCACTCTGGTTTTCCACCTTGGCGCAGTGCGGGATGGACTTGCACCTGTCGGGAGACTGGTACACGGAGGAGGTGGGGCACTTCCGCAGAGCCTTGCGTAGGCAGGTCTCAGCCAGGGGAGCCAGCTGTATGGTTTTGTGTGCAGTTACTTTCAACTGTCTCCCATATTTCCTCTGTTTTGATTTTCAGCTCCAGGGTCTGAGCCACAATGTGATCTTCACCTTGGATTCCCTGTTAAAAGGAGACCTCAAGGGAGTCAAAGGAGTAAGTGTTTAGAAATTTTCATACTCACTTGAAAGGGGCAGTTTTAAAGATCATAGTAGTATTTGTGTTTGAAAGGCACTCTGAACATTTTTTGTAGCAAAAAAATGTTCTTGGACTAAGGTCATTAGAAAAGATGTGCTTCACATGATGGTATTGGCAGAGGAATAAGAGTATACACTTGGAGAAGATGGATGAGGGAGCCTCACTGAGGGGGAGAAGCAGGGCTTGGGCCAGGCTCTCGGGACCTCTGGGACCTGTTCTGCCAGGTAGGCGGGGTGCCCTCCCTCCTCACGCCTCGGGCTTCCCTGTGTAACGGGCGCTATAATGTGCACAAAGTGCCTTTAAAGTGCCTTGCGTGAAGTTTCATAGACCCTATAAAGGAAGGCATTTTTGCTAAGATATTATTTCAGTATGTTCATTTTAAGGGAAAGTAAATGAAATTTCATTTTCTCTTTAAGGATCTCAAGAAGCCATTTGACAAAGCCTGGAAAGATTATGAGACAAAGTTGTAAGTTGTGGTTTTGTTTGTTTTTGATTTTGTTTGGTTTATTGTCAAGCATTCCATAACAAAAAATAACTGGAAAAAGGACAGGGCCCTTAATACCTTCTTAACAAAAAAACATTTAGTGTGCCCTTGTAGAGACTAAGAGGTTAGGTAAGAGCGATCTAGTTAAGAGCAATTAGTGCTCGAGGTCTAGAGTGACCAATACTTTTACTATCAATTATTGTGACATTTGTGGCTGCTGGTGCTGTCAAGCTGTAGGCCTGTGACTGTTGCAATTGCTCTTTCATCAGAGCTAGCATGTAACCATGGACCACTTACATTTTTGTGCAGTATAACAATTGAGAAATAATAGAAATAACAGCTAATACCCACGATATGATACCCTTCTGCCTGTCCCAGCCTGTGGTGTGATACACATGCGAGCCCTGAGCAGCAGCCTGCTAGTGTGCAGCTTTCATCTCTTTGTACCTCAGAAGCTGAAGCCAAGAGGGGCTAATGGGCTTTGGAAGGTGACAGAAACAGTGACTGTCTGGCTGGCATTCACGCTAAGTCTGTCTGCTAGCAGCCTGAGCAGGTAATACAGGCACCGGGGTTGGACCCCCTGCCCAGGCCAGGCAAGCTCTGCGTCTGGCCTGCCTCATCTTCCTGCTGTGCATATCCTGCCGTGTTCATTTATTAATATTATGCTGGGAGATATGTAAAATCACAGCCATAGAATGAGGAAAGACCTGTATTTTAAAGCTTTTAATGAAAATCTTGGCTATAATCTTAGATAACTATAACCATAAGAGAATAAAATATTTCTATCAGCAGCAATAGCAGAATGAAAGCTGAAATAAAAGGAAAAGAAATTCAGGATTCAACATGTTTTCCCCAAGCTGCTTCTGTAATCCCTGTGTAGAAAGTGTCCCCTTGGGGGCTCGCCATCACAGGAGTGCTCTTGTGCATGGACAATTACAAATGAAGCTGGGAACCAAAGTGCTCCCGGAAGGCCCTACAGCGTGAGAGCGCTGCACCGAGGGTCTCTGTGGGCACAGGGTGGCTCGGGAGTGCTCAGGAGTACTCAGAGTGGGGTGGGTCCTGGGGCTGGGGCCTACAGAGGAAAGTTTTATCTTTATTTTTTAATAAATTCCTATAGACAAATTACTTTTCCTAAAATAGATTTCTGTCTTACTGAAGCATAGTGGTGCAGGAAAAAAAAGAAAACATTTATCTATTTGATGCAGTAGGACTCATTGGCCTGTTTGATATAATAGAAGCCACAGAAAACAGAATGACTTCATACAAAAGCAGTTTATTACCTTTGAAATAACAAAGTAGGCTAGGCATTTTCTTTGGCCTTCCGTTTAGAATTCAGGAGACAGTGAAGTGTAGTAGGTAAATTTACGGACTTTAGACTCATCACCAGTTTTGTGACTGTGAGCTAAGATAATTTTTGACTTTGATGATTCTTGATGTGTGTGTGGGTGTGTTTGAGGTAGAGTCTCACTATGTATTCCAGTCTGGCCTTGAACTCACTGTGTCCAAGACTGGCCTCAAACTCATGGCAATTTCCCCTGCCAAGTGCTGGACTTACAGGTGTGTGCCACTATGCCTGACTTCACTTGTGAAGTAATATAAAATTTACCTATTTCTCAAGGTTTTTGTGAGAGCAAGATAATGTAGTAAAGCAGTTGTCAATACGATAGTCACTCAAATAGTTTCTATTAAGTTTTTTTTTAATTATCAAATTTACCTGATCAAAAATAATGAACACATAAAATAGAGCATAAGATACACAGTACCTGCATCAGTTAGGATTTATTCTTCAGGGTATTGCCAAAATGCCAAATGGCAGTGATTTCAATACTGCAGGCATTTACCATGCCGGCGGTTTTCTAGGATGCACCATAACACTCTCTTGTCACCACTGTCCTCAGAAGCTAAGCTCAGTGGGTTTCGCATGCACTGGGCTTTTCACAGATGACGAAGGGGGACTGTTGGGTGGGCAGCAGGTGTGCTTCTGACAAACAGCAGCTGCCTAGTCACTGCCCCAGTGCTGCCGGTCCTCCTTCTTCCTCTAACTCTTAACCTGAATTTTTACTTCTGTGAATGTTTTCTCCTTTCCCTTTCTTCCTTGCCTCTCTTCCCAGAATCCTTTTCATATAACATCGGACTTCCTGGGTTGTTCTTGCATTTTGATCTCCTGTTCTGTTCACGCTGTTTCTAAAAACTCATTAGTTCAACCAAGTTTTGGAGAGTTTTTGTTTTGTTTTGTTTTGTTTTTTTAGCTGACTAAAATATTCTACTATGTGGTGACTAAAATATTCTACTATGTGGTGACCTTCTCCTGCCCCTCCTTGTTATTTTGCTCATTTTCACTTTCAGGTTAGAGGCTGTGCTTAATTATCTTACAATCTTTGACTGCTCATTCCTATCTCAAAGCAAATCATCCAGGGTCTGGTTGATAATCTCATGTTTCTTTCTCAGAGAGAATTGTCGAGAAAGCAGTGAGTCATTTCAAGCTGTTAAACTTTAGATGCCTGGACGGCTCTTGCCAGGGGTGCCCTGGAAGTCAGTGTCTCTCTGAGTCTGCCCTGCCCAGTGATTGTGTACGGTGACTGGCAGGAAGCTGTGTGAGCAAGGAAAGCATGTGTGCCCATACTTTGAGGTGTAGACTACTCTTCAGCCCTTCTCTTCTGAATGTGTGGTGAATTTTCTCCTCCTTTTTTGTCATCAGTTCATCTTGGAGTGGTCTTAACTTTTTTACTTTTACTGTCATGTTAGTGGGATTGATAGATGGAAAAGAAACACGTGACCATTGAGTCTTGATGCTAAACCAAAAGACGAGCATCGTTAAGTTGTGCCTGCTGTACGTGTTTCTTCTCAAACCTCTGCAGCTTTCTGCTTCTCTTTCCATGCATGAGCTGATATTTCCGCTCTTTCTTCTAAATTTTCTGCCTTCACACATTTTTAATTGCCACCCTAGCATGATCAGAGTTAAATACAGCATCCATAAATAAGAATTCATTCCAGTCAGGTTTTTCATTGGTTGATGGACTGATGATTTTTTTTTCCCCTGTGGGTATATATAATGCGGGAATGATACTAACTTTCTGTAGTATTTGGTTGTTTATACTACAACTATAATTTAAGACTTGAAGGTTGTCAAGCTTTCCATTCACAAGTAGAAAGTAAAGGCAGTTCCTAAAATTAGAAGTCCATTTTCAAATTAAGTGAATTTTTGGAAAGAGAGCTCTGGTCATTGGAATGGTTACTATAATATCATTTTATTAGAGCCAACCAGTTTAATGTGGACCTTCCTGCTTTTTTCTCTGATTCTCCCTTGACCTTACTCTCCTCACTAGAGAATACCTTCATAGGATCTCAAATTATATATTGGGATTTCTCCCACTTCTTATTTTGTGCAAAACAGTGACAAGTGGTTAAATGAGTAAAATGTGTTATTGGGATGTCATTATGTATTTGGTCTTGAAATAATTGTAATTATCATGGTCTGCCAATAATCAAGAAAAGCATCAGGTCCCCAACTTCATGCTTCTTTCCATCTCACTGGGCTTTATCCAAGAAAAAGTAAATGGCCAAAATTCCCTCTTGGCTAACCAGAATGTAAGAAAAGTTTTATGAATTCATCATGTGCAGGATTAAAGTTAAACTGTAATGTTTCCAGCATGAAAATTCAAGCAATGTGTTTATTCTCTTAGAGCCTAGATTTTTTACTAAAGAAGATCCTATTGACTTAAGAAGTCTCGCCTCTTTACTGTAGTAATTAAGAAATACTCAGTAGCTTTCACTCAAGGAGTTGAAACCAGGGCCTTGGGTGTGCTAGGCGAGTGCTGCGGCGGTGAGCTATGTCCTTAGCCCAGAGACTTTGCTTCTGAGCAGAAGACACAGTTCTCATGCCCGCCTCCCCCATTACTGCGCAACCCCACAGGATGGCACATGTAACACAGTCGGTGACCTGCACAGATATGCCATCATCACTCATGGTCCATGGTGTGTGTAAGGTGCATGCCTGACACTGTACATGTGTGTGTTCCTAACAAGATTATGATGACCGTTTTCATTACAGCACAAAAATTGAGAAGGAGAAGAGAGAGCATGCAAAACAGCATGGGATGATCCGCACAGAGATAACTGGAGCTGAGATTGCAGAGGAAATGGAGAAGGAAAGGCGTCTCTTTCAGCTCCAGATGTGTGAAGTAAGAACAGGCTTTTCCATCCTTGGCCTAGCGTGTCACTGGCTGTAACTTCCTGCCTGTCAGCAGGCTTTGTGCTGAAAGGCAGGCGGAGGTTGATTGTTAAACACGGGGACTGTTTCCTAAGGATTCTAATCTCCATTTTTCTCCAAGCCTTTGGGAACCACCATTGCACTGTTGTCTCATATTTTGAGCCTTGGTCCTATGGGGCCCTTTAAGCCAAAGCGGGATTCTTTGGTGAGAACCTTAATGCTTCTTGTGCGTGACTGGGGGGAAGTTGTTGGTGGATGGTAACCCTGAAAGATGTTACATGTCTAGCGCATGGTTTGTTTTGATTTTTTTAACGAGGCCATTTTGAATGAAAGTTAAATCACATAGTCATTAAGAAAGTCTGAGTCCATGGGGAAAAACGCAGTGAGAAGCATGTTTCTTTAAATTTAGACCAGTGACTCTCAAACTGAATTCCACCGAGCACTAGAGCTCTTTGACCTAGAGACCTGTCCTAACTCCTAATGCTACTTTTACATAATGGAGATGCCTCTTCAGTTTTCAAAAAACATTAAAAAAGAAAATTTTCTCAGTTTTAAGCTTCCCTTATGACGTTTTGTTTTGTTTTGTTTTGTTTTGTTTTGTTTTGTTTTGTTTTGTTTTGTTTTGTTTTTTGGTACTGGGAATCAAACTCAGAACCTCACACTTGCCAGGCAGGCACTTAATGCCACTGAGCCCTTTTTTGTTTTTTTGAGACAGGGTGTCGCTACATAGTTCTGGCTGGTCTTGAGGTCAGTATGCAACCCAGGCTGACCTCAAACTCCCAGTGACCCTCCTGCCTCAGCCTCCTGAATGCTGGAATTATAGGTGTGCGCCATTGTGCCTGGCAGTTTTGTTCCTGATAAACCTCTGGCTGCTTCAACACTTTCACATAATAAAACAAGTGAGCAAGAAACAAAAAGGTCTCAATAGAAAATTCTGGTCAATAATGAAAGTCAGAACCAGTACTGTTTGTTAGTAGCTGAATTAATTAATAATGGAAAAATTCTTTCTCGTTCATTTCTTAGCTTAAAAATTTCATAATCTTATCCCCCCCCGCCTTTTAAGAAAATGCTGTTCTTGTTTTTCACAAAGAAAAATCCATCTCTCAGGATCACATGACCTATAAGTTTGAGAACCACTGTGTACAAAGGAGAAATAATTAGCTGTCCGAGACATTTTTGCTGTGTTTTATTTCTGCTCTTCTGGTGAACTAATAGTAAAAGCTTGTAAAGGGCTAACACTGTAACCTGTCTGTGTCGCTCTGTGACTGCTTCATCAGCATTCCCTGAATAAAGCACACCTTGGCTAAAGGCCACTGAGGCCCACTCACTTGTACTGGCTCCTGAGTGGTGTTCTGCCACCTAAAACCAGGTCTCAAGACTCCTATCTGGAATGTTCAACATGAAATTCTGTTTTATTTTCACAGTATCTAATTAAAGTTAATGAAATCAAGACCAAAAAGGGTGTGGACCTGCTACAGAATCTTATAAAGCACTATCATGCACAGTGCAAGTAAGTAGAATGCTGCAGTCATTATTGTTGACCCAAGGAAGGCCCTTTGGCGTCCTTAGCTTTCTTGATGCTATTTTTTTCCTTCATTTTGTGGCTGTGTGTAGTGATGTGATGACTTTCTACAGCTAAAAGAAATTGTATTGTCTCCCATAATCAGTGTTTTATATAGATCAGTAACTCAAAGTAGGGCAACTGATTACTTGAAAGTGCTGTTTCTAATCTTGACAGGTTCGAGAGCTCACGTGACAGATGCCTGAGAGGTTGTCACTAAGGAGGACTTTCTGGTGACCCTTACCACTCGCCTTCCTCCCTTTCTTGGTGTTTCTCCTATTGGAGAGTTTACTCCATAGTACCTTCCCACCTGGAACTGTTTGGAGTTTTTGTTTTGTTTTCCTTCATCATTTTACTTAAGTGAAATTAAAGACTTTAGGCTTTAAGAACACTTCACATTTATATAGTGACTTTTATGAAAATGTGCTATATTTTGAGAAGTATCCATTGCTGTACACTGGCACCATTTTTATTTGCTTATATCGCTGAGCTATCTTTGTATTCTGGAGCACCACATTCTTGTTTGCAGCCTTCTCATTGGATTGACTTCTTTGAGTTTCCTGGTAAAGTCTTCGCGTGACAATACACCACTTACTGCTTGTCTTATTAGTTGGTAGAAAGTGTAGGGAAAATAGTGCAAGGACTCTTCTAAAACTGTATGATGGCCACTTGTATTTATAAGTAGAATAATATAAAATTCATTTGGACTAAATAATTTTTTGAAAAGTTAAATACTTAATTCTCTTAGGTCTCTTTTATTCCTTTCAATAATGTTATATCTAGGAAGAGCTTTGTGTGCAACTGAAATATTCAGAGAGGCCAGCATTAACATTGTGGGGAAAGTACAAGGCTTGAGTCAGCTGATAGATAAGTTCAGGCTTTGACTCTGCAGACGGGTGACCGTGTAACCTCTATCAAGTCCTTCACTGAACCTCAGTACCCTAACCTGTCAAGTGCGTTACAGTTCATAGTACCTACCTCGAGGTTTTAATGAGGATATGAGAGTAAAACAAGATAATGTTTATAGAGCATTAATCCCAGTGTCTATAACATTAGTGTGGTTATATTCCAAGTGGCAGTAAAAAATGTTCATATGTTTTTCTGTCAGGATGTTTGTCTAAAAAACTTTTTGATAACCAACTTAATTATTTGCAGAAATTTGATTTATTCAAATTTTTCCCTCTTTTCAAAAAGAATTCTACCTTGCATAAATGTCCTTCAGAAATAGAAAAAAATATGTTAAAGGCAAAACTGTTTCCACATTTATAGAATGAAGTTTGTCTACAGAAGTTCTGGGCTAACATTACAGTTATGAAACTTTGAAGTGTGCTTCGCTGGCCCCAGAGTTTAGTTCTGGGTGAAATTTTTCATTTTTCATTTACTTGAGTTTTCTTAGAAACATTTTAATGCTTTTAATGCTTTTTTGCCAGAGAAAGTGAATTTTTCAGTCTTATAGATATAACACTTGATAGCAAATCTGATTTTACCTGACTAGAAATTTCTTACATGCTCAAATTTTTAAGTCTGTAGAGGAGAGTTTTACCTACACAAATGTTAGTTTTCTACAGTGTGAGATGCTTACGTAGTTGGTAAGCTTTGTTACTAAATGTGAAAAGAGCAACACTAACTTAGGTAGATTATGCATTCTGCCCTTATTCCTTTGTTCCCTTTTCCCCACCCACAAGTTATCTGTTCATCTCCTACCAAGGACAGATACTCTTCTGGGTTCTATGTAGGGATCAAACATGACTGCTCTCAGGAGTTAATTGTAGAGAAAGTGGGTCATGTACACCAAGAAGCGTGGTGGGGCTACACAGGGACTACATGGGCATCGAGGGAAAGTTTGGCTTCTGACCAGAGTAGCTGAGGAGGGGATACTTGGGATTGGATGTGGAGGATGCTGGGCACTGGCCACTGGATTCTGGCAGAAGTGTCTCCCCCTAGTGCAGAGACAGGTCAGAATCTCTCTACATGGGAAGCACTTCATTGTGAGCAGAGGTACTAAGAATGAAAGTGACAGAACTGGCTTAAAATGGAACTTTGCTATTTGCTGGCTTGAGGTTGGATCTAGGAACTCCATCTCAGCAAGATGCCAGCGTGGGTTTTGTTTCAAGTATTTTTATCCTTTTTTACTTGATGCAGTCCCTCAAAGCTTTCAATACAATGATAGCTTGGAACTTATCGTTAATTGGTTCCCAGAGGCACAATGAGTACCAGGACAAGTAACAAATTGTTTTGGCTGGAAATGGCAGTGAGTCACCTAGTGATCAACACCAGCAAATTTAAGCTTGTGTATCAAGTGCCACATAACATATTCCAGGAAAACATTTTCCCCTCAAAGTGTGTATGTACCAAATGCTAGGCATTAAAAGCAGTCAAGTGCAAAGACATGACTGTAGGCGTATTGAGGACCTGTAGAGCATTCCATACTCAGATTTTTGTTTAAAACATTTCTTCTCCAGAGTACTATTTCCAATTCCACATATTTTCAATATAAAATCAGCTGGTATTTAACAATGAGTTTACCTTGTATAGCCTTTTAGGACATTGGAGTGTAGGTGCAGTTACTGCAATGAAAGAATATAGGAAGTAGGGAAGAGATTTAGATTTTCTTATGCATTTCAGCTCACTTGCACCAATTACTCCTCACATTCAGACCTGAATATTGTCAGTAACATGCTGCCCTCAAAACGAATGTATCATCTTCCTGCTAGATTATCATTATGATCTCAGAGTCTACAGCATTTCCCAATACTACCTTATTGTTTCTCATTTTATATGCAATGATAAGAGCAAATATTTACCAAGAGCTTCTTTTATAGGCCAGGGTATATAACTTGCCAAAGATATTTTACATGTATTTTATCATTTACTATTCACAGCATTTCAAGAAATTATAGCTCAAAAAGTATCAATAACTTGCCCAAAGTCACATTCATTCATTTAATATTCAATAAACATGTGGCAAAATAGACATAGTGAGCCCTGGAAGTCAAAGAAAAAAACTAAATTGGATTTCAAAGTTAAAGACTTGTTTATGAAAAGATACTGACAAGAACGTGAGATGACAACCCACACAATGGGGGGAAAAATCGTTACGCATCACTGATCTAATAAAGATCCAGTGTACCAAATAATAAAGAACTCAACAACAAAAAGATAACTCAGTTTTTTACACAAGCAAAGATTTCATATAGCTATTTCTCTAAAAGAGATACAAACAGCCAAAAATCACTCAACATCATTAGTTATCAGGGAAATGCAAAATCACAGTGAGATACTACTTCATACCAGTGAAATGGGTATAAGTAAAATACACAAAAATATAAAATCTTAGAGAAGATACAAAGAAATTTGAACCCATGCTTTACTGGTAATGTGAAGTGGTACAACTACTGTCAACAAGTTTGGCAGCTCTTCAAACAGGTAAATGGATGGAGTGTGATCCAAAAGTACAGCACGTGTTTAAATTTTTAAACAATTACAATAAAAGTACCTTGTCATTAATTCCACTCAGAATACTCCACCTCACTGTGAACACACCTCTCTTTCTTCTGAAGCAGTTCTCGAGTTCTTTTATGTGAGCATCTTCAGTAACACCATCTTGGTTGCTTTAATGTCCTTTATCAGTTGAAATTATTTACCTTTCATAGTTATTTTTATGTTGAAGAGCTAGAAGTCACACGGTACAAGATCCTGTGCATAAAGTGGACAAAGAATATCACAGTGGTTTTACAAGTTGACCTTTCTGTTGGAAGACTCTAACCCTCAGCAGAAGCATTCACTGTATTTTTGACCACACGTCATAAAGAGACTCACAAAAGAGGACATCTAAAACTGCTTCAGAAAGTAACAAAAACAATGTGATGCGTGTGATCAGGATGGAGGGAGATATTTTGAGGGGGGCTTGACAGTGTCTTCACTTAACATTTACCATATTTTTGATCACCTTTTGTAGAGTTACCATATGACCCAGCACTTCTAATCCTAAATTTAATAACAGATATTTCTCCAAAAATGTACATGGATATTTATAAAACCATTATTTACAATAGCTAGAAATGAGGAAACACACATATACTGTACCTATCAACTGCAGATAGTTAAACAAAAAGTGGCATATCCATACAGTGAAATGTTATTCAGCCATGCAAAGGAATGCTGCAGGTTAGATGAATGTTTAAACCATTGTGTCAAGTGGAAGAAACCAGACATGGAAGACCATATTATATGACTGTATACGTGAGATGTTCAGAAAAGACATATCCACAGTAAGAAAGGAGCCATTGCTGGAGGCAGCTGGAAGGAAGAAGCAGTCAGTAGCAGCACGTATAGGATTTCTGTGGGAGTTGATGGAAGTGTTCTAAAATCAGGGGTGCTGGGGTAAAACATTGTGAGCACACTAAAATCTACAGAATACTACACTTCGAAATAATGTTAATGTTACATGAATTTTATCTCAGTATTAAAAATAAAACAAAACAAGAAGTGCAGTCCTGGACCTTACAGCTAGAAAGTAATGGAAGGAACAGTGTTGTCTTAGTTATTTTTCTCCCTGCTGAGACAAAATATCAGACATCCAAAGTTAAGAAAGGAAAGGTTTACTTAGGTCACAGTTTATGGCAGGCAGAGGGCAGCAAAGAAGGCAGCAGGCAGTGAGTGGTGAACCAGAAAGGGGCAAGTGAGGACACCAACCCCCTTTCTGTCCCCTGTGTTTTATCCAGGGTCCCCTAAGGGCAGGACACCCATGATCTGACTAGAACTATGTCAAGCCGGTCAGTGGACTGCTTTAGTAATCACCCTTGGTCCCAGTAGAGCAGTTTAGTCCCAGCATTGTACACTCTAGATTGAGCCACCACTGAAAAGCCCCACCACGTGAGACTCCAGGGCGACATCTAGACACAAGCCACGATGCGCATCTGCGATCCAGGCCTCTAACTTTCAGTGCATGTTGTGAACAGTTTGCAGGACATGTCGAGGGTGAGCCTGTATGTCTACATTTTAAGAATCTCCAGATGAAGACCCAATATACTACTCCCTATGGTCTCTTTGATCTGAATTGTTGAGATATATTTGCTGTCAAATTATTGCTTACATTTAAGTTTCTTGAATGCTGCATGAAATATATTGAGAAGAATAAAACTACCCCTAGCATGCTTGATTTACAGCCTAAAACTTGGAAACCAGGGATTGAAAAGGCTGATGGAGGCCCGAGCATGGTGGCACACAGCACTCAGGAGGCTGAGGCAGGAGGATTGAAGATGAGTTCAAGGCCAGCCTGAGCTACATAGCAAGACTCTATCTCAAAAAATAGAAGAAAGAAAGGGAAAAAAGGGGTTGAAGGGAGGGGAGGGAATGGGGAAAAGGCAGCAAGATACATCATGTGCAAGTTCCCTGTTGAATTTTGTCATTATGTGTATGTAAAATGTACCAGTGAGATTTTTAAAAAAGTAATGGCTATAGAAAGACACAAATGAACATCCAGATGAAACAGTGTACCTAAGATGAGGTTACAAAAGGGTTCTGAACACAGGAGTTTCGATCCCCATGTAGTGGGAGTGTTTGTGTGCTGTTTGCCTGGCACTAGCACAGAAGGCCTAGAGCTAAACTGTGCTGAGCTTCTGATTCCTAGGCCCACACATTTCCTCTACTAGAGGAGGAAGGGAAGACGAGGGGAGCAGAGAGCCTGCTGCCCTCCCTCTGGATCCCTTCCACCCGCCACTGGTACTATGAAGCTCTTGAGGACTGGCACAGAGGAAGGAGTCACGTCACCAAAGGGCTAATGCAGTTGACAGTGTGTTGGCACTTGATTCTTGTGCCATTACCAGTACATTACTGTCATGATCACTGTCACCATCATTTTATTCTCCTGCTCTTTCATTTGTACTCCTCTGTCTTGTGAAAAACTAGACTTTCTGCAAAGATTTCACCCTAGGCTTGTCCTCCAGACTAAACATTGATTCCTTTTTTTTTTTTTGGAGAACTTTTTTTATTAGTGCATGCCTGCTCAATATTGATACAATATTGATGATTATGTTTATTGTGGGGAGTTGTTACATGTGCATAACACATTTTAATTTTTTTTAATCTCCCTTCTCTCCCTGTCCACTCAACTCATCTCTTGGTCTCCTTTCCTTTTGTAGAAGGTCTGTCTCTCTTCTGTTACATATCTTTTATTTTGCTCTTTAATTTATACTCTGGGTTTCTTAAATAAGAGAAACCATGCAATATTTAAACATGTGTCTGATTTATTTCACTATGAACTCATACTACATCCACTGATTCTTTAATTTTGCTTTGTTCCAGTAATGTATAGTCTGTTTTACAAAAATAACTAGGAAAAGTGAGGGAAAAAATTTGAAGTCTGTAAGTTCCTCTTCCAAAAGATTAATGGATTTGTGTATCTCTTAGTTTGTAATAATGGGATTGTACTGCAAAAGAAACATTCTCCCAATGTTCTTCAGAGCTGTTAACTTATTTATAGAGCAGAACTGTCCAGTATAACTTCCTACAGTGTTGGAAGTGTTTACATCCTTGCTATTACCCGTGAGTTGAAAAAGAACAAAGGACTGGAAATAATGTTGCATGGCTGCCACATGAAATTTTTAAAGGAAAGTGGTAGGTGGTAAAACTACAATGGTAGTCAAGAGCTAGAAAATAAAAAGGATTTTTATTCTGTACAGTGGAGTTCAACTTTCATCCCTGTAGGCAGCGATGAAAACCTGAGTGTTGTAGTCAGTATTTATAAGGGAACAGATTTAATACAGGACACATAATTTAGAGGATTACTTTATAAATAGTCACGCAAAAAGTCAAATGCAGAAGAGTGCAGGAAATCTGTCCATACATACTAAAGACCCAAAGAATCCAGCTGAGGGCCTGCATCCCACAGCAGTGTCCTCCATGAGTCCCAGCTGGAGGCCCAGAGACCTCAACAATATCACATGCAAGACAGTATTAAAGATCTGCAGTGGGAAGACCCAAAGGTCTGGTGAAACTAGAAGGCCTGCACCAGCGGGATGAAGGCTCTGGGCCTTAGGCTGCGGGTTCTACACGGGAGCCGAGAAGTGATGCTCAAGGTAAAGACCAAAGCTGTCCTGTAAAGTATCACAACCATCCTCGCCAACAGCGAGGACCTGCACTGCTCTAAAGATTAGAGCGGCTGAAAACTAGCATGACAAGCTTCTCCTGGAGAAAATCAACAGCATACTGTCTTCCTGTACAGTTCTTTTGTGCTGTTGGCAACAGTCCTTGGGTGGGCCCTATACACCCAGAACCACACTGATTCAGTTCAGCTGGTGTTACAAGTTGACCTTTAGTTAATCCACCACACCATTAGAAAATGAGGATTTCAGTGTTTCCAAGCCAGACAGTGCAGCACATGCCTGTAGTTCCAGCACTTATGAGGCTGAGACAGAAGGGTGTCTGAGGCCAGCCTGGGCTATGTAGTCAGTCAGAGGTCTGAGATGCATGGTAAGACTTTGTCTCAATAAAATTAAATATTTTCTAGTTCAGCAGTTAATGAAAAAGTTCTGTTTCTTCCTATCTCTGCTTCTGGAAGGCTTGTCTTACATTAACCTTAGAGTATTTGCACTTAGAAGGCTTCTAGCACTCTGAAGGCCAGTTCTGACAGAGCCTGATATTGCTGACACTGATGGCATATGTTAAGTTTAAAAGACACGATGAATCCCAAGCAATAACCTAACATTTCTTGACATTATCATTTGTAAGCCACTGACTGGACAACTAATTGCATGATGCTGGCCCCACTGTGATACGGGGATGAGACAGTTCTCATCATTTGTAAGAAGACAACAAAACAGATTACTCTGTGAAGAAATAATCTGCAGTGCGCATGGTTAAAGAAGCTTCCAGGAGAGCAGCATTCTATATCTTTCCGTTTCTCTAAACCAGTGTCACAGACTGGGTTTTTCTGAGTGGAGTGCTCCACCTGAGACAAGAACTCCCTTCACCTGACGGTCACAAGCAGGGATGCAGAACCGGACTGACGTGGCCATCAGTCTGTGTTGGTTCAGATTCTCTAGAGGAGCAGGATCGGAAGCAGGAGTCGCAGTGGCTGGAGAGGCACTGTAGTCAGCAGTGTGAGTCTGTGCCTGAAGGCTGCAGAAACTGAGGACCAGTGTTCAGGGGCAGTGGGGAAGACCAGAGCTGCTCTTAAAAAGGAAACACTTCTTCTTTCCCATTTTCTGTCCACATTACAGACAGTAGTTGGCATCACCCACATCCGGGGTGTGTCTTCTCTGCTGCCTGCCTGTCAGTTGCTCACAGACCCAGAATTTTACTAGTCTGCACAGTGGTTCTTCCTCAAGTTGACATATCATAGTTAATGGTCACAGAATGTCATCTTGTGTGAAGAAGTGGAACAGGATGTATCCTCACTCCGTGCCTCCATATGCTCTTCTGGGAAACATGAGATTGAAATGCTTAATTCGTGAGTCAGTAAATGAAGCGACTTGTGTAAAGTGCTTAGTGCAGCGCTTCACCTGTAACAAATGCTTCTCGAATGTTAGCTTTTGTTACTGTTCAGGTGAAATACTGCAAGCTTTTTCTTTATGTGATAGGCTACAGCTTTCTAGATCCATTGGTACCTCTTTGCTTAAAGTCCCATGTTTCGCACATATGTTGGAAAACTTAGAAGAATTCTTCCTCCTGTCTGTTCCTGTAGTTTAGATGTATCTCCCGTGGTGTCAGGGTTGGGTTCATTTGTGCAGTAGCTGATGTATCTTTCTCTTGAATTCAAATATAACTCAACCAAAAGGAATTCTACATATAGTTGGGTATACACATTATGAAATTATGTGAGACTACAATTGTAATTTATATTGACCATGATATTTCCTGTCAGATGTCAAATAATAGCCACAGTTTGTTGGTACAGCTTTATAAAATACTGAAACTGGTTTTACACTGGAGGTGGGGAGTAAGTATATTGTTTGTGTGTATTTTCAGATTTTGTGGGTAATTATAGTTCCTTTTCTTTTTATTTTACTGGTTAATAGCTATTGTTTCCCATTGCAGTTTCTTTCAAGATGGTTTGAAAACAGCTGATAAATTGAAACAATACATTGAAAAATTGGCTGCTGACTTATATAATGTAAGTATTCTGTGCAACACGTACCTTTCAACCTGTGATAAAAACCAGTACATTTGGAATCTGTGTCAGAAGCAGAAAAGATTAAGTGATAAGTCAATATAAAGCCAGGGCAGAGAAGCCTTCTGTTTCACTCAGAGAAGCTGTCAGTGTTAGATACAGCAGTGCATCTTCTGGGACATGGAAAAATCAGGGCACAATATGTAACCATTGCTTCTAGACAGTTCTCTCTTCAGGGCTTAGAATCTTTACATTTCTTTGCTCTTTGGTCAGCAGTTGCATAGAGAATGCCTGATCGTGCAAGGATAAAAAGCAGCTATCTCTGAGTAGGAAGATTATGAATTTCCCATCAACTATTATGCTTTATTTTATTTTTTAGTGTCTAGGTTTGCTATAATAAGGGAAAATCAAAGCTCTGAGGAAAAAAACTTACTACATACATAGAACTAACAGGTCTGCTACCTGTAAATCACTTAGTGATGAGTAATAAAGGAATATCTTATGAATGTGAATACATATCTTAGGTTTTGGAGTTATGAATAATAAAGATATACAGGTTGAGTATTCCCTGATTCAAATGTCTGAAATCCAAAATATTCCAAATTCTGAATCACTGAGTGCTGACTGACATGACATAAGTGGAAAACTCCACACCTGTCCTCTTGTGACAGGTGCAGTTAAAGTGCAGGGGCACTAAAAATACTGTGTAAAATTTCAGATTAAAAATAAAAGCTCATCCCTTGTTCTTGTATGACTTTAAAAATACCACAAAAATAAAGGAAAGGATGGGATGGGGAATAATGGGGTGAGAAAATTATTAAAATATATTAAATGCATGTACAAATCTGTAAAAATGAAACCACTTAATCTGTATGACAAATATACATTAATTAAAAATGTGAGAGAGAATTAGAAATTTTCCATAAACAAAAGTAAAATGGAAAAATTTAGTCTAAGATATGGCTGATAAAATGCTTTTCATTATATAATATCCTTTTGGCTGTATTACAGTATTACAGCATTATATTAACTTTGTGTGTTATTACTTATTTTTTGAGGACATACATTGGAAAATATGCAGAATTACACGCATTAGTTTTACTTATAAGTGACCCATAAGCCAAAAAAGGGAAGATTTGAGAATAGATACACACTGATTTTTTAATCATTTAACCTTTGTGCTATCCCTGTTTTATAATATGGAAAATAAAAATATTAAGAGAGAAGATACCACAAAAGATACATAGGTGTGTATTTTTTTATTTTCTTTTAGTAGATAACATGGTTTAAATTACAATTAAATTCCAAGTGATTTTTAAAAACTAGCACAATTGGGCCTGGGGTTTAGCTCAGTGGCACAGCACCTGCCTGGCAAGCATTAGGTCATGAGTTTGATTCCCAGTACAAAAAAAACATTGTCTTGCTAAATTGTCCAGGCTGACTTCAAACTTCTGGTCCTGCTGTCCTACCTTCCCAAGTGGCTGAAATTACAGGCATATCCCACATGTCTGGCTGTAATATACTGTCTTAAACCTATTTGAAATCGTGCTTCAAAAATAACTAATTATCTAGCTTGGATGTATTATTTAATAAAGCATGGTGCCTAGTTTCAGAATTTACCAGTAATTTCTCAAGTCAAGAAAACCGTATTTCTTGTATTAAAAATGAGACAGTATAAAGTTTTAATAAGAAAATCAACTGTATAACTGAATTGATGAGTAGTATATTTGGATAAATTAAACTGTTCATAAACGCATAAACAATATAAGTGATTTTTCTTTCATAGATAAAACAGACCCAGGATGAAGAGAAAAAACAGCTAGCCGCACTCCGAGACTTAATAAAATCTTCTCTTCAGCTTGATCAGAAAGAAGTAGGTGGTTTATATGTTCCCAGCAGGGCTAACAGTGTAAGTGAGGCTACTTGCAATATACCCTTTGTGTTTCCTGATCTCCAAAACAGGCACATTGATAGCTTCCTGCCAGCAGGTGGGGGACAAATGAGACCTAAGATACCAGTATGTACCTGTGGTAATGCACAGCATAGGAACTGAATTTTAATTCCATTTCTGTCCTTATAAATGAAAATACCCTTGATCTAGAATTCTGCAATTCTAGATTTTTCATTCCTACAATTGTCTGTAGACCCGATGGCTCACATGTTGGGGCCAGCTGCTTGTTGTCACTGAAAGCTCTAAAAGGTTCACTGTCACTGCTTAGACCATCTCTGTCTTTCTGGATAGTCAGTAAGGACATGACTAGTTTTACAATGAAAGTAAGAAAAGGTTTTGATGCAGGATCCTATGGATGCTTTGCCTCACAGTTAAGAAAATTAGGGTGAAATGGTCTTTGTATACTGAAACACTTACAATAAATGGTAGACATTGGATGAATATGGCACACATTCTTAATGTAAATGCCACTTGTTCAAACACAGAATTAGCACCCACCATGTGCCAAGCCCTGTTCTGGGTATTAAGCCCTAGTTCCTTCCATCAAGGAGCTCATTGTCTATAGAACAGATTGGCCATGTGAACAGTCATTTATGTCTAAATTGGTTTCGATGGTCGTCAGGATTCAGTGGAAATTGGCCTGCAACCAGAGGAAACCCAAGCAAATCAAGTGGAAATCTACCCTGAAGCAGTATGGAACAGGGTCGGTAAAGGGGTGAGAAATGGACTGTGAGATGAAAACTCAGACCTGATTGTGGAGGAAGCTGGATCTTGCAGTGAGGGGCAGGGACTTTATAGTAAGGGTAAATGAAATAATAAGCACCATTTGCTGCATGGGAGAAAGTAAAATGTGCCTGTTTTTCTTATGAAATCATTGTAGATTAAATTTAAGTACAGTATTTATGTGTAATATTTAATAATTGCATGAAACACAACCTTTTTTATATTGTCAGTTCTTTATGTCTTGCAACAATGGTACTGTTACTTTTTAAAATTTCTGAAAGACATTCATGAGTCTAAAATAAGGATGAAGCAACCCCTACCTCCAGATACAGAAAGCTCTTCACCAGCCACTGGCCTTCCAACAGCCTTGAATGTTCTCTCCACTGAGTGTTTACAGCCTAGGTTTCTCCTTCTACAGATGTAGTTTTATATTCACAGGGTTTGGGTCAAGAGAGAAAAGCATGTAGCCCTTTAACACTGGGTGCCCACCTGCTTGTGACGTAGGTATAGCAGCCAGAAGCATGGAGGCAGCTTCTGTCCTAGGCCATCTCTAGTTGTGACTGAACCTGTGGTTTGAGGACTCAGCCTGTGTTTAGAACTTCTAAGGGACAGAACCCCAGTACACAAAAGGCTGAAACACAGATACACTGTAGTTTTAGAAGCTGTTTTATCACTGACCTACAGATCCTTGGAGAAGTGATCTCTGTGAACGATTTCTCTGTCTAAGTGCAATAGCACAACCCAATTTGAAGGGTGTTAAGAGGAAGGTTTCTGTCTGGAGGAAAAAATAAAAGAATTTTTACTTACTAGTATGCACTTAACCACTTCCTACCTTTGTTTTATCATACACCATCACCACCTCCTTAAATATGGGCACCTTCTAGAAAGAGAAAAAACTCCGTTTTTGTTTTGCATAGAGACTGATGTGTTCTGCCCAAGATAGCTAAGTAGCAAAGTTTCACATAAGCCAAAGGAATATGCACATGATAAATGACCATGATCTGATTTAACTACATCCCAAATAAATGGATTTTCATTAGCACCATGTCCAGAGTATTTACAAGACAGATTTATCTTTTACTGCATACTTTTCCCTTTCCTGTGCTGTTTCTCCTCTCTTGTAGCAAAATTATGTATAGCTCCTACTGATTTTTAATATCTGAGAATACATTCTTCCCAAAAAATATTGCTGTAGGAAGAACTGTGGCAAATACTCTCATCTCACATTTAATCTAAGACAAAAGTCCCCAACAAATCATTCAACCTAATTTCACCCTTTTGTTTGAGTCACAGATGGACTCTGCAGTGTGGTCTGCAGGTTTGGTAGATTCTGTCCATTGCTGCTCTTTTGTGCATTCTCTGACACGTTTCCTGACCCCAAAAAACTGCTCAATTTACTAAGACTGAACCAGAAGGAATCCTTTGCCTACCCACAACATACGTTAGAAATTTGAAGTTCCTATAGTAGAGGTTTGGTTTTAAATTGGATACCAGATACATGTATAACCCCTTTAGATCCTTGAGTATGTAATTGCTTGGCATTTAGAGAGAGCTGAGATTTTAATAATCTGTTTAATAATACATTTTATATATTTATATCGTCTCAAATAAGAACGTGAATTGATTTGTTTGTACTACTAATAAAGAAGAGGAAATGAACTAAATACAATGCCATCAGTCTGTAGTTTATATTTCCTGGCTCACATCATGAAATTTCCCCCAAAATTTTAAGTTCATTGTTTATTTTTAGTGTTACGTATTTTTGCCCAAATAATTTTTTCATTTGCATTTCTCCCTAAATGCATGGTTGATCTCTGTTATGCTGTCAAAGAAGTCAGAACCTACTTTCCCCCCCCAAATTACCACTCATGTTTATTGTAGAAAATATATGCAAATACAAATTTCACTACTCAGAGACAGCTGTCTTAATATTTTATTGTTCATTCTTCCAGACTTTTTCCTGTGTGTATGTATATATGTATATGTGTAAATAAATATATTTGGTACATATATAAAAATTTAAAACATATGCATATTAAATTACATATTTAAAGGTATACATGTATGTGCATACTTTAGATGTGTTTTAGTAGGGTATGTCTTTCCCATTTATTTAACAAATCCACCTAAAATTGTTGCCATGCTGGTAACCATATGGCAGGCCCTCAGCAGTGTGTCTGTATGCAGTACTTTGACTAGTGTTCAGAACCTATTTCATTTCTTACATAGTAAGTGTATTTTTAAATCATGAGTAGTGTTGTTAATTTTTCTGTGTCTACTTTCTAATAAAAGGAAATCCTCTTTTCACTATTTGTAGTATTCTGCTAAGCAAACTGAATGACCATTATTTCTCAGAGTGCACAAATAATAAGTGATAGGACTATCAAGACATGAAATTCATAGTTAATTTAGGACTGCCATTGCTAGACTTCTGAAACACAGTGCTTGCTTTCTGCTCTTTTTTTGAAATCAAAGCTAGAGTTGATGCAACTCTAAAAGTATATTTGTCTGATGTACAACAAACCCATTTAATCTAAGTGTTGTTCAGAATTTAAGGTTTATGTAGCTATATATGTAAGGAATGTCTTCATGTTAAACTTATAGAATATAATAGTTTGCTATATGTCATTAATATCTGAATCCATGTGTAAGAAAATATAAAAGGGCTTTTATTTGTTAAACTTAGACTTCTTAAGGTTAGTAAGTGGGCTAAAATACATAGTTGAAAGTATTCAGACCTAAGAGTTCTGTGAGCAGATAAACAGCAGTTTAGTTCAATGACAAGCGTTCTCAGGAAGATTGTTCTTTAATAAGAATTGATACTTATGAAGATTTCTGATTGTATTTTTAATGTTTCTGGGAGATAGAGGAAATTCCTGGCTCTGAAATAGTAGTTATGATATTTATGCAGTTTCATTGGATTAAAACAGGAAATTCCATGAATTTTACGTATCTCCACCTTTCCCTGCCCCCCAGCCTCATTTTTAGAGCTATATTCTGCAGTTAGGGTTATGGACATGACAGTGCCCCCAGCGAAGCTCTGCTCCTGCTGTCGTCCTGGAGACTGTACTGGTGGCCCTAGTAGAGCAAGGCTACCTTTTCTTCCTGCCTGGCATTCAGTCTAATTCCGCAGTCCTAGAGAGCATGAGGACTTAGCCATATTACTGTGAGTTTCAAGGATGTGGGTTCTGATTAACTAAACACCTAGAGATTCCTAGATCTCGTCCCATACCTCACCCCTTCTCTCATAATTAAAATTGTCCAATTAGGTGGAAGGAATCAGGCCTGTCCAAGAGGGGAATTACTCAGATGAAGGAGGTTACCTGTTTCATGTGAGTCGCCATGCCTGGTTAGCTGTCAGTTACCGCACAAGAACGCAGGGCATGGACATGGTCAGAGTGTGAGTCCCAACCCAGAGGCAGGGCCCAGGGTCCTTCAGGGTCCTCAGTCCCTCAGCCTGACTTCGAGGTGTTTGGGACATGTCTTTCGGCATAGACTCCATCACAAGTAGCCTTATAAAAGCACATTGTCCCAGAGATGCTCCTTAGCTGTTAACTAGCAGTAACCTGCGCAACTGAACATGCCCTGACCTAAAAGGTATGCTGTGCGCATTCACAGTGAATAACCAGTGGCTGAGTTACCTCCTCCCTCCGCCCATCACGTTTCAGATGTCTCTTATGAACTGGATAGACTTACTAAGTGCTCTCCACCTAGGTGAGAAAGAACTGGGGTGTGGCTCCTTCTCTGTAATTCACTTCTGGTTTCGGTAAGGTATTGATACTCTCTGTACACACACTTGAGGTTTTCAGCCGCTCTATCTTGGTGAAATACGCACCTCATGTCTTCATTTAGCTGTGTTTCTGCACTCACTCAACATGGCCTGAAACTAAACCTGACAGATGTAAAGGTGTTTTATTATCCTGCCAGCTAATGTTTATCATAATTCTAAAAGTGTGTATACTTTATCTTTACAGTGGTTTTATCTTTACAGTGATGTTTTCTGTGTGCATTATGTGTAAAATGATAAAATTATTAGTGATAAACTTTTCAGCCAAATTAACTATATTTTCCAATGTTATGCCTTTTTTCTCTGTTGCTTTTACCATTCCTGATCGAAGTCTAGGAGAGTAAGTCAATGCTTTTTTGAGACTGTGTTGTCCTTACATGTCTGTAGAGACCCATGTTCTTGTTCTGCAGCCAAGCATCATTCGTTTATCATGTGTTCACAGTGTGATGGCTGTTTCTGGTCATGCTGCCTCAGATACTATGTGGGGTGCACCCATGACATCAGGCTTGTTTGCATCTGTGTGGTTGGTTGGGCCCTGTCACCTTCCTAGCATCATATACTTTTCATGGCCAAGAATCATCTTTTTAAATAGACAGTATGTTTAACCCTGGCCTGGGCAGCTAAGAAAGACCTGATCTCAAAATAAAAAAGGGCTGAGGATATAACTCAGGACTAAGGTCCTGGATTCAAGCCCTAGTAGCACCAAAAGAAAGGGAAAAAGTGTTCAGTGGTAGGTAGATACTACAGAGCAATACAGGTTAAGTATACTTAATCTCAAATGCTTGAGACCAAACTCAGATTTCAGAGGTATCCAGATTTTGGAATATTTGCATAGACTTTACTAGTTGGCATCTCTAACCTGAAAAATCATAAATCTCAAATGTTTTGCAGACTTTTGGAGATTATTAGCACTTAAAACTTTTAGATTTTAGATTTTTGGGGGATGTTCAAAGTAGTTATAAAACAGAAACTCCATAATCATTGTTTACATGTTACTCAGAACATTCCCCTTTTATTTAAATTCACAGAATGTGTAAGGGAGAAAAAGTGTAACCTAACAGAACACCTTGACACTGCATGGACTTTGTTTTGTGGTCCATTTCAGTTCTCCATTATTCTTGTGTTTGTCTCTACTGCTCATGTAAACTGGTTTGAGTCCTACTGTAGTCCGCCAGTGATTTCTGTATATCTGAACTCACTTCACAGTAGAACTAGGTTTTGGACTAGAAATAGAAGACCTGAGCCCCAGGGCCCACATCTGCCTCAGACCTGCTTTGAGTCTGGCAAATGTTTACCTGTCCTGCTTCCTCCTATAAAATAAAGGCAAGGACCTCAAAGATCTGTAATCCTCTTAGCCCAGGGGTCAAAGGCTCAATGGTAGAGCAGAGTCAAGGATCTGAGTGTCGTCTCTATCTTTCATTTAATTGTGGTTTCTGTCTCCTAGGATTCCCAGAGCCGGCAGGGAGGGTACAGCATGCATCAACTGCAGGGCAATAAGGAGTACGGCAGTGAAAAGAAGGGATACCTGCTAAAGAAAAGCGATGGGTGAGTGTGAGCCATTGTCCATGGTGTGATTGGAACGCTTGCTGGGTGCTATTAAGCAGGAGCTTCTTCCAGCCTCTCAGGTTAGAACATATACGTAAGAGTTTTGCAGTGCTCTGATTTTCCTCAGATAAGTCTACCATTTAACCAGTCTTTACTAAAAAAATAAAAAGCAATAATCATTTTGTAGCCCACAAGTGGCACTTCTGACTTGTAATGTGTACTTTAATGAGGCAGGAACTGAGAAGCCACCTCATTGCTTCGGCCTTTGTGTGGAATGTCTCCCTGGCTGCCCAAAACCCAATTTAGGGGTCACCCTTGACCTTCACTCTTACATACCAGCCAGTATGACTAAAGATTTTCCTTTCCTAACACTAAAAATACAGTAGTATACTTCTTCCATTTGTGCTGCCCCTCCCCGCACCCTAAGACAATCCACCATCCTCTCTCTGGGGCTCTTTTAGCAGTCTGCTGACTAGTCTGATACTCCTCCTGCTCTTCTGCCTCTCCACCTCACCTCTGCGCAGCATTTGGAGTGGTTTGTTTCGAGCTGTAAAGCGTTCCCTTGCACAGAATGGTCTAGTGTCTCCCTTCCATGTGCCTATTGCCTAGGCTTCCTCACTAGCCTCTCCTTATGCCACTTGTTCCCCTGTCCTGCCACACCGGCTTGTTGAGGTGATTCTACTTCATAGTAATTATATAAATCATCTCTTGATTATTCTCTTTACTAGTTGTTACCCGTTGCTCTCACTGCTTGTGGAGCGTGTGTACACTTCTTGTTTTAGGTTGCTGAAATAGTTCTCAAATTTCTAGGATCAGTTTATGGTTGTGGGTGGTTGCCCATCATTCTGTTCATGCATTCAACAAGTATCTTTGAGGCTCCTGTATATCTTAGATTCTCTTTTAAAGGTAGTGGGAATACAGTATTGTACAAAGACCCCTACCCTTACAAAGCTTATATTCTAGAGAAGGAAGCACAGAAAAATGAGAAAATATTTGGCAAGTGAGATGGCAGTTAGCTCCTTGGAGAAGGATGAAGCAAGTGAGATGCAGGGAGTGTGGGGCTGGGGATGGACCTTGCTGTCACACAAGTGGTCGGGGAGACTTCTCTGAGATGACATTTGAGCAAAGACCTGAAGGTAGTTAAGGTGCAGCCTACACAATACCCAGGAGAAGAGGCAGTATCTAGGAGCGTGCTTCTCACAGTGGTAGGTAATGAGTTCAGCATCAATGCAATAGAGAGAGCAAAACAGAGGGTCATAGAACACAAGGTCCAAGGACACAGGGAGCCAAACCAGGGTGCTGTGGAGCTCCTGAGTGAGATGAAGGGTATGGGAGGGTTTTGAGCAGGGAAGTGATGTGATTGGGTTTAGAAAGGTTCTCTCTGCTTACCATTCTAAGAACGTCCTACAGTGTAGGCTTTAAGAGCAGAAGACAGATCAGTTAGGTTTCTGCAGAAACACAGGGAGCACGATGGCAGGCTCGGAGGAACAGTGAGAGTAGTGAAAAGTGGCCACATTCTGACTTGATGTACTGAAGTGAGTGTGAACAAGGAAGAGCACCTTCATCATGTGGCTTTTGCCAGGCACACTGCAGAACTGGTTAGGTAAATCCTGCTGAAAAGTAAAAGAAAAGACATGTCAGTCACCAAAGCACAGCTTTGGCATGTTCACATGGGGGCCATTGGCGCATGACTGTCCCAATGAGCAGCTTGCACCACCCAGTGGGTCTGCCCCAGGCTCCCTGGTGAACAGTCATGCATGTACCCCCAGTAGTTGAAGCTGGCAGGAACTGGCACAGTGATCAAAGTATAGCCCAGACTACATGGTTGAGTGTACATACATCAGTGGCTCCACAGAATGGCCTGCTGGAGAGGCTCAGCCTAAGCACCCCATTCTTTGCTCACCATCAACCAGCATCTCTTGGAAATTCACTGACCTGTGGTGCTCCCGTCAGACAGAAAGTGTGTTCTGTTGTGAGCAAGTGTGTACTATTACATATCTTTTGAAACTAAATACAGAGCAATCATATTTTTTAATGCTTCCAGCTAAAGTCATACTTTTCTTGAACATAGAATCTTTTGTTTCTAAGTGATAACATCTTCACACCCAAGAAAGCAGCAGTTCTTTCCTAAGTGTTTAGTTCAGACCCTAGAACCAGGGCCTGTGATCATCCACTGCGCCTGGCCGCCGGATTGTTGGTAGCTCTTGCTCATCTCTTTTCATGCCTTTCAAAGTTTGAGTAATTTGGTCGAGATCATATAGGCAGTAAATGCAAGAGCCCAAATCTGAACCTGGCTCTTCTGATTTACTCAGATGTCTGTCTCTAATAGTTCAAGGGCCCACCACTGCCTTGGCACATACAGGACAAACTGACACAAACAAGCCTGCACACTGCTTCTATTTGGTCTGTGCCTCCTTATGCCCTCATTTCATGCACATAAATCACTCTGGTGTCTGAAGCAGTCTGTGGGATGCTAGAGGGTAAAAGCTAAGTGTGGTGTAGCCTTGACTCTCTCACCCTGCCTGCAGTCTGTTGGCAAGAAATAAGAAAAGAGGTGTTGGAAGTCAGACTTCCTAATAATGCACAGGCAGCAAAGATAAATAATGATATCCCAGGTTTGCCATGATTGTTTCTGTGAGTGAAAAAAATACTAAAATGCCTATGCATGAAGACAGGTTCACTTGCTAACAACGCTAAGTGCCAATGTTTCAGGTGATTTTTCTCATAAATTCATTTGCATTAGGAATCTGACCCATATTTTGAAACACTCTTTACTTTAGGATTATTACACAGTTTAAAAACCTGTTTTAAATTGTTTAAACAATTTTAAAACTTTATGCCCCAAAGACATTTATTGAAAGGGAAAGGACCAGTTGCATATATTTTTTCAAAGTAATCCTACAAAATGGGCACTATTATCTCCATGCTACAAGTAAGTCTCTAAGAGGTCAGGTAACATAAGTAGTTATAACTTTGCTACGAGTTTGCTAGACGAAGGATGGGGACCAAAACCCAAGTGATCCAGCCTCTTAAGTTGGCATTTACTTAGCTGTGCAAGGCTGCTGTCTAAGTTTTTAGAAAAAGACTGTCCATGTGGTCACAAAAATCAGATATTGCTGCTTCCAGCTGTACAGGAGAAGATCCTGAAATTCTCTGTCCTCTGCCAATCTTCAAGTACCTCATGAGCAATCTCTTAGGCTGAAAGATTTTGTGTTACTTTCTTCAGGTTTATTAACTGTCTGAGAGAATATAGGTATTTGTTTTATTTTGTGTTTTCTTAATACACATGAGTAGGAAAACCTAATGAATAAAGGCTTAAGTAAATGAATAAATTGAGTAGGAACACTTTCTTCAAGGTCGAATAGTTGCTAGGTTGATTTGATAATTCACTTTAAAATGCATTGCTAAGTAAGGATGACACCAATTTTGAATCAGTGTGTACAGGGAATATCTCACCCATCTTCATAGGCTTTTACAAAGTGGAGATGCAGAACCACTTTCAGAGCAGACAGGTACAGTTGTTTGACAGACAAACATCCCTCGCCAGTACTTGCAGAAGAAAGTATGTGGCTGAGGTGTGATTTCAGGACAGTTCCTCCATCAGCAGCTGTACACTGCTTCCTCCGGAGCCTGGCATTTTGGTAAAGTACGTTCAGCTCACACCTCCTCAGGTGGTGTTGCATTCTCATTCCTGTCTGTGAAGCATGCTCTAGACCAAACTATGTTTCTGATAATTACATATACAAAAAGACAATGTTACCTGTGTTGGTTATAAATCTGTTTTGACAGTTCAAGACAATTTAAGAAGGAAAAGAAAAATTCAAGATACTGTTTTAAAAGCCTAGAAAGTTAAAAGTGGTTTTCATGGCAACAGGAGGCCTGGAGCACATTCTCCCTGCCTAACGAATCACTGTTAGCTACCCATTTTTGTTTACCTGGTGGAGGTGGTTCACAGTAGTACAGCTGCTCCTGTCTCTGTCTCTTGCCTCTACCTGAAGCCTCTGAAAAACTTTTAGGTGAAATTATTTCTGTTTGGCTTTTTACATCAAATTTTCCAAAGTACATATCACAGCTGCTTATAAATGGTTTGCCATAACTGACTATCTCGTGTAATTTTCTTTCCAAGCGTCTGAGGCACCCTTTGGCTCTGGAAGACCTCAGAAGGGAGGTGTGCGTGCCGTCAAGTACAGTCACAGTACACTCTGGTGCCTCAGACACTACACTCCTTTCTCCGTACCCCGAGGCAGCCTCATCTCTGCTCCTGGCCTGGCCCTGCTCCTGTCAGCATGGCTGACTTCTTAGCTTTTTAAAAAGTATTAATTGTAGAAATAATCAACTAATAAACCTTTTTTGTGAGATTTATAGATATAGCCAAAAGTTCATTTTAGTACCACTCCTAATAAAGACCTGGACACCTTCCCAGAAAGGAAGACTTGTACCTGTGTGGTAGTTAGGATTCTTTTATTCTCAAGCTGTTAGATTTCTGTCATTTCTGTGTCCCATTTTCAGTATCAAAATCAGTGCTACTGGAATGAACATCTTTTTACATGCTTACTTGTCTCCAATAGCTTCTCCTTGGGATGTTAAAAAATTAGAATATTCTGTTTTGTGAGGTTTTGGGGAGGGGCTGGATTTTTCTTTTGGGGTTTTCTAATCTTGTTTTGCATCACTGTATAATTGCATGTCTTAGAGTGAATCAGGCATTATATATACTTCCGTTTGATTTGCTCCCTAGGATCCGGAAAGTGTGGCAGAGAAGGAAGTGTGCTGTCAAGAATGGGATTCTGACCATCTCACATGCGACTGTAAGTGTGTCTATGATTTTCCCACCAGTGTTTTACGCTTTCTGGCCTCTTGAGCCAAGAAGTAAATGAGATGATGCAGCCAGCACTGAAGTTTTGCCCAAATATCTTTAATGTGTGGTTATGTGTTCTTAGATCACATAGGCTGTTGTTATGCAAAACTGGTTTTACCTTGGCCTATGTTAGCCGTGAACTTCTACATTTCTATCATGAACTTTTTTTTTCTTCTGTCAGACTGAATCATGTACTGTTTGTTGTTATCTTTGGTAGATATTATTGGTTGTTAATCTGAAAGTCATAGTTTTCTTAATTACAAAGATGATAAAAGATGTTTTTTACATAAAACTGAAAGGTAGACAGCAAAATAATAAGGTTCAATGGTACTGGTAGTCAGAGAACACAGCAAAATAAAGTTTCCATATTGTTATCTGTGTGTTGGACTTAAAATTTCTAACAATTTGATTTCATATTTAGACTGCATTTTAGTCAGATTTGCTGTGTGTACCCTTTGTCTTCTGCTGGAGAGCTCCTCCCATGGATTCAGCAGGCCATAGCTGTCTCAGAAGACATTTTAACAAGTTATATAACAGCATTGTGGTGTTCTGTCTTTTTTGCCACTTTCTGTCTATCACCCTTTCTTAATCTGCTCTGAGTCAAGTATAGTGGCACACACCTCTAATCCCAACATTTAGGAGGCTGAGGCAAGAGGTTGGCACAAATTCAAGGTCAGTCTGGGTTGCATAGTTACCTCAAGGCCAGTCTGAAGTATAGAGCGAGACCTTTTTTCAAAAAAAACAAAAGAAAATAAAAGAAAGAAATATGCTGTGAAAGCAGTATAGTGTAATGGATGATCAATTAGTTAATAAAGCTTACTAGTTATATGACCTGAATTTATTCAAAATAAACTTAAAATAAAAATAGCCAGATTTGGTGGCTGTAATCCAGCACCTGGGAGGCTGAGGTAGGAGGAACTCTGTGAGTTTGAGGCCAGCCTGAACTATGTAGCAAGACCCTGCCTCAAAAAAAAAAAAAAAAAATTGAAAGTTCTCTTCCCCTCTCCCTGTTTCTTTCCTGCCAAAAGACATTACTGCAGTTAAGCCAACTGTTTATATGGGTTTTCTAATTAACAAACACCACATTGCCTGCTCACATTGTTGTGGTGACCGAGAATGGTCTGTGGCATCTGTCAGAAGTGAGCCTGAATTCTTTCTTTGTTATTTTATGTGACCTTAAGACAAGTGTTTAACTCAAAGATTATGAGGATTAAGTGAGGTAACATGCCAGGTGTGAGCACGTGGCTCCTGTTACTGCATGACTGTGAGCTTGTGGGATTTCATTGGCAGTGCTGAAATAGATTGCCGAGCAGCACCCACCCCACCGTCACAAACACAGTAGCTCACCTCCCGCCCCCAGAGCAGCCCAGGGAAAATGGGTTCCTTCTCTGACTTCTGTTTCCTCCCACTGAGTTGTGTTGTTCTGTTCTCACTTTCACTGGCTGTAGGCCAGACCCTTGTGCTGCCAGTTGCATCGCTTGTAATCACATTCCTTCTCCCATGGAAGGCCTCTGTATCCAGCTTAGCTGGCTTTTTCTGACTGCAAACACCATTGATTACATAGAATTTGAAAACCGAAGCCAGTGGTTTCCTGGGAAAATAAAAGGTTTTCAGTGATCTTTGAAAAAAGGCAAAGATCCTATTTCTCAGAAAACTTGGGGCCTTTGTTTAGGAAGCCTTCACACTTGCAGATTCCTCAGGCTCAGAGCACTGCAGTCAGATTTGCGAACTGTTTTTATCAAAGTCAGGAGAATCAAACACCCATGTAGACTGATGATGCAAGGTCAGTACATGATCTGCTCTCAGAGTTACCACGCTGTACACCAGACTGCACGTCCAGCCCGTCACCACATTCTGACCACAGTAAGGATGCCTGTGTTCCACAGTTCCAATCTGGCAGACCTGTGGCAAAACTTGAGTGAGTTAAAAGGGCTGTCGTGGTGCTCCCCTCAGCAGCATTGTGCTGCTCTAGAGTTGTAGCAGTCCTTCCACCATTGTACCTTTGAATTTCACTGTAGCAGGCTGGTACTGGACTTCAAGTCTAACAGGTTTAATTTCCTGTTTCCATACTACTGCTTGGTGTGGGGAGAGGGGCACCTGGAACAACTCTTTCCTTTCTGTCTTACTGTACTAAAACTTGGCACTAGTATTTCCACTGGTTTCCTTAGCTTTTGTAAAGGTAGGTTTCTGTTCAAATGGGAAGCCAGTCACCGGCAACTTCCTCAGCCACTGTCTTGCTCCCAGTGGGTTTCTGTGCCTTTGAATTGTTTGTTTTCCTCTTTTTCTCTTTTGTAATACTAAAAATGTTACAGTATAAGTAAATACAATAAAACAAATTATAAAAGAAATACTAGAATTCATTTGAACTGTTACTAAAATCCTGAAAAACTTCAAAAGTACAAGCAGCTTATACTCTTGAAAAATGCTTATTCCTTGCATTTTTAACCCATTGTCACATAATAGTCAAATAATAGGTTGAAATTTTAAAAAGAGAAAAGTACCATCTGTTGAGCATTGTAGAGTGTATCCTGCATTTAATCTTCAGAATAGCCCTACAAGATAGATGTCATTATCCTTACTTCTCACAAAGCTAGAGAGCCCTAGGAGGTACAAAGTGCTTCTCACTCATCTTTTAATTTCCCGAGACCTCCGCAATTTGCAGTACTCTTTGGGTTTTTGAGACAGGGTCTCACAATGTCACTCAGGCTGGTCTCGAACTCTTGGCAATCCTCCTGTCTCAGCCTCCCAGCTGCTGGGATTGCAAGCGTGCACCTCCACACCCACCCTCATTTTACCATCACCTCACACATTGCCTGACAGGTAGGTAGTGCTCAATGAATGCTTTCTAAAAATGAAACTGCATGTTACAGGTGAAGCTCAGAAAGTCTGAATCCCATGCCCAGGACCATGCAGTTTGTAAATGGCTGAAACATTTTTCAAACCCCAGAGCCTGTAGTCTTTCTGCCTACCATGAGGTTATCCTTGGATGCCAGGTTGTTGGAAGGTCTTTGAAACTTTTCTAAATAATACTCTTTGGAATAAACTGTTAGCTCTGCCATTGAATCAATCATAGGGTTTTAGGGTCGAAAAGTCTATGAAAACTTCTAAGAAGTTGTGGGATATTATAAGGGCTTGGGAATTTATATTTCAATTTGAATCAAGATATATGAAGTACAGGTACAAATTCCCTGTGATGAACGTGACCGTATTGGTACCCATGCACGTAATGAAAACCAGTGGTGTTTTAATTTACACATGATGCCCCATGATCAACACTGTAAGTTCCTGTGAATCATACTCACTCACCTCTCAGTCTGTCAGCACTGAGAGTACTTTTATAGCACACGGAATTCCTTGGAAAAGGTCTGGTGTTTTTCGCAGAACCATTGGGCAGGAATCTGCTGGACCCAGTGTACTGTCTTTAAGTGATATATGTGTCTCTTCGTTGGAGGCTCATTGTTTTAAGCAGGGAGATTAAGAGCATAATCTTTTTGAGTCTACCTACAGTTAAATGCAGCATTAGCTTCTTACATGTACCTGCATTACTCTCTTTGTGTTCTTCATCTGTAAAATAACAGTAATAATTAACACCTCTCTTTCAGTGTTGTGAAAATTAAACATGATGATGCATTCAAAGTTTTATAGAGCTTTTACCCCAATAAGTGTTTCTTAAAATTAGTAGTAGTTATCATTTTAGTGAGCAGAGGTGGAATTGCAGCATCCAGAATCCTGGAGCTAGCCTGTACTGGCTTAATTCCACCTCTGACATTGAAGCCCTAGTGAAGATTTGTCCATCAAAATAAAATGGAATCAGTAGTAGTGCCAAATTCATAGGTAGTTGTAAAGACTTTCGAGTTCACTGACTCGCAAGCAGTTAGGACAAGTTGTGGGGCACAATTAGTGTTCAATAAATGTCAGGTATTATTATTATTACTACTGTTTATCTTCCCTAATGTATCACTGCCTCCATTTTAAACGGTGGTCTATTGGAATTGGAATTCTTTTGTATTAGTGTTGCCTTTACTCCTCATACTTTGCAAAGCCAGTTTGAGGTACATACTAACTCAAAAGAAATATTTTGGCTGGTGATTTTTTGAGATAGTGTCTCGCTAGGTAATGCAGGCTGGCCTTGATTACTGCATGGTTCAGACTGACATCAAACTTGCAGTGAACCTCCTTGTTAAGCCTCCCAAATTTTGGGGTTACAGACATCTGGCTCCATGTGTGGCCCCCGTAGAAATACAATTTACACCTGATAGTTAACAGTGGCTCTGCCATCTCCCAGGGCATTTCACAAGAACGTGTATATCTCGTTGTCCTTGGCTATTTGGATCAGTGAACATCTCCCTAGGAATATTGTTTTTTTCAGTCCCATTCAGAGCTCCATAGAGCTCATTCAGCTGCTTAACATACTAAAAGTTAACATACTAAAAGTATGTTAAGAAAACACAAAGAGATGTACAAAAGGACTACTTCATCCATGCAGTGCATTCAGTAACTTGCTTCTGTTATTGGCCTTTGTGTTATTCTGTATTCCTCTCTGACTCCACAGGGGTTTTTTTGCCATTGTCATTGGAAAAGAGTATTTTTCATCCAACAGATTAGAAACCAACATTGTGAATTCTAAAAGGTCAGTCTTTGTAGCCAGTTAGACCTATGCTAAATCCCCCAACAAGCTATAGACTTGTGGATAAGTTACTTAAGCTTTTGAATCATTACTTTCATAGTCGAAGAATGGGCATGATTTGCTCATTAAAATATTCTAGCTGATCCCTTTCTGAGCTGAGCCTTGGGCCAGGTACTGTAAACCGTGGTGAATGTGTAGCCCTTGCCCTTGTGGAGCCTGCTGTAAACAAGGATGAGTACTGTAGATGGAGCAAGCAAGGTGCTGTGATGGAAAATGAACAGGCACCGACCGCAGTGCTTCCGTGTGGTCAGAGGAGACTCTCTCCTGAGCGAATCACACTGGCCCTTGGGGAGGAGAGGCTCTCAGTAGAAGGGAGAGGACAGTGTGAAGTCTGAGGCTGGATGGCATTTTCAGGGAGCCCAAGAGAAGCCAGGGTGCGTAGAATTTGAAGGTTTAAGCAAGTTCGTCTTCAAAAGCTTTTGCTGTCTTCCCCGAGGAGACTGGCCTGTCATGGTGACACATCCCTGAATCTCAGCACTCAGAGAAACTGAGGCAGGGAGACTGCAAGTTCCAGCCTGACCTGTGCAAACCAGTGACTTAGTGAGACCCTTTCTCAAAATAAAAAATAAAAATACTGTGGATGTGGCCAGTGTGATGGGTTCAATTCCCAGTGCACCAAAAAAAAAAAAAAAAAAAAAAAAAGAGAGAAGAAAAAACTCAAAGATAAACTTGGATTATTTTTTTCTGGAGCTGACATTATTTCAGTTCTGGTTTTAAAGCATTCCCTTGCCTGTTTGAATAATTTCCTTTTTCATGTCACTTCCACCCGCTTGAGGTAGTGCCATTTGTCTTTTGCTGTGTCAACCAGGTCCTCCCCCTGCTGCCCTTGGGCCCTGGATACCCCCTCACCTCACTTTTTCATGAATCAAGTTCGAAATGCACATGCAGGTCCAAAGTCACTGAAATTGGACCTTCTTCACAATTGTGTTACCAGGAGAGATTCAGTTCTTCCAGCACAGAGTATTGTTTGGACTTAAGATGTAAGCAGCACTGCTTCCAAATTCAGGGTCATCATAAGCTTCTACCACACTGCACGTGCAGAACTGGAGACAGTAATCTATATCAGAGGGCTTCCCAAATTGAGGTTCTACAAAACATGTTTAGAGTTTACCTGCTTACTACAGGTTAGCTGTTTTTCTAAGTAACAACTCAGCAGGGAGTTTGCATTGTTTTGAATCCTGTTGATGGGTCATCCCTTTTTATTTGAATCCAGAGGTTACATATTAGCAGCATCAGTGTAGAGTTTATTTCAGATTAAAGCCTTGTCAGTTGCATCTGAAAGAAGCATTAGAAGTGATGGAAGAAGCTGCAGTTAACCAAATGAACCTAGTGGTTGTCAGGCCTGAGGGCACATTAGCTTGATCTGGGTGAAGTATTACTTCCCAGGTCATTCTGAGCAAACCACTGAGGCCCTTCTCCTTTCTTTGTCAGTATTAGAGAAAAAGGAGGTTACAACCTGGAAACTCACTGCTAGTCACAATGATATTTGTAAAGTTCATGAACTAGCTTATTCACCTTAACAGAACTTGGCCAGTTTGAAGTCTGACTTTCATTGTTTTTCTTCATTTTTGTTGAGTGCCCTTTTAATGGAGGAAGCAGTAAAATCAGAACAATGAGTAGTCTGAGTTCTCCCAGGGATGGTCTGGACATCCTAAGTCTCCAGACTAACTGTTCCTCAACCCCCTCTCCTGGTACTTCTCTTTCTGCTGGAGTCCCGTTGCTCCTTCTGCATGCGCTGTCTCTCACATCTGGCAGGGTTCCATCCCCCAAGCTCACCTCTGCGGCCCCCACTCTGCCCATGGACTCCTCTGCAGTCCTCATGTTAGACGGGCTCTGGTGGTCTCTTCAATTCTTAGTGACTTAATGAGTAAGCCTCCAAGAGGTGGTTGAATTCTAATAAGAAGTACTGCCTTAATCTAAGGGAAGTAGATACAAGCAGACTTTTTGTCTGAGGTAAACAGACAAAAAGGTAAACATCAGAGGAGACATTTGGGTGTGATTTAACCATGTCCCTCATGAGTCTGTGTGTTAGGAGTCTGGCTCCCAGTGTGGCAGTGTGGAGAGGTGGTGGGACTTTCAATAGGTGCGCTCTCGCAGGAGTGCTGTTATTGCTCATGTTTCATCTGGGGTGGGAAGGAGGAAGTCCTCACAGGACCTGGAGTGAGTTCTGAAAAGAGTAAAAGAGCAAGCCTGGCCCCTGAGAGCCTCTCTGGCTTCATGTCTCACCATAGTCCCTTCTCCTCATGGCCAGGGTGCCTTTACCAGAGCCAGAGGAGTAGCCATTGGGCCATTTTAGTGGGAAGTGTGACAGTCATAACCATTAAGAGCCAAGTTTGAACCTAGGGACTGAATTTTTGCCCTCGGAGGTGGAACACAGATGCTCGTCCTGTGTTCCCTGAGAAACTGCCTTTGTGTCAGCAAGGATGGCATTGTTTTCCACAGCATGCTGAGAAGACTTGGATTCAGAGGGCCTAAGATACTTGCTCTAGGCTCTATCATAGCTGCCTGACCCTGGACTCAGACAGGTCTGACTGCCTATTGTATGTGAAGTTCCCCCTCCATTCTGCTGTGTATCTTGTAGTAGAAACAAATAGCTTTTCTCAGTGATTGGAATACTGCATTGCTCCAGACATTGTTGGACAGAAGCCTCGATTCCCAAAGGGTGGCTCCCTTAAAGCCAGTGTTTCATAGCAGTCTTTCATTGGACTTCAGAGAGCAGCCAGCATTGCAGCCTTGATTCCTGGCTTTGGACAAATCCTTGGGAATAATGAAGGTGTCACAGTGTCAATGCCACTTAGGATTTGAGGACCCGCCAGGTAAATCGCTCATGCTCTCATGTTGAAGGGAGATTGGGAGAAACGGCTACAAGGAAATTATTTCATAAAAGAAGAAGGAAAAATGAAATTGAAAAGTTAAAATATAAAAGAGGTTACAGATCAAAACCACAGACCTCACTGCCAGTGATGGTTGGGGCTTTTAAACCTTGCCTTGGAAGATCAACACAGAGCATGTCAGATGTGCTTCTAGTGTGACTCTTTATTGTAATGGAAAAGTGAGTAAAAAAAACCTCCGTAATTTAGAGCATGCAAGTTAAGAAAGTTGCCATTTGGTTGCAGTCTATGTGATTGGCTATTAAAAGATAAAAGACGTAGATAGTCTTCTTACAAGTGTGAAGGTATAAACAAAAGACCTTGTTATGAGTGTGACATAAGGATACATAAAACCCTCAGCACAGTGCTGGCACAGTAAATGCTGTATACATCTCAAGATGATCATGGCTTCACTCTGAAGAATGACAGGAGCCTGGTCCACTCTGCTGATAAAATGAAATGAGGATACTTTAAAAGAAAAGAAAAAAAAAAAACCGTAGGTCATAGCCCAAGTGTTTCATTGTCAAATTACTGCCTTTCAAACAAATACTGTACAGCAGATTTTTGGTGTATAAACTCCCATTGGATAAGAAGGCACAGGTTAAAGTGGATACTATAGAAAGGAAATGTGAATCAAAAAATGCTCCTGGTATTGACCCAAACTTTATTTTTACTGGCATATAGTAGGTACTCAGTAAACATTTGTGGAAATGTCTAAAAGAATGAATAGCACATTCATCAGATGCCATAACAATGACATCAGCCCTACTACTCACCAGGAGCCCTGTGAAGCCTTTTTTATCTTTTTTTGTAATATTGTACCATTATGGAATGCTACTCCTAGTGTGATGAGTAACATTATTTAATGATGAGTAACATTATTTAATGTTACTCATAGTCTTACAAGTAAGTAGGCTCCTTATGGCAAAACCAGAGATTTTTTTTCCTAGAAATTTCCCTCCTTAAATATTTCTTTCTTATGCATACACACTTTCTGGCAGCTATAAATTAGTCCATGGTTAAAATGGTGGGGACATTAGGGCCTCCATGGTCATTGACAGCCTGTAACAAAGCGCTTTGTTAATCAGCTACAGTATTTCTCTTCTTGGCTGTTGGAAAGATCATCAAAAGGGCACAGAGCTTTCATTGTACCACAAAAGTAGTAATTTTGAGATGCAGAACATGTCAACAATGATGGGGTTTCTCAGCCAGCATATTCAGTGATCCAGGGCAAAATGAAGAAATGGGACATTTGTGAACAGGAAGAACCAGGAAAGGAAAAATAAGAAAGGTATTTTTACTGACTGTAAATTTTCCAAGTCTTATCTTGACTGAGAGTCAAGGTGATGAGAGCTTTGTTTTTCAGCTTTGCCTCTTTCTTTCTCCCCGCCCCCCCAGCTAAACACGTAAGTTTACTTCATCTTTCTGACCATGGTTTCCTCATTTATAAAATAGGCTCAGTAAAAGTGCCTAGCTCACGGAGTTACTGCAAGAATTAAATACTGGGCTGGGTGTGATGATGCATACCTGTCATCCCAGCACTCAGCGCCTGAGGCAGGAGGATCACCATAAGTTTGAAGCTAGCCTACACTAGAAAATGAGTTCAAGGCCAGCCTGAATGACATAATAAGACCCTATCTCAAAAGAAAAAAAAATTAAATAATGGAAATTATATAAAGTACCTACCAGCTTAAGTCCTCACTAAAGAAAATTTTTAGTCTTACCCCCAAATAAACCAATATATCTTCCAAAAACCAGGAGTTGTCATGCACTAAATTTTGGACAGAAGTTGTCTCTGCAGTGTTAGATATTCAGCATGTACCTCAGTTTCTTGCCAGGGTTTATAACATTTCTTGATTGCATGCCAAATACACTCTAGGGCATAGTAAATATTTATTGAATGAAAACTCTAAGAAAATCCCAATGATCCGAGCAGCTATTTCTCTTCCAAGGAGTATATGAGAATATAGAAAGTGCCTGAAATGTACTTCTTCCATTTGATAAAATATTCAAGTACCTACTGTATACCTGGTATGTTTTTGTGTATAAAAATAAATATATGCCCTGAGTGGGAAGACAGACAAGGAATGACAAGAGCCAGGAAGAAATACAACAGATGTGAGAAGCTGGACTGTAATAGAATCAGTCAGCTAGGAACCACCCCCTCTAAGGACCTGCTGATGGTGAGAGCCCAAAGGAAGTCAGGGTATGTTAGGGCCAAGGCCTTTTATGGTTCCTGGAGGTTGGGGAGCAGACTTGAGTTTTTATTCTGATTGAAATTCGAATCATGAACAACAAGGACTTGATAAACTGTTATTTCCTAAGTTTTTACTTTTTTTTTTCCTGCATTAAAATCATACGAAAGCATTTCCTAAATTATCTCACTATGACATGGCCCAGGACAAATCATCTGTTTTTACTTCAGTCTGCTGAAACTCCAGGAAAGATTACGTTGTCTTTCATCAATATACCAATAAATGTTGAGAAAGTGCTTTCAAATTTGGGAAGTTATACAACCGTCTGGAATTACTATTATTATTATAGTGATATCCATGCTTGTAATGCATTAGTCTTTGGACTTTGGTCAAACATACCATTCCCTTTTCTGATGTTCTTGGGCTCATCATTGAGTGTATCAACTACTTGGTAAAAAATTATGTTCGTTATTCCTAAAACATCACATTTAGGGTGAAGAGTCACTTTTCAGATGCCTCACTAGCCACTCAGTTTGGGGAAGAGTACTGTGTATAGGAAAAAGGTGTTCATATAAAAGAGATTTGTGCTAGTGTGGCTACCATTAGTTCAGTGGACCTGAAAAACCTCTAAAATAGATATCATGTCATCACCACTGAAGTTGTGTGTGTATCATGGAATGACTTAAATTGCATAGAATCCTTGGCATCAAAACTTTCCCTGCAAAACACTTGGAAACAGTCAGTGCTTAAAAAATGAGAGGTGAGTAGTGTCACTTTGCATTGCAAAGTGGTTCTAACTTGTCAGAAATGCATTAACAGTGAGCTGAATGGCTTTTCTTTTAAGATTTTGTATCTATAGCTTGGTGTATCAGTTGGTGAGAAACAGCCAGAGAATGCTAGATTAGAGAACACTAAGAAATCATTGCATTAACCCTCCACCACATTCAAATGTGGTCTCCAAAAGTTCTCAAATTTTACAAAGATTTCTTAAGAATACTGAAACTGCTTATTATGTATAATCAACATAAGCTTGGGAAGTTCTTCCTTATGTCTGGCCCAAATCTACAATGTGAGTGCCTTTCTTTTTCTCTATACAAATGGAAAACAGCTGCCTAGTCATCCCAATAACAACCTTCATGTACTTGAAGATGGTTGTTAAGTCACCCCCAGCTTTCTTCCTCTGGACTAAGTAATGCCTTTAACTTATCTTAAAAGTTTCCATTTCCTACCCCTTTAATCATCTCATGATCTCCCTAGGCTTTTCTACAGCCTTTTTAAAATGTGGACGCCAGAGTAGAACATAATATTTTAACAAGTCTCATCATTAACTGGGAACATTTCCTTCTCAGGCAGTCATACATAATTGTCATTTACATGGGAAGTCCGGCAATTTTATCCACTTCCAAAAGGATGAGATGTCAGATGAACACTTCCCTTTTACAGTGGACTGGTCTACGGTTGTAGCTGCAGATGCTGATTGTGGAGTTTGATACCTTGTAAGCCAAACTCCAAGTCTGTTCTAAGACATATGTGATATGCCTGTGTACTCCTGAACCTTTTGGGTTCAGCGGTCAGTTCTGTAGCACAGGAGTCCTTTCTCAGACACTGTTTCCTACTAGGCAAAATGTTCCTGTACTTTGTTGCTAGTTCCACTTATAAATCAAAGATGTACACAGCAATCATAAAATCCCTTGGAATTTCACTTCCTCTTCTGAGACGGTTTTCTTCCAAGCATATATGGAATAAGGGGCATTGTTTTCTGTGTTTAATCTCATCAAAATCACAGAATGGGGAGGATTTCAAAAATTCCTCAGAGCACAGAAAGATAAATTAATTGTGCGATGCCCATTGTTTAGGAGAGATTTAGGGTATTGATGCAACTGACTTGACCCATATGACATTTCTGTTGTTTGGGACTTTGTTTGGTTCATTGATGTGAACTTATCCCCTCCTTCTTCTCCCTCTGTTAAAACTGCAGTTCCTTGGGTGGGAATGTGAAAGTGTTTAGTGTCATGACTGTCAGTGGAAGCAGGCATACAGATACAACTAGAGAGTTCCACTGCTGACTTCCACAGGCTTCATCTGTTCAAGCAAAGCCTAGCTAGGCTCCCACATAGTTCAGCAACTTTTGTTGGCCTCTATAGGAAGCAGGGATCCTGGCATGAGTATTGAGAATATGTGACCTTAGATAACAGCAGCAAGAGGGCCAGAAGGATTACGTGTTAAGACTATCTACATACCATAGACTATCTACATACCACTGTTTTAGATATACAATCTAGAAATTTACTGACATCATAGTCTCCCTTCTCCAGATACTAAAACTCATTGAGCAGTGATTTGGAAGTGGTAATTGTTCTTGTCCTTGGAGGGAAGTACTGTCACTTTGCATTGCAATCAAACTTGATGAATACATGGTGCATAAGGCTTGGGATAACTGATTAGTGAGGTCATCTTGATTTAATGAATGTAATATAGCTTAGCTACATTTCACAGCAAGGTTGTCTGTATTTCTTTCTGAGACAAGTATAACAATTGATACATTGTGTCAGTGAGGAGTTTAGAAGTTTAAGGGACTCAGTAGGTGGCCAGGCTCTCACTTTGTAAACATCCCAAGCCTGTGCAAGAGGACTGTGCAAGAGGAGGGCACAGAGATGGTGCAAGTGCTACATCCACCCTGGGGGTGGTAGTCTGCTTACAGTAGAAGGGAGGAAAAGAGGCTTGTTCCTCCCTTTTGCTTTTGCTGCTTTTGCTGTCTTTTGCCACCTTGAAGTGTTGCCCCTGTGGAGCCAGCTGATTATGAACTGAACCCTCTATAAACTGTGAGCTAAATAAACCTTTCCTTACTTAATTTTGGATGTTAGGTATTTTGTCTCAGCAACAAGAGAAAAGGAACTAAGATAGAATTTGGTACCAGGAATGGGATAATTCCTGTGACTGTACCTGACCGTATGGTTCAAGAGCCTTTGGGAATAGCTTGTGGGAAGAGTTTGGAAAGGTTCAGAGATGTTGCCTGAAAGGGTAGAGCTGGAACAGCTTGGACTATTCTGTATGAGAGATTCTTGTTAGAGCTAAGAAGCCCAGAAAGCTGATAGAAATCCTGACAGTGAAGACCAGGTTCTGGAGGTTATTGCTGAGAAGGACTGAATTGGGTGCTAGACTCCAGATGATACATGTTATGGCTTGGCAAAAAGTTTGTCTGTGTTTTGCTTGTGTCCAGAGACTTTGCCTGAGTCTAAGATTAAAGGCAATGGACTAATTAATCTGGCAGAAGAAATTTCAAGGCAATATAATGGTGAGGTGGTGGTATGGCTTTGTTGGGGGCTTTTAGCCAGATCTGTATTGGAAATGAGGAGCAAAGAGCCCAACAGGATGATTTAAAGCATTGTGAGTTTGACCAGAAAAAAAGCTATAGTAAAGCTGTGACCTACAAAGACAGGGCTGAGGAAGTCTTGATTGTTGAGAAGGAACAGGAGAATATAAAAGATAGCCTGAGGAAATCAAAAGAAGCAGCAAGTTGCCACTCTTTACAGCCTCAAAAATGTGTAAGTGAAAGTGTGGCTTTGAAGAAAAAGCTACAAAGAACCATGTCCCAAAATGGCAGCAGCATAGAAAATTTTTCCCTTAGAATTGGATTCAGAGTGCCCAGCAATCTAGGCACTTAGCCCCTATAGCCAAGAGAGGAAAACCTGGCTACTGCTCCAACTGGGCAACAGACCTTGGCATCATCCACATGGCACTGCCTTTAGGCACATGCAGAACGCAAGAGTTTTGAGGTTAAAAAGGCTTTCACTCTGATTTCAGAAGGTCTGGGAGGCCAGCCAGTGTGCCCCTAAGAGGGCAGTGTCAAGTTGTGAGGGTGAAGCTGAAGGTGCAGTGGAGACCCCAGAAATTTGGAAAAGCCAGGAGAATGGATCATCTAAGGAAAGCTGCAAGGAGGGAGCAAAGCAAGCCTAAGAGAGAAGCTGTGGGAGCTACAACCACCAAAAGTGCCAGGGGTCTGGGATGGAATCACTCAAGCCCTTTGGAGCTCATAATTTACCACAGATTGCTTCAGAAGATGTACTACAGGACTTAATGTTTGCCATGCTGGATTTTGAATTTGCTTTGGACCCAATCCTTTATATCCCTGTTTGTAGCTTTTAAAATGAAAATGTTTATCTTGTGTCATTGCATGTTGGAAGTGTTTAACTTTGTTTTCAGTTAGTTGTACATTGGCTTGCAGCTAAGAGTTTGCCTTAAATCTCTGAAAAGACTTGAGTCTTGGACTTTTCAGCAATGCTGAAATTGATAGAACTTTGGCAACTCTTGCAGATGGACTAAATGCTTTTTGCATACAGGAATGTACATAAGTCTTGAGGGGGCAGGGACAAAATGTTATGGTTCTAATGTAGTGTAATGTTGATAGACGTAATGCTGGGTCTTAAGGATTGTTACAATGTTCAAATCATGCAATGATGAGAATAAGCATAGTTTATATCTGAAGAACAATTTTTTAAAATGTATCTGATTCCAAGTTGACAAGGGGTAAATTACAATGGTTGATACATTACATCAACTTGAAAAGTTGAGAAGTTTAAGTCATTCAGCAGGGGGCCAGGGTCTCACTTTATAAACATTCTGAGCCTGTGCAAGAGGACTGCAGGGAGATGGTGTGAGTGCTGCACCCACCCTGGGGAGGTGGTAGCCTGTTTACAATATAAGGGAAGAAAAGAGTCTTGTTCCCTCCTTTTGCTCTTGCTGCCCTATTCCATGCCATCCTGCCTTGGAGCCAGCTGATTATGGACTGAAACTTCCACAAACTGTGGGCTAAATAAACCTTTCCTTCCTTAATTTTGGGTGGTGAATATTTTGTCGCAGCAGTGAAAGAAAGTAACCAAGACAGACTGGGTCTCCTACATAGTTCAGGCTGGCTTGAACTCACTGGGTCTCTTATATAGTTCAGACTGGCCTCTAACTTACAGCAGTCCTCCTGCCTCACCCTCCCGAGTACTGGGACTATAGGTGAGCACCACCACACCTGGCCTAAAACACAGTCATGAAGGTACCAATTGTGTGCTTGAATGTGTGTAGATCTGGTGCATTCATGCTTTAAAAATGAGGGAATTCCCATATGGGTGTATTCTTCCTTGCTAAAAATGCATTATTTTATCATTGAACACTGTGTGTGCTGCTCTGCAGACATAGAGCCTGCCCATGACTTTGCTTTCTCTTTTTCCAGTCTAATAGGCAGCCAGCCAAGTTGAACCTTCTCACCTGCCAGGTGAAGCCAAATGCTGAGGACAAGAAGTCCTTTGACCTGATATCACGTGAGTCTTTTTTAGAAATGTATTTTTCTGAGCCAATTACTATGGCTTCTGACATCTGAGTGTTTCTTTTCTGAGTACTCAAGTAGTAACTTTTCCAAACCAGGCTGCTCACAGATTGCACAGCTTCTTGTTAATCCAGCATGTACAGCTCTAAGAAGATTCCTCAGTCAGTCTGTCTCTGTCTGTTCCTTCCTCCCCCTCCCAACCTCTCTGTACCTGCTTCCCCCTTTCAGGACAAAAGTACTGCTGTGTTGCCCAGGCTGGCTATCAGTCCTGGACTTAAGCAATTTTGCCTCAGCCTCCCAGATACTTGGGCCTACAAGTATATGCCACAACACCCAGCTTCTTTTGTTCTCTTCATTTGCACTGAACCCACTCAGCATTGTGAAGGATCTAAAGACCATCGATAGAATACAGATTTGTATGTTGAATTGGTGCAGTGCTTGGCTGTGACTATGCAACCTTTTTTCTTTGGAGTTTTTTCTAAGTATATTCACAGTTTTCTTCCAAGCTCCTGAAATACAGTCATTGATGTGAGGCCCAGACAGGATGTTTTAAAAGCCCCTAGGTAGTTTCTGATGTAGACTGTGGTTAAGAAGCACTGATGCAGAGTAGGGAGTGCAGCTATGCCCCTGTGTCCACACAGTAAATTTACCCAGAAGTATATCTGCAAAGTCAGGGTCTTAAAGGGAAGATACTCCCCTTGTTTTCGAGCATAATTGCCTTCATACTGCATGACCCAGTGTCAGTGCATCCCCTCACTTTCTTACTCCCCAGTTCAGAGTTTGCTTTTCAGCTGTGACCAGAGCATAGTGAGCCACCTGCCCCACAACCTGCAACCTGCTCACGCCATGCAGCACCAGGCCCCTCGGTCTGCCTAGTTCTGTGGACATTCTTGGTGGCCCCACTGCAGGTGAAGGGACACTGCCCCCTTCTGAAGGACGAGGAGAGCAGGGCCAGGGAAGTAGCCCTCACCACTGTCCTGAAACCCCACAACACCAGCCTTAATCTCTGCTCCTTCTGTATCAGCCAGGCAAGAAAACCAACAAGATTTATAGAAGCACAAAATACTTTGCTGCCTTGAAGTCCTTTTGATGCAGTTGCATGCACAGGAGCACAAATAGAGTCCTGACCCAAGAGTATGAACAGCTGTGAGGCTGTTTTCATGAAGTCTGAACTGGACTCTGCAGCGTCTCTGTGGAGTTCAGATTCCCCATGACGTTTATGACCAAAAGATTTCTTGGGTTATTGAGAAGCATAAAATAGGAAGAGATGAACTTAATAATATGTCTTCAAAAAACCAAGAACTTCGGGATCAGAAACGCTTCGGTTATTACAAGTGGTTACTCGTCAGTTACTGAACATCTAAATGTGCCTGATGCTTTTTATTCACTATTGCTAATTCCCAATAATGCCCTATGAGTTTCTTGTTTTATAAAAGAAAAAAGTAAGACATGGCAAGGTTCAGAGACGTCCTCCCGGCCCTGCAGCGGTAAAGCAGGGATTCAGCCAAGGCTCTCATGTACTTCTGTCCATGTGTTCTCTCCCTCCCTCTCTCAGAAATGAAGGGCATGAGTGCCTAGGAAGGAGCGATTCTGAAGGAAGTACTCAGTCATTGTTATTTTGACCTGAATGTGTTAAAGCATCCCTAGGTATCAAGGACACTCTGCCCAAAATGCTCAAATTAGGCCTCTCCCTCCCCTCCTTGGGTGGCAGAGGTTGATCCTTTCTTCTTGAACGAGTGATTCAACAAGAGAGCAGGCCAGAGCCTGGGCAGAGCTTCAGAGCTCCCTTGCAGGTGGGACTTTGGGTGAGCAAAGAATTTCTACACAGAAGGTGCAGGCAGCCACGCCCTTGTCACTGAGTCTGCCAGGGTTGGATGGAATCTTGCCCTTCTCGCTGTTCCTCCTATTTGCATGGTTTTTTATTCTAGCATTTCTCTGGTACTTAAGAAAAATAATATTGGCAAAGTAAACTGTTCAGCTACTAAATGTAGGTGTACAAAGAAAATTATATTAAATAGGAATAATATTAGATTCCTAACTGTGTGGTTGGCTACCTGGGGACTTTTTATTTTCCTCTTAGCTAGGGATTGAACTCCGTCGCATATACTAGACAAGTGCTCTGTGACTGAGCTTCCTCCCCAGCCTTTCTGGGAACTTTAAAAATCTGCATTATGTCTGAAGATACCCTACTTTGCATGGTTTCACTTTTTTTCTTTTTTATATTTCAGATAACAGGACCTATCACTTTCAGGCAGAAGATGAGCAGGATTATGTAGCGTAAGTAGTTTTGAAATAATGGTGTAATGTCTTAAGCTGAAAAGGCAGCCATGGCTCTTATTCCTGGTGCCTCTCCGTGCTTCTGTCCCACCTTTGGGTCTTCACACTTTGCTCTTCTTGTCTGAGTGCTCTCTCCTGTGTGCTCACAAACTCGTGCTTCCTACAAGACTCATCTCGAGCCTCACTGCTGCTGGCGTTACTGCTCTCTCCTCTCTGCCTGTGACCTTCCATGCCCCTCTGTGTGCTCAGGTACATGTCCACAGCTTCCTGGAGGCTGGTAGTTTCTTGAGAACAAGGGCAGTGTCTTACTCATCTTATCATGTTACCTGCATGAATGAGGCACTTGCTCAGTGGTCAGTAATCAAATAAATGAGCCGGTCTGGCCAGCTGCTGGCTGTCTTTGTGATTGGAGTGGAAAGAACTGGGGAGGTGGGGGTATCCCATACTGCTAGGTGACAGTTCTGGGCCTGGGCCTGGGCCACCTTCCTTCCTGTGGCCTGCCTGGACCACAAACAGCAGTAGGTGATTCTTTCATTCTCAGCCACTTACATTGGTGTTGAATGTAATTTTCTGTGGATTCAAATTCTTATTTCTAACAACTATGTGGGATCGAGTGTCATGAACTACAAAAGTTCTGTCCCATCACAGATAAACAATTGTTATTTGACTTCCTTATTTCTGCAGAGCCATGGAATTTGGTTCACACCCATTTTGCCTCTTGTCCTCCCCCTTACACTCACATACTCCTCTGTAAATTGCACTGTTTCCTCATCTCAGACTGCAGTGATGGAGAACCCCTTAGGGCTTTCACCATAGCCCAGCCCGCTGTGGTGCACATGCCATAGGGTCACCACCACTGAATGCAGGGAAAACATGTACAGTTGGGAAAAATAGCAAAAAAAGGAAACAAGCTAAGAGAGAACGGAAGAGCCAGGTCTGCTTATCCACTCATCTATTTGATTATTTAATGAATGCCAGCCAGATGCCAAGAACTGTGCAAGTCACTGAGGCTACAAAATTAAAGTAGATGGAGCCCCTGCCCTGGAGGAGACCAGCAGTGTGACGCTATGCACATGCTGAGTGCAGGAACAGAGGAGGCCGTGTGCTGGGTGCATGCCCTCCTCTGTTCCTGGGGTGGTGCTTCCGGGAGAATTCCTAGAGGCAGGTAAGCCCAAGTTGGCTCCAGGAGATGTGGGAAGGTGGCAGGTACTCTGCCCTCCAAGCACAAGGTCTCGACTGCAAGAGAAGCAACAGGATCGAATCAGAAGAAAGGGACAGGTGGCTTAATACCAAAGGCACAGAGTTGGCAAACCAGAGAGCAGCTTGGCACCAAATGAGAAAGGGCAGTTTCAGGTCTGCCCCTACCACCCACAGAATCTAGGAGCACTAATATTTATTGGGATCATACTGTGTACCCTTCTGTTTTTATCCTTATGACTCTAAGCAAGTAGGGTCTTTTATCCTTTAGTTTGAAAATAAAGAAATGGGCAAAGTGTGCCAATGGTAATAGTCCTCAACCCAAACAGAATTCCATCCACTTTAGAATACTGCTTCCCGAATACTGCTTCCCGTTCTCTTTCCCTTCCCCTGGTCAAAGCTCTAAGTGGACGACCAGGGAGAAATTTTTGTGAGGCAGGGAAAACATCCACCTTGTCTTTGTTCCCTTCTCTCTCAAATCCAGGCCTCGACTGTCTTGTTTTCTCCTAGGATTTACAGGTAGTTTAATCCTAGTTTTGTCCAAAGTAAACCCAAGTCCCAGTTTTGTTAGAGATACTGGTTTCCTCTAACGAAGAGCGATAGGACTTATCACTCTTCAGTAAAAAGGTGGTGTCTTAGTTACTTTTCGCTCTCATTACTGAGACAAAATATCTGACCCCCTACATGAAAAAAAGAAAGGCTTATTTCTTACAGGTTGGAGGTTTTAGCCCATGCTCAGCTGGGTCCGAGGCAGGGTGGCATGGTGGGGCTGCCATTTGTGGCCGCCACAAACAGCAAGGCACTAACCAGCAAAAGAGAGAGACTCACCTTTTTGCCACCATTACATCATGTCCTGGCTCCACCCCTGGGTGAGTGAAACACTTACATCACCAATCCAAGTGCTAGACAACGAACCAATCACAAACAATAGATTTGGTCGCATCCATAATTGCCCGAGGCTTGGGGGCCACTGACATAAACCATACCAGGTGGCTTGGTTGATCCTGAAATTTTTGCACGTTAAGTGACAGTGCTGATGCTGAGAGGGGTTCCATTTCATGATGTGGAAGGTAATGGCGTAATACACAAGGGAAGCACCTGCCCCAGAGGAAAGCCTTAGGACTGCATTCACGCCAGTTTTTCTTAAAGGCAGCTTTCTCTGCACTGTTGATTTGCTTTCCCACGTGAGACTGTCCAGTGAAAATCAGGGCATGGTGGCGCACGGCTGTCATCCCAGCACTTGGGACGCTAAGGCAGGAGGATTGCTGGGAGTTCAAGGCCAGTGTGAGCTATGTAATGAGATCAACCGAACTACTTAATGGACCCCGTCTCAAAAAAGAAAGAACAGGAAAGTATGCAGTGGAATTAAATGAGTGAATGTCTTTGTCACCAGGAAGGAGGTGGTTTAATGTCCAGCGGGTTGGCTGCTGTCTAGTTTCTCTGAATAATGGGTTTTTGCCTTAGGCCAATCGTCTGACCTCATTTTTCTCATCAGAAGGCTGATGAGGTTAGGCAAGTGAATAGGTGAGAATTTATATCTCACTTGCAGACCTCTCGAGGGTGAAGATAAAATGTGTGAAGCCTTGCTAGCACCATGGCAATTTATTATTTTGAAAGTCAAAGTGACTTCTGAAGTATTAAAATATAATTACGCACTGCATTGCTTCATACACTTTTTAATATGCCTGTTTCTTTAAAAAGAATTTTAAAACTTAAAAAATATTGTTAGCAAGAGTCACTTTGATTCTCGACCCCTTTGAAATGAGGCCATTCCATTGTAACAAATTTGAAGTACTTTTCTCTGGAAAATTGTGTTTTAACTGTATACTTTTTTTTCTTGAATATCACAGCAGACTCCTTTTTTTAAAAAATATGAGCTCCAGAGTAAAAAGACAAATATGGTATCATGAAAGAAATTTTGAGAAATGATCAGGAAAAGAGGAATTTCCTCCCAGACTGACACAGACCAGCTGTAGGACTTTGGGCAAGTCCATGTAACTTTCCTAGTTTCCATTTCCTCTTCTTGAAGGTGCTTTAAACCCTAACCCAGAGACTCAGAGAATTCTGTTCCACAATTGCAAGTGCTTAACATATAGGAGGTGCTGGTCCACATTAGATAAGCAGATGTGACAGCACCTACAAAAGGCAGAATGGAGGCACGGCCACCAAGGGGAGTTCAGTAACTGCCAGTTCCGTCACCCACAGTGCTTGGTCTCCTGGACACAGTTTCCTCAGTGTTTTTAACAAAACAGTATCTAACTTATAAGGAGACTAAATGATTAAAAAGTGCTATTTAATGTTAAACACATCACATACCTGCTCAGCCCTAAATTGGTTCTCAAGGGTTTGGTTTTCAGCGTCCCTGTGGAGTGAAGCTGGGTGCAGAGCGCCACCTAGAGTCAAAGGTGCAGCTTGGCACCACGACTTCCCATCTGATTGTTTTGCTGTTGCTGCTACTAATGCAGTGTGGACAGTATTTTACTTCCTATCCGGTATATCAAATAAGCAGGACTAATTCTAAGTATCTGTATTGTAGGTTGAGAGCAGATATTGGCTGGCTGTGCAATAAATTTTTAAAAAACTGTAAAGTTGGATTTTTCCCTCTTCCATGATAGTAATAAAATTTTATTTTAGATTTGAGACATTATAAACAAGCAATTTCCCAATGAATTTTTTTCTAAGGAAAATTATGACAACCATATTAATATTTTGAGGAAATTCCATTATTTTTCACAAGCATAAATATATGATTTATGAATTTATGTGTTTAAATTTGAGATCACCAGCTTTCCCTGTTTCTCAAGACTGTGAAGATTTCTCCAACACCATTCAAGAAGCATTTAAAAGTTGCATTTTAGTGCTTGTTTAACCTTTGTGCCCTATCAGTCGGTACACTATTGTTGGGTTTTTATGTTTGTTTATACCTAAACTGAGAGCAAAGGGTTGTGTGTGGCATATATGATACTCTGACCATATATATAACTGAATACCCTGCCCTCTTCACATTGTATTTTATGTTAGTGTGCTTTTTTGTAAGTGTAAATTTTTATCACTGCTAATAAAACACTCCTTCATTTTCACTTTCCAGTGCTCCACAAACATGAGCTTCTAGAGAACAGGTGCCTGGCGCAGGCTCCATAACTTGCATTGGTCTCTCGCTGAGCCCTCTCAGCCTCACACCTGCTGTACTCTGCCCTCAGGGAAACAGCACCAGCGTGTCCCTTCAAGTCCTCGGTTTCACTAGCTTCTGCTTCTAATCATTTCTCGTGTGTTGCTTTCCATTTTCCAACTCTGTTAATTTTAATTTTATTTCTACCATTTTCCCTTTATGGCTATTTTGGGAGAAGGCATTCTCCTTTAGAAGTTCTGATGAAAGTAGACTTCTTGCAGTGGGAGAGAAAACAGCGGCTATACCCTTATGAAAACGGTCTTCCTCTGATATTTTGACAACAGGTGGATATCAGTGTTGACCAATAGCAAAGAAGAGGCCCTAACCATGGCCTTCCGAGGTGAGCAGAGCACAGGGGAAAACAGCTTGGAAGATCTAACAAAAGCCATCATTGAGGACGTCCAGCGGCTCCCTGGGAATGATGTCTGTTGTGATTGTGGCTCATCAGGTAATCATCTCTGCTCTTGAATAGCTCATTAACTATCCTCTTTCTGCTCACATGATATAAAACGAGGTATTTACATAAAAGCCTTATCTCTGAGGCACACTTGGACATCCTCCCAAAATGTCGCACCACCACTGAGCTGCTTTTCTCCTTATCTAGACGTCTCCCACCTGATCTCACAGTGGTCCTGTACTGTTGTGTTCCCTTTCCTATCTGATTCAGTTAAATAACTGCCACAGGCATTAGCAGAGGTGAGCACAGAACGTGGTGTGCACATTTAAATCACAACTCTGCCATTCACAGCCATGAGTCCCTTTATTATCCTGAGCTGCAATGTCTCATCCTTAAAACAGGATCCCAGTATGAGGACTTAATGAAGTGGTGCATGTGAAATCAGCTGGCATGTGTTTGCTTCCTCCCTGCACCTGAGAACCCTCCCAAACCTCTCAACCATGCCAGCACCACCTTTCCATGAACTTACATTTTCAGAAATCTTACATACTGCCAAGTTATTGGCAACAGCTAACATTTACTGTTTCTATTGTACTAAGGATTGTGCTTGGTGTTTGGTCTATGTTACCTTGTCTAATCCTCATCAGAGCTGTGTGAGTAAGGTACCCCCATATTTCAGATAAAGATTCTGGGGCTCAGAGAATTGAAGTGATTTGCACAGGGCTTCACATCTTGGAGGGGTTGAAAGAGGGATCTGAGCTGATGTTCTGAAGCACCATTGTATATACTTGGTGTTCTGCTTGCAGTACTGGACTGCAGAACACTGGGCCCCAAGGGCCCCAGAGAAGTCCCAGGTTTTCTAGTCTTCTCAGGTATGACTGATAGTGTTAGTGACTCAGGCGGTGTGAGGAAGTAGCAGAGGGGTCGTAAATATAGGTGTTCACCTATCAAAAAGAAATGACACAGAAAGAACCCTAACGGTGTTAGAACTGCAGTAATTGTTCCCGCTGTTCTGGAGCCCTTTCAAATTGTAGCAAAAAGCTTGGGTCACTGAAAGAAACACTTTGTGATCAGTATTTACAGCCGTCTTACTATTAAGAAGTACTTTTCAAGAAGCCATCACAAGACTGATGTGTTAGAGCTAGTATAACGCAAAGGTGTACATTAGCTTTAGAATCCAGGCCCCTATAAGTAGTCCCTAATGGGTCTTCAAATCCGGTCAAAGATTGTTTTTCATCTTAACAAGGATAAAGAACTTCATTTAGGTTTTAATTCAGTACTGAAGGAAAAGTTACTGTTTTCCTTACAGCAACCCCTAAGTTATATTAGCTATATGCCTGTATTTCTTTCATGTCACTCTTACTCATAATAATTCTTAACAAATTGTACTATCTTAGCATCTTCTGTGGATAACACACTAAATTGAATATCTTGTTTGTTTCATTAAATCCTTTCCACAGAACCCACGTGGCTTTCAACCAACCTTGGTATTCTGACCTGTATAGAATGTTCTGGCATCCATAGGGAAATGGGGGTTCATATTTCTCGCATTCAGTCTTTGGAACTAGACAAATTAGGAACTTCTGAACTCTTGGTAAGTCATGACCTATATTTATTTAGTTTAGGGTGTTACTCTGGGTTTTTTGTTTCTAATATGTGCAAAAAATCCTAATTTCTAAATTTTATAAATTTGCTTAAATATTTAAAATTTAGCTTTTGTGGTATACAATGGCTACTGTTAGCTTAGTGAAACTGGCTCTTTTTGGATGGCTTCAAAGTAACTTTTTGTTTGAGAATTAGTTTTTATAGGATTCATTATAACAGTAGTTAAAGTCATATGTTCATATTACCTATTGGCTTATGTTATTAAAAATGATGGCTAAAATTTTTTTCTTTGTTTTAAAGTGTACATGAATTGGGAATACACTGTTAACTGTTGTCACAAAACCAGTTTCTCTTCCACCCAGAAATTCTTTATTTAGTAAGGGAGTAAATTATGTTGTGATACTTAGCTTCATAATATGAAAAAAGGTTTAAACATTTCCATTCCCATCATGATTCACCCAAATCTGGAGCCCTCGTGAGATCCAAGCTAAATTGGTTGCTTCAAAATATGAAAAACAAGGAACACTAGTCATCCTCAATAATGCTTTGTGATCATAAACCTGGTGTACTCTTGAGAGAGTCTTTGTACTAAAAGAGTAGAATTTTCAGAATAAAACACATCTTCAGAGTCACCTTTGAGCAGGTGAACTGGAACTCAGAAAGAGCTGACAGCCTAGCTTACTACTAGTTTTGTCTGGAGAAAAACACCAGGAACGCATAGTGGTTAATCATCTGCTCTCAACCTTTGACCTGAGATATCCATTAAGCAATGACAACATGTTCTGTCTGTGTGGGCCTCTTCATTTTGGAAGCTGGAAATAAATGGTCATACTGATTTGGGCTCCCTGTTTCACTGCAGGATAGTGGAGAAGTGGCTCAGATCTGATACCCGAAGTACATTCTCTTTTAGTGCAAAAATGAACTCACTCCGTCTCCTTGACTTGTGTAATGAAACCATTTGACTCTGAGAAATAGAAATACCCAACACTCAACTCTTGCCGTGCAGTAAATCCATGGTTTTTTCATCCAAAGACCTGGTTGCATGGATGTCTTTAAAATTTTACATTAATCTCAAAACTATGTGAGTGAAACGAGGTGTGCATACCTCTAATCCCAGCAGCTGGGAAGCTGATAGCATCACAGGTGAGGCCAGCCTAAGTTACACAGTGAATTCAAGTTCACAAGTAACCTGGGCTACATAGTGACACCCTGTCCTTAAGGAAGAAAAACAACGGGTCTGATGATGCATACCTATGAATAATGCCCGTACTCTGGGAGGCTGAAGCAAGAGAAAAACAAGTCCAGGCTCAGCCTGGGCAACTTAGTGAGATTGTCACAGTATAAAAAAGGACTGGAAATGCAGCTCAATGCAAAGGCCCTGGGTTCAGTCCCCAGTACTGGGGATGCAGTTGCAAGTGGCCCAAAACCTCGCAGAACAATCACGGGTTCTCTTCTGTTGTTACTTGTAGCATCCTAATATCCTAAATCTTAACGAAACCCACTTTCTTCACCAGGAGTAAATCTGGTCAGTATGAAAAGGAAATGTGCTAATGGTTTGCTACTGTTCATTGAGAGTTTAGCCTTGACTCCCAAATGGAACCTGTTTGATGTGTCTCAGATGCCAGGCTTTGTATATATGTAGGGCCAGACCCTATTCCAATTGGCAGTCACCACATTATATTTGTAGATGTCACAGATTTTCTTGTCAATGACATGGTCCCACTGGACCCTGAACATAGTTTGCTCCTTTCCAGCACTTAACCAGACATGAGTGCCTGGCATGCAGAGGATGCTCAGTAAATTCTTACTGATCAGATGGGTAGATGGTTTGTGTACTGAGTCAAGTGAAAGAAAATGGATATTTAGAAATCGCAAAGGCAAATAATAGAAAACTAATGTAGTAAAGAGCTTACTATATTGTGTTTTGCTTATGTTGCAGCTGGCCAAGAACGTAGGAAACAATAGTTTTAATGAAATTATGGAAGCAAATTTACCCAGCCCCTCACCCAAACCCATCCCTTCAAGTGATATGTAAGTATTTCTAATACACTGAATTTTTCACCATTCTGTAACTGTTTTTCTGTCCTGAGAAAGATTTTCTTAGTGATTACACTATTTTTATAATTTCTTAGTGATTACAATATTCAGGGAAAAGCAGAAAGACAAGTATTTTGAATGTATTTCTGAAATACACAGATGGTTTTCACCACTGCCTTCCCATGGAGGCAGTAGCTGAGTGCCTTATCTGTGGAGCACAGATTTTCATGAGGACAGTCGTATCTAAATCATGTCCTGTTGTGATAGGAGACCTAAGAAGGACAAGCAAGGATTCTCATATGATTGGCAAAAATTCAAATGCTTAGCAACCACTCAGCAAGTCTGGGAGAAAAGACACATTCTGCTATGTTGCCAGTGGGGCTACATACTGGTACATGATGACAAACAAATCATCTGTGTTTACCAAAATTACAAATCTTCTTACCCTCTGACTCCTAAGGATTTTATTCTTATTCTGTAACAGGAAAAGATCTGTAACAAAGCAAATGTCTACTTAACAGGCTTCCGAGTAACTTTTCTGTGGTACAGCCACGTAATAGAGCACTATGGAAATGTAGAAAAAGGTGCAGCATTCTCATTTTTTATTTTAAAATGATCTGCAGTGTTACTGTTGGGAAAAAAAAAAGGTGAGGTGAAGAGCTCTGTGCAACATAAACTGGCTTTGGGGAAGGGAAGGTTGCTGGGATATAGAGAGAATATGTTCCCCATTGTGATCTAGATGGCTACATTTTTGTGAGCTGCATTTTTGCTAAATTTATGGATAAACTCCTTTTGATCTTTCCCTGATTACTACCTGGACTCAGAAACCAGGTAGATTCAAACAGCAGAAAATGCATTAATATATTTCTTTCTTTGGACTTGTATCTGCTTAAATCACACAGGAAACTAATAAAAGTATGTCCTCAGGTGTGAAGGAGTGGGTGTGAGGTTTCCCAACAAGTACTGTTTGATAATCACTTTTATTTTTGAGCTGTATTACTCTATTCAAAAATATTTCAACTGAATTTACAAGTGGGGGGGGTGGTTCTGGCAAGACACTGACTGCAGACCTTCCTGAAACTTAGCCTGCTGCCCCGAAAGGCCTCCCTCCTTACAATCTCCACCATCAGTCCTCGTGCTTTCCTTGGAGGGCTGGCGTACAACTCAGTGATACAGCACTTGTTAAGCCACAAATGGAAGGAATTTTTCAGCTGTACCCTTAACCATGCATCAATCTCCTCCCTTCTGTTGTTGCTTTCTTGGAAAGTGGTAAAGGCAGATATGATTACTAACATTTTACAGATGAGAAAACTGTGGTACAGCAGAAACTTGATTTATCCAGGGTCACATAGATAACAAAACAAATCAAGCCGTTCAGTTCTCTTTTTTTACTGAGCTACATTCTCAGCCCTTTTTATTTTATGTTTTGAGACAGGATCTCACCAAGTAACTTAAGTCCAAGGCTAGACTTGAACTTGCAGTCTTGCCGTGGCCTCTCAGAGTGATGTGATTACAGGCATGGGCTACTACACCCAGCAGACCATGTACTTCTTAAGCCTGATGCTTCACGTACAGCAGGGAGACCTAGAACCTAAACACCTGCCATTCTTTCAGGCATCTGAAAGTCCTCTAACACTTCAGAGTTATGGGCATCCTGAAAGGACCTTGAGCTAGATGTAAAAGTGTAAGATCTCGGTTGCATAGCTGACTCAGCAAGTCACCCCACTTGGTTGAGAAAAAAAGCTCAACCCTTATGACTGCCAATGCAGAATGAAGGAAAAAGGCATCAACACATTTTTTCAGTGTGAGAGACAATGGCAGTCACCACAGGTGGAAAGGTTATTTCTTTTTTTTTTTTTTCATTTAAAAATTTTATTAGAAGACCACTGCCTTGACTCCACTCATAATACTGCCCTCAAAGTGTATTTCTGAGCAAGAAATTTTATGCCCCTTGCATTATAGCCCTCTGGGAAGAAAGGAAGCATCTGTTAGATGCTGTATATTCTCCACTGATTTGATTATTGGTGTATAGGAATGCTATTGATTTTTGTGTGTTGGTTTTATATTGTGCTACACCACTGAACTTGATTATTCTAGGAGTTTTTGGTGGTATTTTGGCTCTTTGTAAAGAATCATGCCATTTATAAAAATTGATAATTTAACTTTTTCCTTTCCCATACATATCCCTATTATTTTTTTCTCTTGCATAATTGCTCTGGCTAATATTCCAAGGGCTGAGTTGAACAGGAGTCATGATAGTGAAATCCTTATCTTGTTCCTGATTTTAGAAGGAAAACTTTCAACTTCGCCACCATTTAATATGATGTTGACTGTTGGTTTGTCATAAAAGACTTATCAGATTGAGATAAGGTTGAATGAATGTTGAATTTTTCAGAGGCTGTTTCTCCCCTCAGTTGTGATGATTGTGTGATTTTTGTATTGTGTGATGTAGTACACTTTTTGCTTCTCTATTGTAATAATTTGACCTAAAATCTGATTTGTTTGAAAGAAGCATATCTTAAATAAAATAATTTCTCAAAAAGAAATATTTTTCAGAAAAATTTAAACCTTAACTCTTAGGGGTTTTTTTTGGTTGTTTTTTTTTTTTTTTTTTTTTTTTTTTTTTTTTTTTTTTTTTTTTTTTTTTTTTTTTTTTTTGTCTTTTTGAGACAGGGTTTCACTGTGCAGTTCAGGCAGACCTTGAGGTCACTTTGTGGCCCAGGCTGGTCTTGAACTCACAACCATCCTCCTGGTGGGATTACAAGGGTGTGCCATCATACCTGGCTTAGTAAAAATTCTTTGTCATTTTGTTTTGTTCTATTTTAGGACTGTACGGAAAGAGTATATCACTGCAAAGTATGTAGACCATAGATTCTCAAGGAAAACTTGTTCTACTTCATCAGCTAAGTTGAATGAATTGCTTGAGGCCATCAAATCTAGGGATTTACTTGCACTAATTCAAGTCTATGCAGAAGGAGTAGAGCTAATGGAACCTCTACTGGAATCTGGACAGGTGAGACCTCGCTAAAGCCAAAGGATTAGAAGTAAGAAATCAGTTGAAATGATTACTTATGTTATCTTAGTACAATATAATGAGATTCGTATACACTGATTGGTTGAGCCTGTATAAACAAGAAAATTTAAGAAAGAGGGATCTCTTAGTTACTTGGTGAGTTGATGCTTGCGGAGGCAAGCAGGCATGTGATTACCACATTTAGACTTTCCTTCCTATTTTAGGAACTCGGGGAGACAGCCCTTCATCTTGCCGTCCGAACTGCAGACCAGACATCTCTCCACTTGGTTGACTTCCTCGTACAAAACTGGTATGGTTTTGGTTTTCTCCATTGAATTAACTGAAAGTAATTTTGAAGTTAGCACAAAGCAGCACTATGATTAGCCTAGATCAAGACTCAGCAGACTTTTTCTGTAACAAATCAGATAATAATAATTTTAAGCTTTGCAGACGCTGACATCTCTGGTGCATCTGTTCATCTCCATCACTGTGATGTGAAAGCAGCCACATGCAGTATGAATGAACATGACTATATTCCAGTAAAATTGTATTTACAAAAAGCAGGGTGGGCTAGCTGTAGCTGACAGGCTGCAGTTTGCCAATGCCTGACCTCACTATGTGTGAAATCCTGTCTGCCCAAAAACCCGCTGCACTAAGAAAGGTTGAAGAGGGAGGATTGATCACCACTGGTCAGCCAAACTTGTGAAGTTTTCATTGTTCATAAGTTCGGCTGGATCAGCAGCTAATCAAATTAGGGACATACTGATGGAAATATAATACTGAATATGAGAAAGACTTGTGCTTTCTGGATTCTTTGTTGGATTACTCTGTAAGCAGCAGACTACAAAGAGGAACTGGAGCTGTCCAAAAGAGAGTGATCAAGTAGAGAGGGGATCTGAATCCACAGACAGTGAATGGTACCTGGACACAGCTAGATTGTCTAGGGTGCAGGCTTCTTCCTTAGGGATGATCCAGCACAGTGATTAAGAGCATTAACTCCAGAGACTGCCTGAGTTTGAATCTTCCCCTCCATCATCCCTGTATCAGTCTATTTCTCTGTGCCTTGGTTTCATTTGTGAAAATACTACATGGAAATTTCCAGAAATAATTTGTAATTTTTAAATAATTTCATCACAGTATACTGTTAAAATTATTGTTTTATTATTGTCGTTACTCCATTATAGTGTCTAATTTATAAATTAAACTTTATCCTTAGATACAGGAAAAAATAGTATGTCTAAGATCTAGTACTGTTTGTAGTTTCAAACATCTGCAGAAGGCTTTAGAACATACACCTTGTGAATAATGCACTGTTGTGTATATTGTTTTCATTTGTTAAGTCATTTTTTCTGATCATTTTTTTTTTTAAGTGGGAACCTGGATAAGCAGACCTCAATGGGAAACACAGTTCTGCACTACTGTAGCATGTATGGCAAGCCTGAGTGTCTGAAGCTTCTTCTCAGGAGCAAGCCCACTGTGGACATCGGTGAGAGCGTCACTGGTGCCTCTCCAAACCATCTCGGAACATTTCTTGAGTCAAACTCATAGTTGCATGTTACCTTTGATTATTGTTCTCTGTCTTTGTAAGATCTAGCCGAGATTAACAAGAGAAATTTATTTGCCCTCTATTTTAGTGAACCAAGCTGGAGAAACTGCCTTGGACATAGCAAAGAGACTAAAAGCTACCCAATGCGAAGACCTGGTAAGCAGAATCGGAAGGAGAGGTTTGTTAGGTATCAGTTGCCTTAAAAGTATCATTTTGAGAAGCTGGAGCTGGAAATAAAAGAAGCAGATTCATGTTTTTAAACATTGCCTGAAGAAATGCACCCAGAACTAAGCTGTGTTTGAAGAAGTGGTGAAACAGCAGGTCTGCCATCCACATACCTTTTAAGCATAGTTAAGACCTGGGCGCTGGAAGGCACCTGAGGGGTGGCATCATGGTCCTGTGGGATTATGGACTGAGGCCATGTTTTCGATTTGCCAGACCATTAGGCTTTCTCTGAAGCTAACAATAACAGAATTATTTGAGAGGTCACTTCTAAAAATTAGGCAAGTAAAGCTCAGAGTATAATGGTTTTCAAAATGTTAAACATCTTTTTCTGCTCTTTATTCTTTCATGTACTTTCACGATTTTTTTACTTCACTAGTTCTTCGTTAATAATCAGGACCTTTGCATTAGTATGATTCTCCTAACCATAGTGTCCCAGTCTGTTCATAACACAGAACCACCCCATGGTGAACTGTAAAGGAACAGTGTTTATTTTGACACACACCTCTGGTTCATGGCCTCCTTACTGGCACAGGGCATCATGCCATGAGAGACAGGGAGCATGCCTGTGTGCTCTGACCTCTTTCCTGCTTCTCCAAAGACCCCAGTATCCAGTGACCTTATCTAATCCTTGCCACTTCTCAAAGGCATCCCCTCCGAACACCTTAATCAGCTTAAGGTCCCACTCACTTAATCCTTCACAATGGGTATCAAATTTTAACTTGAGTTTCAGAGGCGACAAACTCCTATCAAACCATAGCACATGGGAAAGGAAGAAATAGCAGGGAGAAAGTTATGTTCCCTTGGGTGTCTCTAAGTGCCAGATTCCAGGCCTGCCATTTGTATTTCTCATCTTAAAGTAATCCTCTGAGGGCCAGACATGGCAGCACACACTTGTAAACGCAGCACTCAAGAGGCTGGAGCAGAAGCCTGGACTGCAAAGGGAGTTCAAAATCAGCCTGGACTGACTAGTGAGATCCTATCTCAAAACATTAGAACCCTTTGAGACAGGTTTTTCCTGTCTGCATTTTATAGATAAGAAAAGGACAAGGACAACAGTGGCGAACCTGGCATGCATGCCAGTGTTTTTATCACTGAAGCTCTAAAAGATACATCATCATGGCTAAGCCTTGCCTCTGAAACCCTACCTCTGAAACAGGACAGACTTCTGAATTTGTTTTCCAGTCAGGAATTCACCATTCTGAGACTTTTTTGTTTTGACGTTTTGGGGTTTGGATTGGGTTTGCTTGTTTTTTGAGACAGAGTCTCTGCTATGTAGTCCATGCTGGCCTTGAATTCACCATCACACAGGTTGATCTCAAACAGTGATCTCGGCCTCCCAAATGCTAGAATTACAGATAGGCGCCATCATGCCCAGCCTAAGACTCATTTTAATATTGAGAAAGCTTTTTATTTTAAAGAAAAGTAAAGGTATCAAAATAAGAAAGACTGTACTTAAAATTCTTTGCAATCCCTTGAACCTGTCATGTAGCAGTCTAGCTTATCTTACCAGAGTTGCCTCTATAGTGCAGCTGCTAATGATTCATTTGAAACCAAGTAGGTGTGAAGTGGGATTTGCCCAATGTTTGTGTAATATTGAGGCGTTTAAAATGTTATACACTTACTTCTAGCTTTCCCAAGCTAAAGCTGGCAAGTTCAACCCACATGTCCATGTCGAATATGAGTGGAACCTTCGACAGGAGGAGATGGATGAAAGTGATGATGATCTAGATGACAAAGTAAGTGCAAAGGGTGCCCCGAGTCCCCTGCCCACTCCCAGTCTCTGCATTGCATCAGGCGCATTTCCCATGAGTTGGATCAGTCTTAGTCTTACAATCTGCTATGCCAGGAACCTTTTTTCATGCTTAACCCCAGTCCCTATTGGACACCTCTTAACAGCTATATTAGTCAGTGTTTCTCCAGAGATACAGACCAAAGAACATAGAAGGAGATGGGGAGATGTATGTTAAGGCACTGGCCCACCCCACTGTGAGCGGTGTAAGTCCTGGCAAGATGCGATGCAGAATTGAGGCTAACAGCAGCCTAGAAGCAGAACCCTTTGCTCTTTTTCCTTGAGTCCTCCAGCTCATTGGATGAGGCCCACTCACATGGAGAGTGCTACAGAACCTTCTTGTTTCAGTGGTTAGTTACATCCTAAAAGATGTGTTAGTCTGGGGTTCTAGTTCAGTGGTAGACCACTTGCCTAACATGCACAAGACCCTCCCCACACACCCCACCCCACCCTGCTGCAAAAAACCTGTTGCACATTCAGCTTTGATATTTGACCAAACACTGGAACACCATAACCTAGCTATGCTGGCATAAAAATTAACTTGCAAAGCAGCAATTAATAAACACTAAAGAGTATTGTTTGTGGAGTATTTGAACATGGAAAAGGCTGTGTTAAGCACTTACATTATTTCAGTCGATTTGCCAGACTATTAGGCTTTCTCTGAAGCTAACAATAAAGAATTATTTGAGAAGTCACTTCTAAAAATTAGGCAAGTAAGGCTCAGAGTATAATGGTTTTCAAAATGTTAAACATCCTTTTCTGTTCTTTATTCTTTCATGTACTTTCATGTGTGTGCATAAAGGATTTTGGTATTGTCTCCATTTTATAGAAGAGAAAATTTAAAGGATGTAGCAAACTGTAAATTCTCATATCTAGTAAAGACAGTCTCATGGGTTAAACCTAGTTTTCTGGCACTTTCAGAGGGAGTTCTTAACTGAGAGTTCATTCATGTGTGTATCATCAGGTGTGTACTAGATAGTCACTTGAATGCCATGCAAGATATAAGGGACGTTCAAAAAGGTCCTCAAACCTTCACCTCTTCACGAGAAGATAAACTATAAAACAGTGTGCTAATGGTGATACTGAGAGTCTGAGGAAACTCCTGAGAAGTGTTCAGAGAGCTGAGCGGCTCATGAACCTTGGCAAGCAGTGCGGTTGAGATGAAGGGAGTGACCCTGGAGCATTTGCAAAGATGGGCATTTGCAAAGACAGAGCTGGTTAGAAAGGAGTCATTTTACCCAGGGGACACAGCAGGAGCCCCCAACGCAAGGAGTCAGGGTAGTACTGAGATGTCTGAAGAACTCCCTGTGGGAGGCACATCCTCCTGATGGTTTTTTTTTTGAGAAGCAGGACAGTGCCCTGCCGAGGCAGATGAGGCAGACGGGCCAGATCAGGAAGGGCTTTGTGAGCCTCGCCTTTTATCTTTTATCCAAGCAAGCAGTCAGAAGCCAACCGCAGCTTACTATCAGAAGAGCAAGGTTTTTGACTGGCTCTAGCCAAGGAGGCAGGACAGCAGAGGGTCAGGGCTGTTTCTGTAGTGTCCGTGCATTGCCTGGAGTTCCAGTTGACTTGAGGTCTCTTTACTTGGGCAGCTGAGTGAATGTTAATTTTGTCACCACTTACAGAACACCAGACACTTCGCAGGCAGCTGCAAATGCTTGGGAATTGAAAGGGTCAGGTGGGACTCAGATCCATGAGTCCTCAGCATACATGGCCCCTCAAAGCCATGGTATGAATGGGCTGCCTTTCCAAGAGGGTGTAAATTGACAAGAGTGGTGAAGATTGAGAACTTCACTGTTGAAGGATTGAGCAGGGAAAGTAACTTCATGATACATATTACTGACAGTTGGGAATGCTGCCGGAATGTTTTTGAACAGTGTCCTGCATGGGAAAGATACCTGTTAGTGAAAGGGTAAATCTGACTGTAACCTTACACGGCACTTCTCTGAGTGCTGTGAGGATCCCTAGCCAGGACTGACTAGTTGATTGATGGGATGTGGAAGTGGCAATGTGGTATCTTTCCTTACGTGGTACTTACAATGGCTGACCTCAGACAGCGCAGAGAGCTGCAGGGATCTAGCTGGCCACCTGAATCTAGTCCACAGAGGTCTTTTCTATACTTCAGGGGCTGCCCCCAGTTACCGTCTCACCCACTGTTGTTTCATCTGCCAGCCAAGCCCAGTCAAGAAAGAGCGCTCACCCAGACCTCAGAGCTTCTGCCACTCCTCCAGCATCTCACCCCAGGACAAGCTGGCACTGCCAGGATTCAGCACTCCGCGGGACAAGCAGCGGCTCTCCTATGGAGCCTTCACCAACCAGATGTTTGTCTCCACAAGCACAGACTCGCCTACGTCACCGACCACAGAGGCTCCCCCTCTGCCTCCTAGGAACACCGGGAAAGGTATGGGCTTGGGAAGGGCTTTGCTGCCCCATCCTCAGAGCTTTGGGCTGAGAACCACAGGTATGTTTGAGTGGCAGGGTGTGGACTGTATTGTTACGCACAGCGTAGAATAGGGGCTTTGCTGCTTCCCAGGTGCCAGCAGCAAGACAGGCAGTGTTACTGGGCACACTTCACACATTTGCTGGTGCTAGCCTTGCTGTAGTCCGTGCGCTTTTATGTCCATTTTACGAAAGAGGGAACTAAGGCTCAAAGAAGTGGAAAAATTTTCCCAAGGTCACACAGCTATTAAATGGTAGAAGAGAGCACAGTCTTAAGGTCTATATGGTTTCAAAGTCTGTATTGTTTGTAAGTTAGGCCCTCATCCTGTATGCTATCTGGAAAGTTGGTGTGTTCATACCTGAATAGGGACAAGATAAGGTCCACCCAGGGGATCAGTGGGGAGAGTCCCTGAGCTACAGCTTCCAAGTGTGGTCTTTGCCAATAAATCAAAATGCAGGGTTCTCCCTTGCACTCGGCCCATGCTAGCACAGGTCTTGAGGGCCTCTCGGTGCACAGTGCCATGCCTATCTGAATCACACTGGGGCTAGTTTCTGAAGAATGTGAGCTTTATTCAAAGCAGTGTTTTTTCAGAGCTTATTCTTCATTGAAATTATGTTATAAATGGGATCTGTGTTCCTAGACCCCAAATAGCCTCATGCATCATAATATAATGGAAGAAAGTTAAACTAAGGCTTTGGCTTGGGCAGTTCTCATCAGCACAGGTCACTGAAGGTTTACTCTGCCACTGTTTCTCACCAGTCCATGCATCATATTGGAACCTACTTTTTAAAGTCATGAACACATCAATCAGCGAGTCTAGAGTGTTAAATGCTATGCTGCTGTTTACCCCAAGAAATCATACTCTCCCTCAGATAAAAGCAGAGATGCTCTTTGCATACCCTGAAGAGGACTGTGGAAAGCCCTCGGGCCAGATAAAATGGTGGAAGAGGAGACTCTGAAAGATTTTGTTTCTCCTTATCATGGTGACTGATACGATACAATGACCTGTCTAGACAAAATACCTCTCTGTGTCTGTTCAGAGTTTCCAGGTCATCGAGACTCTGCCACATGGGCTACAGGAGAAATTGGCATTGGTCTTGGGGACTAACACACACTTCCTTACACCCACTTCTGTAATTTTATCTCAGGGGACACAGAAACCCATAAGATGCACTTTTGGGCTCAGTGCCAAGCATATCTCTGCTGCCTTGAATAAATTCTAACTAGCTCTTTACCAAAGACCCAGAAAACAAAGACTAAATTTATTTAGTGATTCAGCTGCTGAAACAAGAGCTTAGAGACTTGGCCATGGCAACTGTGGCCAACTAAGGATGGACTGTTCACCCTTCCCCTTAGAAAGAAAGCCCGAATTGAAAACAGAAATCCCTTCCTACTATGCGAGGAGTGTCCCTCCCGGCCACGACAGCAGAACATCGCATTTGGAGATTGTGTCTGTCTGCTGGTGAGACGTGAGGGTGCAACCTTCTTAGGGCTCCTGTTAGGGACATGGGACTTTGACTCAAATGTCATTGCATTTAGAAAACTGGTGATGTTCAGAGTGGAGCCACTGGAAAACATGGCTGAAGGTCAGCTGATACACAGAGACAGTTCGGCTTTGTGGTCCCTTTGTTTATTCCTCTTTGTTCTGCACATAGAACCATTTGCCTGAGAATTATTTCTTCACAGCTGGAAAGCTGGCTAAGCCATTGTCTCTTTGCACACATTGTGAATTTAGGGTCTGAAAGATACTGGTTTTCCATGAGGCAGGAACAGATGCTTGTGAGAGAGTCCCCACAAATAAGAGGCATATGGGGGGGCACTAGCAAGGATTCTTCTAACCCAGCTTAGGAATATGCCCAAGAAACTAAGCAGCTTCATGAACATTCAGGAAATTTTACCACAAAGCAAAGCCCCCATATGGCTGAGCAAAGCTCCAGTCTCAGAACACCGCAATTGAGAATTCTATGTTCTCTGTTCTCAGCCTCAGGTAGGAATGCTCTGCAGAGGTGAAGTCCACAGAGAGTTAAGTGACACAAATGGACATGTAAGACTAGATGTGCTTCAGGCTTGTCAAGATTTATTTGTCTTTAATTGATAAGTTAAAATATCATCATAGAACTTAGATTTTTTTTTTTAAGCACTAAATAGAATGCTGAAAGATGAACACAGTCTGCATCCCATGATGCAGATAAGGAAACTGAGGCCTGGCACGGTTAAGGAATTTATGTCAGGTCACATGGTGCTGGAGCAGTGTAAAAAATTAAAATGGGCCTCACACCAGCCTGTCGCACCAGATCTTCTGGTTTCTTCTTTTCTGCGAGGAAGAAGGTGCAGCTTTCTCTGTCTGACCTGCCTTGTGGGGCTGTCATCAGAAACCAGTGAGAGATGTAGGGGAACCCCTGCACTGTGTAAGAGACTCCTGTGACTGTTGGTATTTCTAGAGTATGAAAGACTGTGAGGGACACGATACTGCCCTGCAGAACTCATCCCACAGAACGGGTGCTTACAGACACACATTGCTTTTAAATAATCTAAAACTTTAAAGTAGTGACTTTCTTCTGTTGTTCGACTTCATACTTTTTGTGTAACAGTGACAAAAGCTTGCACCTGACACAGTTGCTATCTGAGGAGATCGTGGCAGAGGTTGAATGAGGAGTGCAGGAGACATCCAACACAGCACCTGGCACTGAGTGCTCTGCCAGGGGTGACACTGCAGGCTTTGGTGTCTCTGCACACCATCTTTTTCTTTTTTTTTTTTTGGTACCAGGAATCAAACTCATAACCTCGTGCTTGCCAGGCAGGCACTTAAGCCACTGAGCTAAATCCCCAGCCCTTGCACACCTCATCTTTGACAAAGGGAATCCTTCAACAAGTAGGCACTGCAGTGATGTCACCCAGGCCTGCTAAATTAAGAGGTGCTCCAAACAGTGAGGCCTGGCAATACCTAGACCCTTTAACTCAAAGGATCTGTTAAGTAAATAAATGATAAATCTGATTCAAGAGAGGTAATTTACCCTAAGGAACTTTCACCAAATGTGAAGGTGCAAACCTGTAATCTCAGCAATTAGGAGGCTGAGGCAGGTAGATTGCTATGAGTTTGAGGCCAGCCTGGGCTACGTAAGGGAATTCAAAACACACCTGCATTACATATCAAGACCCTGTCTCAAAAGGGAGGGGGAACCAGGGATTTAGCTCAGTGTCGTTAGCGCCTGGTTGGCAAGCCTGAGGTCACGAGTTTGATCCCCAGTACCAAAAAAATAAAAAAGGGAGGGGAAGCCAGGCATGGTGGCACACTCCTGTAATTTCAATACTTGGGAAACTGAGGCAGGAGAATTGTTTGCAAGTTTGAGACCATCCTGGGCTACAAAGTGAGCACAAGGCCAGCCTGAACAGCATAGCAAGACTCTGTCTCAAAAAGACAAAAACAAGCTGAGAGAGAGTACCTAACTTTGCAAACTTTTAGGACCTGGACCAACTGGCATGTTCATTGTAGTTCATGACATGTGACCCTGGAATCAGACCTGTGGAGCCCTTTGCACAGCATGTGAATACATGTGAGTGTTAATCCTGCGTTTGATACACGTCTGCTGTAGGACAAATGTCCTTAGTTTGGTAAACCAGTGGATGGCCTGCACAAAAACAGCACAGTGCCCGCGCTCCAAGGGCCCCAGTCGATGCTGTTGATAAAGGCTTGGTGCCCTGGAATTTCAGCCAGATGCAGCCCTAGCTGTCGATTGGGTGAAAAGTCTGCCCTCATTCATCAGAGAGTATAGAGTGAGAGGGACAGTATGTAAGACAGCTCATCTCTGTCAGGCCACACGTCAGCTACCTGAGCAGTTGTGACTTCCCACTTCTTTTCTCTTCTTCTAAGAGGCCACTTTTCCATTAACTCACTAAAAAGACTGTGCTTCCTTCTCCCACAAGCGCCAGTTCTGCACTTGAACATGTCTCCTCCTACAGTTAGCTGTAGGCTATCTCAGGGTGTTGGTCTGAGAAGTAAGTGCTGGGTATCTACCTTATTGGTTCCCTGCTTAGAGAACTTGGAATGAAGTTTGCGGAGTAGTAAACACCGAGCAAGCATTCAGCAGCTGGGAGTTTGCTCATCCCACTGCATGTCTTCAGGCCAACAAATACCCCAGGAGCAAATATCCCAGGAGTGGGAACAGAGATGGCAGAAGTGCTCCTGCTGTATGGAGCTGGCACCGTGTGGCAAGAAAACAGTGAAACTGCCCCTGGACGTTCAGTGGTACTGCTGGAGGGGCAAGGAGAGGTGCAACTCACAGTTCTTCAGAAAGGACCACAGCAGTCTTCATCTGTCACCCTGGTTATTAGCACTCCTAAGGGCAGGCTGGGAAGGAGCTGTCTTGGCACATGGAGAGTACAGTGCTCGTGTCAGTGTTGTTGAATTCATAAACATAGACAGAAAGAATCAGTGAGAGCATGTCCCAAAAAGAGATGGTCAGAGTAGGAAGATGTCCTGGGGGTGTGCGAGTTGATGTCCTAAAAATCTCTGTGTGAAATGTTTGCCGCAGTTGTGCCCAAACACAGCTGTGTAAGCACTTGTTATAGCATTTCTGCAGCTTCCCCCAGGGCTTGTAGGAGGAGTTCCAGAGGACAGGGATGAATGGAAAAGGAGCATGTCTCTGCTTACTGCAGGGACCTGACCTGCCGTTAGGAAAGTATGCTGCTAGATGATTCACACTTGGGAGATACTTTCCTATCAGCACTTGTTATTCATACATTGATGACTTTACAGTTTCCAGGTGTTTTTAATCTCAGGCAAAGACAGCAGTTTGACTGTTTGAGTCCATAGCTTCTTAAGGACTATTGTCTGTGCTTCAGACTAGATTTGTGTTTGGAGTTTTCCAGTTCATTTTGGCCTTTATCAGTCCCTCCCAATTCTTTTTAACACTGCACAAGACTCACCAATATTGGCTGAGAGCATTGTCAGTAATTTTTGTCCTAAAGTGTGGCCATTGACTGAGACTCTCTGAGTGACTTGTGGAAAGGGAAACAGAGGAAATCCTTGTTGCACTCCTGTGTTCAGGGATGTGTGAGTAACTGTTAAGGAACCGGTCTTAAACCCGAATCCAATACTTCTCTCTCGATTATCTGTGTTAACAGAGATCAAAGGACAGGATGAACAGCCAGTGCTGTTTTCAGGGATGAGTAGACAGAGCTGTGTCATAGTCAGTTATACAGGAATCAGCTTGCACAGTGTGGTAACTGCAGTTAGTGATAATGTATTCCACAAAATTCCTGAGTACGGACTTCAGGTGTTTTCACCACAGATAAATCAATGAGAGGCAGTGCATGTTAGTTAGCTCCATTTAGTCTTTCCACAGTCTACACATATTTCAGAACAACATGTTGGGCCGGGGGTTTAGCTCAGCGGTGTAAGCACCTGCCTGGAAAGCAGAACAACATGTCGCATATAGAAACATAGGAATTTTAAGTAAAGCATTACAAAATGATGACAAAATACTCATTCATGTTGTCCATTCCATAGATACAACTTGTCCCTCTAAATGGCATTTTAGAATTCATAAGTTATATTTCTACAGACAAGATTTTAAAAGCTGTCAGGTTAATTTTTCAAGCCACCTTATAGTTACTGGCTTTTTCTTGGAAATTTCAAAGATGTACTTTTTTTTGGCCTCCCAGATGGAAGATCCTCTAGGTTATCTTCTGTACTGAAAACCAGATATACAGATCACTGGGAAAGCATCCTGCTGACCTCCATTATGAATTATCCCTGTAGACACTCCTCCAGTGCTGGGCATGTGCAGGTGCTGGCACTGGGAAATGGAAAGAGAGTTCAGATCTTTCCCTGTGGAGGTGCACAGTCTGGGAGGGGAGAGAAGCAGCAGTTCTAAAACAAGGTATTTAGCACCTTTAAATTTGTGGAGGTTCAGAGGTGTAGAAGCAGTCTCTCCAGAGAAAGGGTGGATTAGGGAAGCATTACAGGTAAAGTTCCGTCTGAGCTGACCACTAAAAGATGAGGGTGAGAGGTGGAGAGAGAACTCATCCTGTCTGAGTTGTCTAACCAGGGAGCATGCAGTGCCCTTAGGAGGAGGAGAAGCAGGCTGTCATCAAGGCTGAGCCCTCAGCCATAGGTCAGAGCAAGGTTCAGTCTGAAGCAGCCTCTCGCCTACCGTGTCTGGCCACATTCCTAGACTCCCTGAGCCTGGATTCTGTTTGGTTTGCAGTGACTGAATGACTGGTGGGTGTGATCACTCCGGGAGTCACTTGAAGATGCCATTAGCATTTTATCTTTGCAGTTTTTGTTTCTAGATAGGAATTGGAACCCCATTGATTTCTTTCAGATGCACTGCATCAGAAGGGCTATAGATGGCGTTAAAGATGAAACTGCTAGAGAAGCTCACCAATGTCTCATTAGGCATTTATTTCCAACAAGAAGGTTATACTTACTAATACTGAACCTTTGTTATTGTTTTCATCATGTGCCAAATGCAGGAAACAGAAATGTTGCCTGCCCCTAAGGAGCCAGAAGCACTGATGGATGGGGTGAGAGCCTCATCAGACACAGACACAGACACCTGCTCTGTCCCTTCTGTCTGTGTGACTTGATCATGCCACCCTCTTTATTTTCTTGGCTACAAAGTTGGAACAATACTGGAGCCACGTACTCCGCAGAATTGTTAGTGAAAATCAAAAGAAATAGCATACAAACACATTTTGAAAACTACAAAGCAGTATACAGATTCAAGCCTATCATAGTCACCTTATTTTTGCTAACATAAAATGGTTTCTGAAACTGTCCCACTCATACCATGATTAGGTGTTGATTTAGGAGGTAAAATAAATATATACTATGATCATTTAATCCTAATACAGACTTCATTTGACTGATGTTAGTGATATTTACTGACTAGATTAGATGATCTTTGAAAACTAGTAGTTTAAGTCAGTGTTAGTACTGACTGGTGATTGATGTTAGGAAATACTGTTTATTCAGGAAAGAGACCAACAATAATTAAGCTTTTTTGTGGGGTTTTCTTTTTGTTGTTTTTTTTGTTTTGTTTTGTTTTAGGTTCTTTGTTTGTTTTTCTTTTTGGTTGTTCATTTGTTTTTTGTTTGAGACAGGGTCTTGCTGTATAATTCAGGCTGGCCTTGAACTCACTGTGTAGCCCAAGCTGGCCTTGAACTTGCAGCAATCTTCTAGCCTCAGCTGGCCAAGAGTTGGGTTTATGAGTGTGTGTCCCACACCTACCATGCTTTTCTTTTAATACACATATAAAGCTCTTTTGTAACCTTCCTGGATCACCAGTTATCTATTCGCCTGTGTTAAACATTTGGTGTGGCAGTGTTTTTAGCTTTTTCCTTTGTTAGTTTCCTTTTTTGTTTTTCTAAATGTTTTCAGAAGTAATTGTTCATGGACTTGGGTAAACCATACAGCTGCTAATCTTCCATAAGGAAATACTTGTCCAAGTGCCCATCATGTATTGCCTGACATATTCCAGCCACTTTGTTCTCACTTTGTGAAAACTCAGTCAACACATTACTCCCAAAGTGCTTTTCAAAGCCCACTCCATTCACTGTCATTCAGGCTTCCAATATAATTGGTGGTTTGTAATTTCCAGAACTATTCAGAAGTGGAGCAAAACATGAGGTTTTGTGTTTCTTCCCCCCAACAACCAGGTAACTTTAGGTCTTTTATTATTTAGAAACATATTAAAGAAAAAAACTTGACCAAGCTGACTAAAAGAAAAAAATGTAGTGAAGGTGAAAAATCCTGTTACAGGGATTCATTACTACTTCCAAATTTTGGACCTTGCAGTTTGGGTTGTATTGTACTGCGCTGCTTCCCTGCTGATGGTGCCGGTAGCGCTGTGTGCCCTCTTCAGTAAATTCATGATGATTCCAGTGTGTCAGCAGGCTCAAGTGTGTGTGTTATTTTTCCATTGCCCCCAGACGATGACCTGCACCCACTCACATTCTGTGTTGACTGGCATTTTGCTCCTTACGAGCACACACCCTCCTTTCCTGTGTCATAGTTTCCCCTTTTTCAACCAGCAGTCTGGTTGAATTGGTGGATTTGGCCACATCCAGCTGTGTCTTTTTGTCTCCGTGTGTCCAACCACATTTTGCTGTGCAGAAGTGATTGCATACTAGCTGGTCTGTGTCTATGAGACTGGGATTAACCTGCCTGCCCCATTCAATTTCCTTTCCAGGTCCAACTGGCCCACCTTCAACACTCCCTCTAAGCACACAGACATCTAGTGGCAGCTCCACCCTATCCAAGAAGAGGCCTCCTCCCCCACCACCCGGACACAAGAGAACCCTGTCCGACCCTCCCAGCCCACTACCTCACGGGCCCCCAAACAAAGGCGCAGTTCCTTGGGGTAAGTTAACCTAAAGTCAGGGCCAGAGCTGCCCAGGGTCAGGCTGTGCGTGGGGCTCCTCTGGTCAGTGGACAGTTAGCAACATTTAAGAAGTGGACCAGACCGCACGCGTCCTGGGTGAGGACCTGGACATCTCTCGGTGTGACTGTGCCTGCCTCTGATGGCTGAGAGGCATCTCAAGAAGTGCACAGGGCCATTAAAGACTACTGCAACAAGAAATGTAATCGCCCTCAGTATCATCAGGGGAGTGATTCCCAAGTCTCCCAAGGGAGCTAAAGTCTGCAGACGCTCCCAGCTGTTACATAAAATGATGTAAAATGGCATAGTATTTGCATATAATCTAAGTATATTAGAGTCACATGTGTCCAAACCGTGGCCCATCTTTTGTTGTTGTTGTTGTTGGTTTTCTTGAGTTACGAGGAATTGTCTTGGAATGCATATAAAATATATAATAATAGGTAAGATGTAAGTAACAAAACCTCCTTTTTTACTTTTTATCGTTTTAAAAAGATAGGCCACAGATTGGACACACTACCTACCCAGTACAGTGTCAATGTCACATTAAAAAGTCTGCATATTGGGCCAGGGATTTAGCTCATTGGCATAAGCGCCTGCCTGGCAAGCACAAGGTTGTGAGTTCAATCCCTAGTACAAAAAAAGTCTACACATGTTCTGTGCAGTTTTTTCTGAATATTTTTGACCATGAGTTGTGAGTCCATGGGCATGGGCTGACCATAGCAGTAGTAAGGTGCTGAGCATATCCTAACCCTCATGCCATCACAGTGACAGCTCTTTGACGTGGGTATTAATCTCACTGAAGAAGGAACAAAAGCTCAAGAGAGCTAAGTAATCCATCCTCTCCCAGTACAGAACGATTTTCTTATAAATACACATCAGGCCATGGTTACACTTCCCTTAACACCCTTGGAGATTCCTGCTGAGCTTTAGCTAACGCCAAGTCTTTACACCAGAAGCAAGAGGGCCTCACATAGAGGTGTCTCATCACCGCTCTTGCCCTGGCCTCCTTCAGCTTCCGGCTGCCCTGCTCCTCCCTTCCTCAGAGACCCTTTCCACTCCAGCACTCTGTCTTCTTCCTTGAAAGGCTGGCTCCCTGTCACCTCTCAGTTCTCATCTTGCATGTGTGTCTCTACAGGAGCTCGTTTTCTCTGGAGCACCTTGTCTGAACTGAGTACTTTGTTTACGTGTCTGTCTCCCTGCTAGAATGTATACTCCATGAAGCCGCTCCCTTGTCTGTCTTCTCACCTGTGTTTACAGAACCTGGAATCGTGCCTGGCACACAGTGAATGTTAACATCAAATAATAACCTTTCCACAAACCAGATTTAATCAGTTCAGTGACACTGACTGAAAATGACAAATTTCTGTTGACTGGAAACATAATTTCCATAATTCCTACTAGCCTGCTAGTACTATTCCTACTATGTGGAGTCATCATGTCACCAGCAGGGTCCTCCTGGCCCATGAGTGACACAGAGAAGCTGAGTGGACGTGCTGCTCTGTGTGTCTCACCTCACCTGCCAGTGGCTTTTGGTAAAGTTGTCTTCATCGTGTAGATAGAGAATTCACCTTAATGCTTTCAAGGTTTCCTCAAAAGCCTGTCTCAAGTGTTGGGAGTTTTTTGAGGTGATAAGAAAAGCCGTACTGTCCTCTCACAGATAGACACACCTATTTGCTGTGTAGCCTTGATGCCCTGGGATGCATGTGTGTACACAGATGTATCTTTGTTTAGCCACACATTCCTCAGCTCGGCAGGTTTCTGTGGAGCACCTGCTGTGGCTGCTGCTTTGGCCTTCTCAGTGTGTGTTCACAGGGCTCTTGGACCAGTGGCGAATCAGGAGTACACAGCATACATGAACTTTACTGTCAGCGTGCTCGTGGGGGCCACACAGTAACTACTGGAAAATAGACTCATGAGAAAGCCAGCAGAGGTTTCAAAGGAGTGTGCATTTGCAGTTGGTGTTAATCAGTTCTCTGGAAAAGCAAGCAAGGCAAGAGGAATCGAGGCATAACAGCATGCACCTCCATAAATACCATGGATGTCTTCAATGTTTTGGGGGGTTATATTCCAAGGTCTTCAGGACTCCCCAGATTTGTCTCAAAAGAATTCCCCCCAAAAAAAACATTCCATTGAAAATCAAAGTTTTCACCATGCATGGATGGTGCACACCTGTAATTCCAGGACTCAGGAGGCTGTGACAGGAAGATTGCCATGAGTTCTAGGCTAATTTATGTAGCTAGACCTTGTCTCAAAAAAAAAAAAAAAAACAGGTTTTCTGTGTAGACTTTTCATATCACAAATTAACCTTTCCAAATTTTACTGGACAATGATCCTCTCATTTAATTGATTTTCTTCCTGTGTAGTTCATAGTGCCTGTATTTATTCATCTTACAGACACTCCAGCATTCCTTAAATACATTTTCCAAATTTCTCTTTTCTAACTTGAAAATTAGAACTCCCTTAGGTTCATTTCACTCAGTAGTGAGGCTGGCACCAGGCCTTTTTCTTCTCCAATGTTGGTGGCATTGAGGCCTTTCTCACTAAAAAGCAAGGTTATTATCACTTTGTGACAGTGCTTGCCTCCTGACAGTCATCAGGGAGCACGAAAGCCCTACACGGATGCAGACCTCAGCAGCTCCTGTGCTCCCCTTGCCTGCGGACAGCTTGTCCTCAACACAAGTGACACGCTTCTGCTTGCATGGCTTTATTGACCATTCACAAACAATTCAAATGTTAATTCTGGAATTCCCAAGGCCGTTGCCTGTGTGGTCTCTGTGTGTGTGTGAGATACAGGTAGATGCATCTGCAGAGGCAGGTAAGTAATGGGCTGTGTGTTGACGCAGCTGGGCTACTCCCTGGCAGGGTACACTTGTTCCAATCCTGATCTCCATGCTTTATGCTTTGCAGTCACTGTGCAATGACCCTGAGCTCTGCTTCTGCTGTCATTGCATACCAGAAGCCAGGGACAGGAGTGGGGCTGGGTGTCAGCCTCCTGGTGCATGTGGCTTCCCCGTGCACCCGTCTTCCCAGCACCCTTGGGCTCCCCTCAGTCTGCCATCTCCCTCAGCCCGTAGAGACAGGATAGAGACGAGGGCCTTTGGACTACCACTGCTCTGGGCCAGGCACAGGCCTCTGTCCCCTCCCAGCTGTGGGACAGGCCCACCACACTGAAGTACAGAAGGTGCGCAAACTATACTCTGGCCTTTCAAATCTGAGCCTTTCGTCACATGGCATCCTCATCCTAGAATGTTCTTCTCTCTATTCCTTTGTGGTGAATGTTTCTGAAACTGCTTTTGCCTCTCTATTAGAGGAAGCCTGATACTACATTAGGGCCTACTTGGTTTTCTTACAGTAGTCTCTTCATCTCACAGTCCTTAATCTTAGAGGCTAAGGCAGGAGGGTCGTGATTTTGAAGGCGGAATAGTGAGATCTCAAAAACTTAAATAAGCATCTAGGTGTGGTGCTGCATGCCTATAATCCCAGCATTTGGGAGGCTGAAGTAGGAGGATCTGTGAATTTGAAGTGAGCCTAGGCTACATAGTGAATTCAAGGCTAGCCTAAACTACATAACAGTGAGATCTTGTCTCAAATAAGGAGGGAAAGAAGGAAAAAGAAAAGAAAAGAAAAGAAATCATTAACTAACTTGCTTTGACATAGACCCATTTTCCTAGTAAAGTCACGTGTACAAGTTCCAAGGATTATGACTTGATATCTTTAGCTGGTCTGTTTCAACTTCTCCTAGCGACGCCTTTGGCTACTAAAAGATTCACATCCATCTCATATGCAAAATACATCCCCAAAAGTCTCAACCCCCATCTCAGCCCCTTTTATTTAGTCCTCAGAGAAGATGCTGCCAGCCCCCCAGTCTCCCCCGTGACCTGCCTGCACTGCTGTCACCCCTTCTTCAGCAGAGGGGAAGTCTGCTCTGTCACATTTTCAGTCTCCTTGTGCTCTGTTCTCCCACCACAGTCCTGTTTCTGGGCCCAGCACCTCTGCATTGAGCTCATGAGTAGAGTGGCTGTGGCTGATAGGCCTCCACGGATGTCCACACCTTGCTCCACTCTCATCCCATTGTGTGCCTTGGGTTTCTTGGTGCAGATCTATTGCTGGTAGGAAAAAAAGAAAGTGCTCTTTCATCATTACTTAGAAGATTTAGATAAATAGACTGCACGTGGTGTTTTATAAGGTGAGCACAAGTGCTGAGCACCACACTGAGACTGCACACGCATTATCTAACTATGGCCAGTTCGCAGAGCAGGGCATATGCTGACCCCGGTCTGCAGGAGACCAGGTTTAGAAAGGTCTGACATCTTGCCCAGTTCTCACAGATGCTACCTGGGGCCAGGATTTGTCTCAGCCTCTGTCTGGAGGACCTACAGCCCTCACACAGCCTTCTGCGACATGGGACACAGCCTTCTGCGACATGGGATGGCTCTGGGCTCAGAAACGGCAGGCAAGTGAGTCCACTCCCCCTCTCAAAGGTTGTTTCTGTGCCCAGAAACTGAGGTGTGGAGGTGCCGTTGCGTTAGGCACAGATGGCCCAGGAAGCAGCACCCTCTCCGCAGGCTGTGCCTCATGGTCCCCCTGCAGCATGGTGCCCTAGCCTGCTGTTCCAGCCTTGCCCAAGTGGGAGGGCACTCCAGGCTTTCTGTCTGCAAGAATTACAATGTCGGTAGTGGCCCAGGCAGCTTCAGCAGTCAGTCCCAGGAGACCTCTGAGTCAAACTTGGAAAGAAAAAAATCAACTGATGGGAAGATTTGATTTGTGGGGACTTTGGATTTTAAAGTGGCATTTCATTAAACCTCTCCCCTTTTTAATGTACATTAAACAGACCAACTCACATTTTAACACAGCTTAAATTATAAGGAAATGAGGACAAAGAAAACATAAAAATGGCTGAGTAAGATGTCCAGGAGTGTGATCTGTTCTCAAAATTCATGACATAAAGACAGATCCCAAGCCTAAAAGTGGACCATAGATTTGGCCTGAGGGTCTTATAGAAAAGAGCAAACAAGAAAATACAATTAATCATCAAGTTTATGAAACGTATAAGGTTAATCCTTTCTTACACTTGAGGTTCTTGGAATTAATAATTGAGAGCCATTCACCCTGGGACCTCTGTCCTTCCACCTTTAGGGACAAGTGTGCAGGGCACCTGGTGGGGGGCCCTGCATGGCACTGAATGAGCATTCCAGAAGGCCAAACTGATCTAGGTTATGTGCATCCCTGCCTGAGTAATCTCAGGAATCACATTCCTTTCCTTAGCCACTGAGATTTAAAATCGTATAAGCATTTGTTTTATTGTAAATGAAATGGGTTTTTTCCTGTATCTTTGTTGAAAACTGTTCAGAACCGTTCTTTAAGATAGGCACTACCCTCATCCCTGGTTTACTGATGAACACATTGAAGCACAGAAAAATTAAAGAATTTGCATGTACCCCAAACCCAGTAATCCATTTGTGGCTTGTGTGATTCATACCCACTGCTCTTTTTACAGACTCTTGGTCTGCAGCTACTGAGCTGCGTGGCAAGGGACTGAGAGTCTTGGCCACAGTTTCTTCAACAGATGCCCAGCGTCTGTCCCCCACCCTCTTACGCACATTTATGGCATATTGAGAACCTTTTCCAAATTGTATGGAGAGGAAAAAAAGGATTGAATTGCTCCTGTGTTTTTGTTCCTCAGTCTTCTCTTAGTGCTGTCTTAATGTGCAGAATTCATTCTAAGCCACACCTTTCCACAGGGCACAGCAGGTGGCCTCTGCCGGGCTCTGAGAAAGATAGGATCCCCTCCCAGCCAGGCATGAGAAACCACACTGGCAGAGAAGCTGAGGGGGCAGCACTGTTCATCCTGTCCCATAATGGCCAAGATCATGCTAGAAAGTGGGGCTACAGAGTTGAGAGAACCCATCTCTGGGGAGCCTGCTCAGGAGATAAATTGGTATCATTTCTATGACATCTTACCAGAGAAATATAAAGAATAGCTATTAGTTGTTCATGCTTCTTGGGGATCAGCCCTCTGCCCCCAAATCCATAGTTAACACTTTTGCATTCGTCTAGAATAGTAGGTGTAACTGTTATCCCCCCTGTACAAATGGGGGCACAGAAGAACAAGCAGTGCCCTCCATGCTTGTGCGCGCAGGTCAGCACTACAGCTGGAATTCAAATCCTTTTCTGCCTCTGAAATCTGCACCCTTAACTGTTCTCTAGAAGGAGAGAGAGTGGCCAGAGTGTCTGGGAAACAACTCCGGAGATGTTCTTTGAATGTTGCCCAGTGATTCACTAAAGAGCAGTAGGGGATAGGCATCACAGGGAAAGAACAAAAGGAACAAAGTTACAGAGGATAGAAACACACTCTGAAGAAGCCACAAGTCACCCTGAGAGACCAGAGAAGGAGCTCGAATGAGAACCCTGGACATTTGGGCCTGGGAGCATGGGCAGCAGCACCTGTGGCAGTGACTGCCCCGTAACAGCAGAGCCAGGAGCATCTTTCGGCCTGCTGGTGTTGAGTGGTTCATGCACAGCTGGGTTTGTAGCCATTTGTTTGAAATGCTTGTTTTCCACCTGGAAGTAATGAATTAGTGGATGCAGTGGTTTATTTCCCATTTTTATTGTTATGGCTCAAGTCTAAAAGTACTGTGTGAAGCCAATATGTAGTGCTATATACAGCTCTGAGCACAGTGCTAGAGTAATGCCTGCCATAAAGGAAATTGCAGCTCAGAACTTGCCAGGAAGTGCTAAAGAAGTCCTCAGATAAAACTGCATTGTGAGATCACAGAAATTCATTGCTCATTAGAAGGCCTGTCTTATTAGAACTTCAGAAGTTTTTGGTGCTGGTAATGCCAAATCGCTTTTTTCTTGGTGAGCGTTCTGGCCGGGAGATCCAGTCTCGGCACCCTGTCCAGCAGGTGTGGTAGAAGTGGGAGGATAGAATCCAGGAGTTCTGAGCACATGTGCTAGAGTTAGGCTTCTAACTTAATACCCTAGCTCCACCCTGGGCAGGTTTCATTGACTTTCTGCATGTTTCTTCATCTGAAAATGGAAGCGGTGATTACTTCTCAAGAGCATGATTACCTTGAGGTGCTTGGCACAATACCTTGCTTATAGTAAGTGCTCAGCAAATGGTAATTCTTGTTACTACAGGACACCATGATAGGTCATGAAGAGCATAGAAGTTAGTGATCAGAACTTCTGGGTGTATCATTTGATCAAGGGGCCTTCAGCCATTCGTGCACTTAGACTTGTTCCCCTACATTTAAAATGGAGATTAAGGCGCCCACCTCTCACGGGATTGTAAGGGAAGCTGTTCACACTTTGATTGTTACAGCTCAAGCTGGCAGTGCTGCCTAAATCATGGAGTGAGGCTCAGTGGATTGTCTCCTAATTCTCCCAGCTATCTGGGACCCCTGCCATCCTCCTGCTGCAGAATGACCACAGGAAAATCCACTTTTATTCTAACCTCATTCTGACATTGTGGGTAAAGCACACTTACATCCACTTTGTGCCGCTGGTTTTGCCACTCCCCCACCAGAAAGTTCTTCCCCTACTCAGGTACCGTGTCCTCCAAGTAAGACGCTCCCTACCCTCCTTACCAACTGGATTTTAGATGCCATCTCCTCTTCACTGGAGCAGCAGTCTGCCTGACTGAATGTTCACTGTGTGAGCTTCCCAGACAAGGTCTGAAAAACTGGGAGAGCAGTGGCGATTCTGCTGCTGTGCCTCCTGTTCCATATTCATATGCAGCTTTGGAAGGATGGAGTCTACAGGTGGCTGAGGGTGATGGCTAGTTAGCAGTCCCCTCCGCGTAGTGCCCTCAGGCATCTGAGTATGCTTCCTTGGGGTTGCTCCCAGCATGCCAGCCTTTGGGTGAACTAGACATCAGTGTTATTTTACCTGTGCCTCAGGCCAAGGGCAAAATCCTGTGTGAATGGGACGTCGCCACACAGTGATCTTAGAGAGGTGCTGTCAGGGAGTGGGCTGCTCTTCTCCGACTTGCTAGCAATAAAAACCTCAAAGCCCAGCAGTGCTTAATTGTTGTTATGTTTTATGCCCCCAGTGCATGCCATATTGGCTTAAGTCTTTTAAATGCTTTCGGGAAGCTGAGGAGAAACTGTTCCTGCCACGTCCTTACATGTCTGTTGAAAGATGCAACTTTCAACTTTTTATTTTCTTTGTAGGTAACGATGTGGGTCCATCATCTTCAAGTAAGACCACAAACAAGTTTGAAGGGTTGTCTCAGCAATCAAGGTGAGCCGTCTTAGCACTTCCTCTCCTACGTGGCTCATACTTGGCAATAGACAGGATTGCAGAAGTGGACTTTAGCTGCTTTCCCACTTCTCCCCAGGTGTATCCACCACAGTGCAGCTCATGGGGAGAAAGCGAACAGTAGCTGGCAGCTCGCATGTGCATCTTACTGTGCAGCTGTGATGGGCCTCATTGCCTGGCACGGATGTGGCCACACTGCCCCCTCCTCCCACCAAAGCAGGCACTGGCCTCACTGCCCAGGTGGTCCCGGAATCATACACTGACGAAACTTAAGAATGAGTGCGAGTTTTTATTTTGCTGGTTTAATTAAATAATTTTGTTTTGTGACTTTCCTCCTTAACCCTTTTTGCAGTTCTGAATGAAAAGATGCTCCTCAGGGAAATACGATACCCCAGAGATTTCCACATATTAGAAAGGAAAAAGGGAAAAAAGCGACCTTTTTGTCCAGCTGGGCTGTAAATAGTATTTGTAGTCCCTCTTCTCCCAGAATGAGGTACTTTGGGAAATCCATGAGGGCAGTATTTATCCAGCCCTGCCCCAAAGGGTTCTACTGAGGTGCAGTCCCAGTAAGAGCACAAAGAACCACTTCCAGACTCTAGAAGCCTCAGGGAGAGTCAGCTGGTCTGTGGGCTCCATGCTGTAGGGTTCATCAAAGATGAGGAAATGAACCCTGGTCTTGAACCTGCTGTCTTCCTTACTCTCTGCAAGCCTGTGGGACAGACCCCAGTTACTGTCAGCCTCAGCTTCATAGAGGGGAAAACAGGCCCAAAATGCTGCAGGCATCCTGGCTGGTTCTCCACCAGCAGTGCTCCGTGTCCTGCCTGCCTGCCCCACCTTCTTTCTCACTTGCTCCTTCCTCCACATTCTTTGGGGACCTGTAAAACTGGAGTTTTACTGGTCTTCCAGAATGGGCAGTGGCACACCAAACACAGTCATAGACTTTTTGGTTGTGTTTGTTTGTTTGTTTTTGAGACAGTCTCACTGTATAGCACTGGCTGGTTTTGAACTCCCTCAGGCAGTCCTCCTGCATCAGTTTCCCAAATCCTGGAATTACAGGTGTGTATCACCACGCCCAGCTCATAGAATGTTTTTAAAAAGCAATGTTTCTAAAATACAACTCAGTGGTAGAACTCTTACCTAGTATACATGAGACCCTGGTTCAGTCCATCATGGCGAAAACATTGTTTTCAATATTTTTAGACAGGACCAAGCAGATTGTTGGTGATTCTCTGGGCTTCCATTGCCCGACCCCATGTGCACACCCACAGTGCCCACAGTGCCACCCTGTGGTGCCTTCACATTCACACACACACACACACACACCTGGGGACAACGCCCATCAGTGCCGATCCCAGGGCTTCTGTGTCAGGAAGTTCCGAATGTCTAGGTCAGTGATGGCGCACCTATGGCACGCATGCTGCAGCAGGTTAACACTGCTGAAAGCTCTGAGTAGCTCTACGTCACTGCGCTAGCCCTAGTGACTAGAGACCATGCCTGCAGCAGGAATTAGTAGCTAGGCCTCCCTGGGAAGCTGCTGGGGCAGAACCTGAGGGAGACTGTGAGAAGCAAAGCCCTCTTGCATTTGCTCAGTGGCTCTCTCAGCAGCGTTTCCCTCCAACTCCCACAGGTAAGGGGGCTGTCTGTGAGCTGAGGAAAGGATCATAAGGCCCCACTGGCCACAGGCCTTTCTTTCATCTTTGTCCTTTGGCCCCCTGCATGTGGCTGGTTGGTTGTCTTCCTTTAAATTCAGTTAGAAAAAAAAAGCAGTCAACTCCTTGAGCATTAGAGGACAGACAGGAAAGGAAGCAGGAAGTCATAAATGAGTTCTCTGTAGAGGCGGCTCTGGCCCTCGGTTCTCTTTACTTCCCAGGTCTCCAGGGCTCCTGATGCTCTCTGAGGACCCTTGTAGGCTCTTGGGAAAGGGAAGTGGTGGCTTTCAGCTAACAGAGGACGTATTTGATTATTTAGACCACATGGTACAGATTGCACTTCCAGGGACTGAGACATTTTTTCCCCCTGCACATTTACATGTCCTCCAAAAGGAGGCCGCTGCCTGGGCATGCCTGGCACCAGAGAACCCGAGCTGTCTGTGCTGGCATAGAGGAGGAAGTGAACACCCAGGGCCCCACAGTGCAGGACTGAATTTCCACTTCCACCCCTGAATGGCCTGGGGCCTTCTGCCAGTCAGTGAAACTCTGCACCCTCAGGTGCCTTATCTGAAATGGGGACAACAGGGCTGCTTTGGGGATCCCAAGATGTGGGTCCTTCCGTGTACTTCACTGGAGATGCAGTGTGCCAGGTGTTTGCATCATCATCTCGGGGGAAGCTTTGGCTTCATCATTAGCAGGGATGCGCTTCTCCCCTACCCTGCAAGGCAAACTGAAATATGAGACATAGACTAATGTTCTGTTAAATAAGCTGTGAAAGGACTATTTCAGTGATTCATAAATACCTTTGATTTCCATGAAGAGTAGATCACTACTGCCGTTGTAGCTGCTGTGAATCCTAAATTGTTGTTATTTATCAAATAGCACCAGTTCTGCAAAGACTGCCCTTGGCCCACGAGTTCTTCCTAAACTACCTCAGAAAGGTAAGATTTACCATTTTCATACTCACATGCAAGTAAAGTGTCTCTGTCCTCCCAGGGGACAAAGGTCTCTCTTGCTCACTGACCTATTCCAAATGCCTAGAGCAGAACTTGACACACTCCATAAATACTTGTTAAGCCAAGAAAATTATTTGTAAACTCAAAACCTGTGATTAGCAAGCCCGGGATTATACTTTTCCCAAAAAGCAGTACTTTTCAGTAGGCACTTTGTTACAATCCCCAGGGACTCTTCTCCCCCGTCCTGGACACGTGATCTGAGAGACCTGGGAATCAGTGCTGGCTCTTCTATTCACTGGCTGTGACCTTGGCCAAGTGATTTGGTGGCTTCCCACAGTTTGGATTCCTCATCTGTAAAGCAGGAATAATGGCCTGCTTCATAAGTGTTTGTGAGGATAGCGTTCTTCAGAAAGCCCCTCACAAGTAGATGGCCAAGGAATCCTTGCCTTGGGGGGTACCTGTCCTACAGAGAAGCACTGTGATTTGCAGAACACAGGAAAACAGTGTCTCTGAGTGCTGCTGTGTTGCCAAGCAGAGAGACTCAGATTTTCCACCAAATCTTCCTCATCTCCATCCAAACTTTGCACTTATAAAAACTGAGTTTCAGTAGCCAGGCATGGTGGCACACACCTGTAATCCCAGCTCATGGGGGCTGAAGCAAAATGATCTCTGTGAGTTCAAGGTCAGTCTGGGCTACACAGCTCAAGGCCGGCCTGAACTGCCTCGTGAGACCCTGCCTTAAAAAAAAAAAGATCAGTCTTTGTACTACTACACAAATGATAGGGCTGAGCCAGGCCTTACCTTTAGAGCTGCCGGACACTCTGCTTCACTCTGTGCTTGTGAAACCAGAGACCGGTGAGGTCCGAGAAATCCGAGCTGCCCAATGCTCTGTGACCTGTTCGGTACAGGCAGAGTACGGGTTAGTGTCGGGAAGTGGAAACCCACCACCCTACAGGCCACCTCAGCTGAGGGGCACCTTCAGAAGACAGTGGTGAGTGGGGGGCCAGGCCCCGTCAGGTGAGGTGGCCTCCTCAGCTGCTGAATCCTCTGCGTGGAGCAGGGAGGGAGGCTCCCCCTGCGTTGGTCGGGTCTTATCCGGGGTGATTTTGGCTGTGGTGCTGACGCTCCTTTGCAGCTCTGTGCAGAGTGTTGTCCTGATCTCAGAGTTTGAACCACTTTTCCCAGGCACTGTCCCCATCCAGAGGCTTCCCCTCTCTCTGCCTTGTGTCACTCACGCATCACAACTGTCCCTACTCTTGCTGCCTCCCGCTGATTTCCTCTAACACTCAGATCCCAGGGATTCTCAGTCCTACAGGGACCCTTCTGTGACTGCCACCACCTGCTCCCTGTCCTCCTCCCCTTCATGGCCTCTCATGTCGCCTATCCCAGCTCAGCACATCACCAAAAGCACCTCCATAACCCCCTTCCCTCTTCCTCCTGCACTGTGTTCCACTTTTCTGGACAAGCCTGACACTTGCTCTGACAGCTGGACCTGCAGGCAACAGTCTCATTCCCCTGACTGTGGCATCACGCTGCCTGCTGCTGCGGCCACCAGCCCAGCCCTTCACACCACCCTCTCCCAAGAGGGCTTGGCATCTGTTCTCTGAGCCAGGACCTGTGCCTACCCCACCCCCACCTTGTGCCCTGCCTACCTACACAGTGACCTATGACCTAGAAGGAGAACCCTGCACCTCTGGCCCACTAGGGTCACACTCCAATTCATATCCCTCCCTCATGTCATATACTGTTCTCTCTGAATGCTCCGTCAGAACACAGATTTGCTGGCTGACCACCCTGTCTTGACATAACGTCCCTCTCATCACCGCCCACTGCTCTTGGTCAGTGATGGCCAGCCTTTGAGAACTTTCAGGGAACAAACAGCCAGCTTCAGCACATGCACCATAGGTTCACCACCTTTGGCTACACCCACTTTCTTTCTTTGTGTAAATACTTCTGCAATTCAGTGTTTCCTACAATAAACTTACACAAGAATCTCCAGAACACTCTGGGAGGCTGAGGCAGGAGGAGCCCAAGTTTGATCCCAGCCCAAACAACTAAATAATAGCCTGTCTTTAAACATTTTTTTAGAGAGGCTGGGTATAGAGCTATGTGTGGAGGCCTTGGGTTCAGTCCACAAGGTCCAACAAGGGAGAACACACAGAAAAGCGGATTCCAGCCTCCTCTCCCAGATAAACTCGTCCACCATCCCTAATACTGATTAGTTATTTACCTACCTGTCTGCCACTAACAATTTTGTAGCAGTTCCCAAACATTGAGTCACTTTGTGAACGTGCAATCCCATTATCATATGTGAGAAATCAGAACTTCCTTGACATGTTCATGAGGGGGTTGTAATGTATGTATCTCACTGCCAGGTGGCTCTCGACACTGCTGGCATGTGCATGATTTATCTCATTGGGTGGCAGCTTAGTGAGACACTGTCTCCAAAAAAAGGTTGGCAGATGCAGGGATGCAGCTCCGGGGTGGAGCACCTCAGGTTTGAGCCCTAATACTAAGAGCCACCTTGCTGGCAGAGCCCCAGGTGTGTGCAGCCTCACAGCTAGCACCAGGGAGCGTACCTGCGCCTGTGCATCTGTCTGTTCTCTGTTCTTTTTTTGTACTGGGGCTTGAACCTAGAGCCTTTGCACTGTGCTCTGTCACCAGACCCTTTTTAGCTAAATTGTCAACCCTGGGCTGAAACTTTTGATCCTCCTGCCTCAGTGTCCAGAATGCTGGGATTGTAGGCCTGCGTTGGTATGTCCAGTGTCAACAAGGGTTTATTCAGGAGAGCTCCGCCCCATGACATTATCTAATCCAGAGACTGCACTGCTGAACAGTGTAGCTGTTCTGCCTCACACATGGGGCCATATCTGAACACCCTGCTTTGAAGCCTACTCACACCATGTGCAGACTGTACCTGCCTGCATCTCTGTCTTGTTGTGGAAACTGCGTTATTTGTCCCACAGGTCTTTCAGTCCGTATTTTGCTCTGTGTTTGTTTAACACTGTCCTCCGGCTTCTTGTCTGTTGAGCAGACACAGATTGGGTTTAGGGAAAGTGCTCACTTGGTGGTGATGCATCCTCCCCAGGAGGTGCACTTGTCTGACTGTCTTAATGGGAAGGTCGCCACTGCTAGTGCTTGGAGCAGGGACACAACCCGCACCCCTATACCCCTCGCAGGGCTGTGGTCAGCCTCAGCCAGGCTTAGGTGGCACAGCTGCAGCCCTGCACCCTGTGCTCACTGGAGCGCCTTGCCCTGGATACCATGCACGTCTTTCACCCTGCCTTCCTCGTGTCCGCAGTCCTGAGCTGTTGGGGTGCTGTAGGTCATGGCCCGGGCCACCTCTGTTCTTCAGGATGAGTCCTATAATCAGGGTAGCAGGTGACCTCCATATTTTAGGGCTTGGAACACCCAGCACTTAGATTCTTCCTCTCCCATTAAGTATGGCTCCAGCGAAGTCTTCCCAGTTTCACCGCCTCAAGTTTATTCCCCCTTGCTGCTGCCCTCAGATTGCAGCTTGCTCAGATAAGATCAGTTTACAGAGAAGCCAGGCTGACTTCCTTTCACTTGTGAGTTAAGCGACGTTAGCTGGACTGCAGGCCAGCCCAGGAGTAGAGTGTCCTCGATTGTGACTTCTTTAGAAAGAGCTGTGGCTAGGCAGGCCATGAGCAAAGTGTCCTCCAGGACAGCTTGGAACAGTTCCTCACACTGATTAATCACCCATCTGTCTGTCCCTGTCTATTTGTCTATCTCCCCCAGTACTGGAGATTGAACCCAGAGCCTTCACATTGAAATACATGTTAAGCAGTTTTTTTTCATTTTTTATTTTGAAACTGGGTCTCACTAAGTTGCCCAGACTGGGCTCAAACTCAGTCTGCCTGCCTCAGCCTCACAGAGCACTGAGACTGCAAGCATGTGTCACCATGCCCAGCTTTCCTCTAAAGATATTTTTCTAAATCTGTTACTTTTTTAGGATAAAATCCTTAGTTCAATTCACTCCATGTGCCTTTGTCAGCTGTTTGCTCACTGAGCATACACTCTGCCAGGAACCAGAGCTACAAATAAGGAATCTTGGCCTCAAAGAGCCCTGTAGAACAGGAATAATAGGATTACTCTTAAGAAATACAGCCTGCCAGTGAATTTGCCATGTATATTATATAATCTTGAGGGCAGTCCTTCAAGGTAGTTTTGGAGATGAGGGTGTTGAAGACAGAGTTTATACAGTTTTCCCAAGGTCGTAAGGCTGGTGAACGGTTGGGCTCAAGGAAGAGACATCCTAAGTGGTGTGAGCAGACTCCACAGAACTGCACAGAGAGCTGCAGGGGTGGCTTGGGGACTGGCAGCCTCACCTGAGTGTGGAGTAGTTTGTGCTGCTAAAGAGAACCAGGAACTTAGAAACGCTCCTGAGCATATTAAATGAAGAGAAACGATTTCAGACAGTGTTACTGCAATGGATGTATCATAACCCACTTGCTGTTGTCCATACTACAGCTATAGGTATCACTGAAATGTAACACAATCCTGGTGAAGATGGGTTTTGCTTGTTACACCCTGCATGAATCACGCAAAATAAGCGAATAAATAATGCTACAGCTGTGGAATAGAGTATTCCTTCAAAATATGTGTACTAATAAAGGAATTTAATAACATGGTAAATGCTCTGCTTAAACAGCACATAAAGTTATAGCAATTGAAACTACATAGCAAAATCAAGAAAGGAAATATGTCAATATGGCACATAGCTACACTTAAACAGCTGGTAGGCTTGTGGAAAAGTTTGTTGTGGTGGTAGTGGTGTTTTTCCTAAGACAGGGTCGCACTGTGTAATGCAGGCTGGTCTTGAACTCTTGTATATAGCTAGGCTGACCTCAATACTCATAGTGATCCTTCTGCCTCAGCCTCAAAAGTGCTGGGATTACAAGTGTGCACCACCATGCCCAGCTTTTGGAAAAGTTCTAACTATATTTCAATTTCTACAAACTAATATGGGTGCCATGTTCTTACATAATTGAGCCATAAAACAGTGAATTACTGTGTAGGTGCTTCCTGGCCTCCAGCCCTGGCCTTGCTAGAGACAGGCCAGCAGGGGTGGGCCCTGAGCTAGCCGCTCCAAGTGTGTACTGGAGATGGCTCTCTCGGCAACAGTGACCAGAGCAAACCTGCCTTGCCCTTCACATTCCATTCCAGTGACTTCCCTCTCTGATTGTCCCTGCAGTGGCATTAAGGAAAACAGAAACGAGCCATCATCTTTCTCTGGACAAAGCCAACCTCCCACCTGAGGTTTTTCAGAAGTCGTCACAGCTGGTAGAGTTATCACAGAAGCCACCCCCTGGAGAGCTGCCCCCAAAGCCCACAGAACTGACCCCCAAACCCCAGATTGGAGATTTGCCACCTAAGCCTGGAGAGCTTCCCCCCAAGCCCCAGCTGGGTGACCTGCCGCCGAAGCCCCAGCTCTCAGACTTACCTCCCAAGCCGCACATGAAGGACCTGCCCCCTAAACCACAGCTGGGAGACCTGCTGGCAAAGTCCCAAGCTGGTGACATCTCACCCAAGGCTCAGCAGCCCTCCGAAGTCATGCAGAAGTCACAGCCAGTGGATCTGTCCCCAAACATGCAGTCCAGAGACGCTATCCAGAAGCAGGCGTCAGAAGACTCTGACGAGCTCACACCCACTCTGCCAGAGACGCCTGTACCACTGCCCAGAAAGATCAACACGGTGAGTGACCCCCAGCTGGGCTCTGCAAGCCTCCGTGGTACTGTACAGGTCAGTGGGGGGAGGGAGCTGCTCTGGCTAACATAGGGAAGCGTGGGCCCCTGCTCCCTACGCTGGCCACGCTTGCACACTCTGGCTCAAGGGTCCCGATGGAGCCTGGTGGTTATTAAAACAGGCTTCAGACCCCCAGGTCCCTCCAGACCTGGCACCAGTGCCTGGTATAACTGTACAGCCATGGCCAGTTCCATTCTGTGCAAAAAGTTCATGCAAAAAAGGAGTTCATGTGGTAGCCCACCCCATCGTAGATTAACACGCCAAGGTCCTTCTTAGTTTCTCAGAGTCAGCAAGGGGAAATCTGCTGGTACCATGGTTTTGCCAGGCTTCCCAGACCCTCACCCACTCCTCAGCATACTGCAGGATGGAGGGGTTCCCTCCCCCAGGGGCAGAGAGGGAGTCGCTTGAGTGAAAGCACTGAAGGAGACAGCTTGCTCTTTTTATTGCTAATTATTTAATTAGCTGGGTGTTAAAAGTATACTTTGGAAGCTGACGTCTCCATTTCCATCTTCCTCATTAGAACTGGAATGAGGAAGTTCCAGCAAAGAACCCAGCCAGTAATACCCAAGTCAAAGCTAGCCAGAAATTACAGTGCAGAATCCTCCCAGCTCAGGCAGATCCTGCTGGGCTTAGCCGGCATGTCCTGATCTGCTGTTTTACATGAGGGGACTGAGAAATTTGTTTATGCTGCACATTGAGTATGCAGAAGCTGCACATTTTCCTAAATGCATCATGTTTCCTAAAGACATTTTTAGACTGTGCTGTCATTTCTGCCAGCTGATGCTGCCTGTGGAGGGCGGCAGTGCCTCATCCCTAAGTGGGGATGCGGCTGATGCTACTGGGGGAAGAGCTGTCCTTGCTTGAGAGCAAGTCTACCCCATGGGCTCCTGGCAGATGTCCCTGCCACTCCGCACAGGTGTGCATGCGCACACACCCACACACACACACACAGGAGGAAGTCAAGGCACCCGACTTTTAGTGAGCACTGTGCTCTTTTTTGTGTGTTCAGTCTGTTTCCACAGCTAAAACCCAGTTTCTTTATTGAAGGGAAAAAATAAAGTGAGACGTGTGAAGACCATTTATGACTGCCAGGCGGACAATGACGACGAGCTCACATTCATGGAGGGTGAAGTGATCGTTGTCACTGGGGAGGAGGACCAGGAGTGGTGGGTACGTACCGCTCAGCTGCACACCAAACTGAGTCCTTGGCCCTGCAGAAAGACAGGGACCCTGCCAGCTGTGCCACTCATCACAGTGGCTCTGGGTGTTGGATCTTCTCAGTCCCTGTAGCATATCCTAGAAAAACAGACACAGTGCTTTGAAAATGGGTCAGAAGAAATAGCATCTATATATGCCTTTCCCATGGTATCATACAACAACCTTGCGTGGGGGTGTAGGTGTTGTTTAATTTTTCAGATAAAAAACATCCCCAGAATGTCAAGTTCACTGCCCATCATCTTTCCCTAGTGCCCAATAAGCAGGTAGAGTCATGACTCCAAGTCTACCCTGACCCCAAAGCCTATATGCTTTGCTCTCTTTGCATACTGTCCCCAGTCTGGGCATCAGAAAGCCCAGGTGTCATCCAAAGTAAGCCCTGAGGCCAGTGTGCAGTCCTTAGGCTCAATCCCAAATGTGCCCTGAAGTTCTCCCTTTGCAAAGTGTGGCCATAACTTCCTCGCCTAATTTTAGAAGGTTAGATGACAGTAGCTATGAGAACTTTACAGCAAAACCTGTTGCCCATGTTGGGAAAGGAGGGGCATCATTGTCCATCCCAGGGAGCTCTTCAGAGGGCAGCAGCCTTGTGGATACCAGGCTGTAAGAGGCCTCCAAGGGCAGCTACACTGCACACACTGCTCAGGCTGGCCAAGGAGCAAGTCTTCTTGGGAACCGCCAGCCCAAGGTGCGACCTGTCTCCCTTCCAGGACTTCAGGCAATATCTGGGGACATTCTGATTTTCAGGAAGGACCTGGGAAAGGTGGGTACCGTGGCATCTCATAGGTAGAAGCCTGGGATGCACTAACATCCTGCAGTGCTCCATGGAGCCCTCACAACAAAGAATGTGAGTAGTGCTGAGGCTGAGAAACCAAGGACTGAAGCGATGAGGGCTCTGGCTGTCTCCTGGGCAGTGTGAGCCCAGAGGTTCCCCACTGATCAGGCCTCTGTTGGTGGAGTTGGGCTTGCCCCCAGCCCGCAGTCTGCTGAAGAACCAGCTTAGAACAGCAACAAGGAGGTAGAATGAAGTCCCCAGCTAGAGTCACTGCTGCTCTGTGGCCTTGGGGAAAAGCATATCCCTTCTGCAGCCCTGTTTCTTCTGAAAAAGTGGGCCATGATTAATCTACTTCACAAGAATATCACAGGACTCCCTTTGTAGTCTGTTAATGTCACTACTTTTGGACTATGATTATGTTCTTTGCTAAGAAACTGGTAAATGCAGCACAGACTCCTAGGAGATGAGAAAGAGTCTTCAGTGATGTTTCCAGCCTCATCCTTGGGAGAAATTCTGTGGGCTGTCCACACATGTCCAACCAGACATAGAGATGTTACCACACATCCTAACGGAGCCCTCCTGCTACAGGATGCCAGCTAACCCCTCATGCCATCTGTAGGCCACATCTTCCTATTAACTACACTTCGCAAACAAAGCAGCCAGTAGCAGGGATCTTCCCTGAGAGCAGCCCTGCAGTGGATGCTGCGCCTTGACCCCTACACTGCAGGTGCATCACAGAGGGAGAATGACAGCTGGCCTAGCCTGGCTCACTCCATCCCCACCTTAAAACTGAAAGCCAACATGAATGGCATTCTTTCTTTTAAAGGCTCATGGTATGATTCTCTTTAATGTAATTAATACTGGTCTAATTGAGGTAAAGAGAAAATTTTTGCAGGTTACCATGGTGTGCAGGTTTATGTACCAGACAGTAAATTGCTTTTGGACATAGTCATGTCAAACTTTACACAGTATCTTTACCCTGTAGTAACCAAAAGACAATTGGTACATAGAGTCCGAGGAAAAAGGCATTTTTAGTCCCATTTTAACAAGAGCTTCAGTAAGATTTGTCTGAGGTTGGCCACCTGGGAAGACAGCCAAGTTCCCCATTTCAGAGCAGGGACTCTGGAACCTGAGGCCTGGGAGAGGTTATTCCCCCCTCTTGGGCCACTGCATAGATCCACTGACATCCATGCAAAAATGCTGAGAATTTTGTAAGATCTGTCATGTGCAACTCTGTTGTTGTTTTATTGCATGGTTCATGACTCCCAAGTTTCTGAGGTTCACTGAAGGGTGGGGAGGGATGAGGCTGGAGTTCCACCCCCAGGAGCATAGGCTGACTATGGCAGACTCTTACCCACAAAACCTGTCCAGCTTAGCTGCCCGCACTCCCAGCCTGCACTGTCTCTTTCCTCTCTGCAGATCGGGCACATCGAAGGACAGCCTGAAAGGAAGGGGGTCTTTCCAGTGTCTTTTGTTCACATCCTGTCCGACTAGCAGAAAGCCGAAGCTTCAGACTGCCCATGTCCTTCACGCAAGACCGCTTCCTCCATGTAACCCCGTGCACAATGTGTTTATAGCTGCTGTTACAGAGTGAGACACTCGGGAAGGGCCACCTCAGGAGGGGGATGTAGTGTGTTGTAAATACCTTGTGTTCTTCTGCCTTTGCCAGTATTAGGGTAGCCTCGGGGCCCGGTTCGCCTTACTGGTTTGCCAAAGCCATCCTTGGCGTCCAGCACTTACATCTATGTATGCTGTTTTATAGACAAACAGAAAAAAAAAGTGTAGGAACTGCTAGCTTCACAAGTAAAAGTGGGCTCCAGCAGCCACTGAAGAGCATAGAATTGAGTCTGTTCCTAACAGTGCAGTATTCTCAATCCTGTTACTGAAAATGCAGCATTAGCAAAGAGGTGGGTTCTGTTCTCGAGGTGACATTTATAGTTAGCTCCGTGACAGACCAGCTTGTAGTCATCTGTGTATACAGTTTACAGCTACAAAAATCTACTTTGGTATTTATTACAGAAAAGTGCTGAGTTAAATGTGTTATACCTTAGCAAAGTATTCACTGACCCAAAACTCTTTGTGGCGTCTTACAATGCACACAACCTCATGCAAGTTTCGGCAAGCGGATTTGTACTATTGTATGGCGATGGGTGCGCACCCTGAGATATTACCTCATTATGCAAAAATAACATATCCTTCATGACTATTTTGACAGAAGCTTAAAACACATCTGATGAAGTTTAACTTTCAGGAACCAAGGACTGCCAGAAAATAGTAGCCTCTACCATATGCATGCATCTAGAAGCTTACCTGAAATCTGCCTTTTATAAAGGAATAAATAGTGTCGATAAGTTGAACTGTACATTTTTTAAACTTGATTGCCATTAAAACAAAAATTATAAGGTTGCAAGAACATTCGTTTCTAGTCAGTCATTTGGCCTTCTCCAGAGCACGAATTTACGTATCATATTACGAGTCAGCATCCCCCAAATGTGTCAGAACATCTAAAGTACTGGTTTTACATTGTTTTCTCAGTTCTTGGACAAATTTAAACTTTTAAAGGATTATTCAAGATAAGGAATTTAGAAATCAACCCTTTACAGTTTTCCCAGTGTAGAATCCAGGTGCTGAAACCAAGCTTTTCTTTCTCCACTCTATTTCTTAAACCCCAATTAGAAAGTAAGTTCTCCCACCTTAAGCTCTATCCAAGACCTGTTCCCCTCAAGTCAATTGATAACCAAGTTCTGAAATGCTGCTATGAATTGCACTGTGAAAAGGGCTCTCTGCAGAGCCCTCCCATCCCCACCCTGTCCCTGTGTCTGTCACTCACTGCCATGCTTGCTCACGCTCTTCCCTCCCCATGTCCTGTTCTTCTTGTTTTGTTTTCCGTCCCAGCCATGCATGTCAGACCATTGAGAACGTTGTGCGTGTCTCAGTGTTTGACACCAGCGCGAATCTGGGAAGAGCCCGGCAGCTGTATCATGCAGTCAGTGGCCCTCAGATCCCAGGCGCATGTGCCACTCTGGCATTACATTTACTTCAACTGCTATTTTGGCAGCAGCACAGAAGAATGATATTTTTAAGCAGATCATCTTGGCAATGAATGAGAAATGTTAATTTCACAGAAGCACAACTCCCAACCCACACTGTAGGAAAGGCCTGCTTTCCCAACCACAGTGCTCAGCACTGTTAATTTACTGCTGCTTCACTGGTTAGTAGGAACACCTTAGAAAGCCACCTGAATGGCACACCTTGCAAGATAGACCTGAGAAGCACCTATCAGCTGTTAAAGGGAACTAGTTTTAAGCACTTGCTTCCTTGGTGCCAGGGCACACATAAATTCTCACAGGAAGCTGGGTGTGGGTGGCACCTGTCCCTGTGTTGCTTGCACACTGGTGTCCAGCAGGAGGCCAGACTGAGGTTTCCCAGTGCAACACTTTATTCATTTGTACACTTTCAGTGACATGAAAGAGCCATTCTTTTTTTGTGGCCTAGGCTATTTTCAGTGATTTGAAAATAAACTGGCTTATAAAAACACACACAAAAGCTGTATCTCTAAAATGATGTGGAGTCAATGCCTGCTCCTCCCATGTCACAGCAGCTCACAGATACATTTTTCATGGTTTCTCTGTCTGGTTGTGTTTTTGTTTCCATCAGGAAGTTGCGCTTTCTAAGCCAGTTTACTGTAGAACATAGGAAAACTAAATAGAAACACCATTAGCAATCTTGTTGCATTTAGATCTGATCTTATTCTTAAACTCATGAGCCACTGTCTGCAATTTTGTACAGGATATAGTATTTTGAAGTTATAGAACCCTACAAAAAAAAAATAGCAAATTAGTTCTTTCCCAGAAATGGGAAAGTTATGTTCTGCAAATAGCGTGTCTTATTTTACTGTTGAACAGCAGTTGCTATTTATTTTTGTATTGCCTAGAACTTGGACACGTTGTACAGGAGCCCTCAGTGCCACTAGTTAAACTCCGAAGCCTCATCGGGTTATTGCCTTCAAACATCAGTACACTTTTCACTTCACATGTATTTAATGTGACAGTTTTCCAGTAATGTATGTGTTAATTTCTACTTTTTTTAATATTTAAAATTGCTTTTAAATAAACATATTCTCAGTTGATCCCAAACACCTGAAATCAGGCCGTTTTGTGAGTTGACCGATGCTCTTCTGAACAGAGAAACCGCGACTTCAGTGGCTTTGCCCTGGGGACATCCTAACTTGGGTCACTCTGGCTCCCATATCAAAGCTTGCAAATCCCAGCCTTCCTGGCTGACCGATGATGGATGGCCCTGGGCTGTACTGTCATGTGACAGTACACAAGCCCCGGGCTGAGTGGCACATGGTGTAGCCCCCAGGCACCCCACCTGTGGCATCTCCTTGGTTTGTGGAAGCCTCCAAGAGGCACAGACCTCTCACTTCGCGCACCTGGAGATGAGGCTTAGGGAGTCAGCCATGTGTAGAAGGCTCTCCCAGCTCAGAGATCTCCCCAGTGAGGAGTCCACGTCTGTATCTCCGATTCCACAGCCATTGGGACTCCACTGCAGGGACAGGCTCAGGGTGGACACCAGGCTAAGGCCACACCATCAGCTTCCTTCCTGAAAGCCAGGCAGTTCAGTCCCCACAGCCAGGCAAGACTAAGGCCAGCAGACCCCACCTGGCTGGGGAAGAAGGGCCTCAGCCCGGGAGCCAGTACCCTTGTCTGTCCAGGTGTTGTGGGGAGAAGCTACCGCAGTGACCTAGAAACCGGGCTGACACAGGTCCCCACCATGGGACCCCAAATCGGTCCTGTGTGTGCAGCCTGAAGCCACCTGGGAAACAGGTGTGATCACAGTGTGGCATGGAGAAGCCGCAGAGCTGGGTGCTTGCTGGAGGCCACAGGCGAGCCAGTGCCCAGCAGCCGCGCGTCCCCTCCCCTCCTCCCCACCCTTCTGCTCCCGCTAAGCCCCTCCTCCTCCCCATCCTGAGGTGTGTGGTCACTTAGGCTTGCCTGACCTTTTCTCCTGTGCACATTCTCCTTGGATTGTCACCCCACCCCAAGAGCAAACCTTTCGTTCCCCCGTTTTGAAGTTTGAGTTTGTGCTAAGGGGCTCACTTCTCCAGGAGGCGGGCCACTGAGCAGCAGGCTGGAGGACGCCTTTGGCCCAGCCTCTCCGTCCCGTGGCCTGGAGTAGAGACGATGTTGCAGCCGTGTGACCTTATGCCTCAGCATCCAGTGCTCACAGGACCCAAACAGTCCTGTGTCACAGTCCTGCGCGGAGCGCTGCATCGTGGGTCACGTCTTGTGGGTCACGTCTCAGCACTGCCGAGGGAACCACGGTCCCCTTTTACACTTGTGGACACTGATGCTGAAATATATGTGACCAGAACCAAAGTGGGGCCACCGGTGATCATGGCAGCCAGGGTAGAGTCAGTGCAGTGCAACACCCCGCCCACCGCGCTTTTCCAGCACTAGCGGGTAAACCCAGGCCTTCACACTCATCCGGCTCCGCACTTCTTCTATTTCTAATTTTGAGACAGGTCTCATGAAGTTGCCCAGCTGGACTTCAGCTTTCAATTCTCCTGCCTTAAGCTCCAGAGCACTGGGGTCACAGGCGTGTGCCACCATCCTTGCTCCTGTGCTGCCCTGTTTGGAGAGAAACAGTCAAAACTGGCCTGCCCAGGCCTCTCTTGGCAGGTCAGCTGCCAGGGCAGCATAACCCTGAGATGAAGTTTGCTCAGAAGTGACAGTGCCTGCCTACTAGAAGGGCCCACAGGAGTGTTTCCTGGACAGCGCACCTGGGAACAAGCAGAGGCTGTCCCCATGTCCTAGAATGTGACCGAGAAGATGCCGAGGGTTGATGCGGGTCTGTGAGCCCAGCAGCCCAAAGGCACACCAAGCCATACATGTTCCCGAGCAGGAGTTGGAGTGAGATGAGCAGCCGTTCCGGAAAGGTCCTGCCACACAGGAAGCCTGAGCTGAGGCTCGGTGACCCGAACTTTGACCTGCAGAACCACAAATGGAGAAGCCTTGTGCAGCTTCACACTTTGGCAGGGAGAACTGAAACTTCGCTTTATAGTTCCAAGTAGATTTGAGAAAGAGAGAGTACTCTGGCCTGAAAACACAGTGGGCCTAGGTTTCCAGATTTTGGCCAGCATCCTCTGGGGTCTTCAGTATTAAAGCCAGATTACTGAGCAAGGCATGGTGGCACAGGCCTATAATCCTAGCACTGAGAGGCTGAGGCAGGAGGATTACATATTCAAGCCCATGTAACCCAGCACTTCGGTTGAGGTAGAAGGATTGCTTCAAGTTCTAGGCCAGCCTGAACTACGCGGTGAGACCCTGTCTCTAAACTGAAAAAAAAAAAAAAAAAAAAACCCAGACTGAAAAATTTGTCAAATTAACAAGACTGTTTCTCAAAATAATTTATTTTTTAAAGGGAATAGAATGCAGTTCAGTGCAGAAGACCCTGGGCTGCATTCCCAGTGCTGAAAATGGAGTTCACCTCCTCAAAAATACTTTCCTTGCCTCCCCTAGTGACAAATGACACATTAGAGAAACGAACCTTGACTGTTTGACATGCAGTCGGTGACCACTCGTGTTCCTCGAGGGAGTGCAGGACCTGACGCCTCCCATCAGTACCTAGAGGGCACCAGGGGCAGGTGGAGAAAGCCAAAGCAGCTTCTACAATGTGCTTGGGCCGCCTGGTGTGCCAGGATTCCCCTGCATCCCCCCAGCCTGGGGCCTGCAGGGGCCGCCAGCCGGGGCTTGGTTCTCAGTCACCCTTTGACCCAGTCGACCTGGAGATGGAGCCCACAGCCAAGGGCTGCCCACTGCTTGGCCCCACGTTGTCGCTGCATTGGATGAATTTGCTAGAGCAGCTCACAAAACACAGCAGACACATTTGCAGGGTGATTGTAAAGGCTGTGACATCTGAGGAAGACAGGCAGGAAAGGAGGATAGGAGTCAGCCACCTCTCCAGGAACCTGCGCTCTGCACTTGCCACAGGAGTGGCTTATGGGAAGCACCCCAAAACCTGTCATTTGAGGGTTTTGTGGATGTTTCATTACATAGACATGATGGATTCAATCACCGACCTCTAGCCATCAGTTTAACCCCCAGCCCTTCTGCTCCCCCTTTGGAGGTTAGGAATGGGGCTGAAAGCGCCCAACCTCTAAGCCTGCCCTGGTCCTTGCAGTGACCCAGTAGGACCAGCCAGCCAGCCTTTGTCTGCATATGAAAAGACACTGGGCACTTCGAGACTGAGGATTTTAATTGCATGCCAAAAAAAGGAGGAAAACCAAATACTTCATAGGACTTTCAGACCTCACAACACTTGTGGCTAAAAGGGGTCACATTCGCTGGTCTCCCAAAGCAGGGAGCTCTCATCACAGGCCCTTCCCACTCCTACTGCGTTGTGCTGCTGGCATCAGGCAAGCTGGCTGCTTGACGGGGTCCAGGATCCACGGGAATCCATCGTCTGAATGTGCAGACTTAGTTTCCACTCACCTGGAGCCACTTAAAAACTCCAGCCACTCGGGCAGAGGCAGGAGAATCATGGTCCAGTGCCAAGCTGGACAACCCAACTAAAAACAAATCTGGGACAACCCACTTTCTGGGTCCTCTCTCTCTCTCTTAGAAACTTACTTTCTCTCAGTAAATTCTTCCTACTCTTAACCTCTGTTGTTCCTAGAATTCATTCCTAGGATTTAGAGAATATGAACTTGGTGTTTCGGACAGCCAGCTGGTTGGGAGTTATATTTCCGTTGTATCATTCGGAGGTCTTCCACCAAGGTAATTGGACAGACAGGATAAGAGTTTGCTGTTGTTTCCATAGATCGTGGATTGTGACTCAGGTAAAAACAGCAGATTTCAGACACCAGGAGTCCCCTGTTAGCTTTGTCTCCGGCCACCAGTCATCCATCCCCCTGTCAGGAGTGCCCTGTGTGGCTCTGCCACCCAAAGAAAGTGGGGATGCAGGAGCACCCAGGGTTGCCCCTCCCAGCTAGTCCTTATAGCCTTGTTATGGCCCCACTCTGGCCACAACAGAAGATGCCAGGTAGTGACCCAGCTTACAAGGAAGGGAACCAAGGGGATGGTGGAGAATAGGAAAAAGGCAAGGTGAAATCCACTAGCAATCTATCAGTCAGAGCTGAGTATACTCTCAGAGCCCTTGGTGAAAGTGCATGCCTGTGTTGGCCAAAAGACATGGAAGTCAGTACAGATCTGTTCAAAATCTTAAAAGGCTACCCTCGTCGGCCAACAGCGGAATGTTTGTGAACTGGGAAATAGACAGTGTCCAGTAAGAAGAATGAACATTCTACAACTGTCCAGTACAAGCTGGCTGGGTCTCATACTGAACTTGAGAACCCAGGCTCAAAAGGACTCACCCTGTCATTCCACTTAATGTAGGCAGTCTCTGCAGGACACGTTGGAGGGTATAACCAGTTCACCACTAGAAGGGGGTCCAGGGAGGGTATTTGGGATGCAGATACCATTCAATTTCTCTAAGCACCGGTCACAAGCTCTCACTTCTGACTTGCACTTGGTGGGTTGGCTGGACGGTTGGTTTTGTGGTCCCAGACAGTGAGCCCAGGACCTCACTTGTGATAGGCATGGGCTCAACCCTGAACCGCGCCCAGCCTCTGACTTGCCTCTGTGTGCTCTTACAAGGGGTGTGCTGGTAAAGGTTTAGCTCTTCTTAAAACCTTTACTTGTAGCATTTTTGCCAGTTCCTGTGGTATAAATATTCCTACTGTGGCTGATTATAAGCTCCCTAGATGGCGTCATGGAATTCTCTTTTTAGTTTGCATTTTCTTTTTCGTTTTCTTTTTTCCCATTTTCTCAGTCTCACTGTGTAGACCAGTCTGGCTTTGAATTCACAATCCTTTTGCCTCAGCCTCCTGCGTGCTGGAATTATAGTGTGTACAAGCCTGATGTAGTTTTTTTGTTTTGTTTTGTTTTTCAAACAAAGTCTGCTAAAATGTAAGGTGAGAGTAGGGTTGGTATGAGATTAGCCTGCTTCATCCCCTGCCAGTCCACCAACCAGTATCAACACATTTTTTTTTAAAGGATCGAGACTTTTATTCAGAGATAATTTATATGCCATGTACTTCACTCATTTAAAGTGTACAAATACAGTTGTGTGACTACCGCTACAATCAAATTTAAACATTTTCATCACCCCAAAGAAACCCCAACCCCACTAGCAGCCCTGCTTCTTTCTTCCCCAAACCCTGATACCGTGACTTCCAGTGTCTACAGCTCTGTCTCATTTGGAAATTTCATATGGATGGAATCGCACACCGTGTGCTCTGCGACTGGCCTCTTTCATTCTCCATGATGTTTTCAAGGTTTACCCAGTTATAGCATCTGCCTTTCCTTTCTTTTAATTGCCTGGTAATTTCCCCAAGCGGATAGACCTCCTTTCCTTTCCCAGTGTTGGACAACTGAGCCATGTTCGTCTTTTCACTGTCAAGGCCAGGTTGCTGGGAACATCTCTGTGTGAGCGCTCTTGGGTGGGTGGACATCGGGTTTCCCCGAGCATTAGGCACAGGCTGGTGAGGAGTGGCCCTGTCTCGTTCCCGCCCAGCGTGCAGGGTGGCTCCGCCGCTCCACACCCTCACCCGCACCAACCTTCTGCTTTTTCCAATAATGGCCATGGTAATGAACATACAGCGATCTGTCTAGGTGGTTTTGGTTCGTGTTTCCTGGTTATTCACACTGCTGACCACATTTTCCTATACTTATCGGCCATTTGTGTGTCTTCTTCAGAGAAATGGCTGTTCAGATCTTTGGTCAATTTTAATTTTAAAATGAAAAAAGAATAAAAACGATGATACAAAACTTCAAAACAAAATAAGAGATTAACATTGGTTAATATATTGCATATAATTGTCTTTGAAGTAGTTCAGATTATGATATAAGCATGAAAACATGATCAAACAATCGAAAAATGAAAGCACAGACTACTTTTTGATGAACCAAGGAAGATTAGTAGTACAGTTATCTGTCTTGTGTATGTATACATGCACATCTGTATAATCAGTTGTTAGACTTCAGAGTTTGAGTTTGAGTTTACATAGCCCACATACATGTCCTTTATCAGCTGGAATCTGCGACGGCAACAAAGAAGCTGTCATTCTATGAACACTTTTGTCTTCTTTCTGCTGTTTTAAACATGACCTGATCCCTTTGCTAAAAAAGAAAAAAAAAAAAAACCTTTCGGGACCACAAGCTGCAAAGCTTCAAAGACCACACAAATCTAAATTTGAGCCATGTGCTTTGGCCTCTGTCATGCGATACCGCTGCTCAGGCTGTGTTCCTGGGACTTCTGGAGACAAACTCGGGCTTTGGCTCCCCTGTGCCCTGGGTTGGAGTGTGGTGGCGTCCACGTCCTGCCGCTTCCGCTGGGCACCTGCAAAAGGCCCGGTAACAGGAGGAAGAGAAGTGCACCCGACTCCCGGCGCTGGGGGCGGGGAACCCAAGAGAGCGGCCACCAGCATCTGCGCGGCATCCGGCAGCGGGCCCTGTGGGCTGCTTGTCTCAACCAGGCATATCCTGTGGGACACAGAGCCAGCCTGCCAGGCACAGCCCGACTGCCTGAAAAGCCCCGGGGCTGCAGCCCCTCCATCCGCGGGGGATTCCTCCCCTGCGGGAGAGGACAGACCTCTCCTCCCATGTGCCCCTCCCAGTGCCATGGACGTGGATGTGGGAATGACGTTCTCAACACGAAAAGCTCATGGGGCGCATTCAGGCCATTGGCAAGCAGAGTCCTCCATGCAAAGCAGGGCGGGCATGGGTCAGTCACCAGCTGTCCGCAGTGGTGTTGGCCTCTCGGTGGCATGGGCACTGCCATGTCCCTTGTGAGATGGGCAACTGACAACTCACAGCATTCTAGGATAGGCCTGGTGTAATTTTTCACTATGTGTACATGTAATCTTCATTAACACTGAAAATAACGTAAGGGAGGGAGGTGTGTGCCTGTAAACCCCGCACTCCGGGAGGCTGAGGCACAAAGATAACAAGTTCAAGGCCAACCTGGGCAACTCAGAGAGCTCCGCCCTGCATCGAAGGTAAAGACTGGAAAGGGTTGGGGGTGTAGCTCAGTGTGTAGCTCTCAGGTTCCAGAGGAGAGCAGAGTGGGCAAAGGCACGCAATTCCTGCGTCTGGTCTGATGTCCACCAGGACCTCAGTATGTGAGCCTTCTCCTCCTGCCGTCTCTGTGCCCGCGGCCTGGCAGCTCCAGGGTGTTCAGTTTCCCACAACTGGTTTTATTTGGGGAGGTTTGAAACTGCTCTCTTGCCCAGGGAGAAGGGAGTAGGGGAAATAGCTCTGCCTTTACTTTCATTATTATTAAAGTCTGTGATAAACAGAAGTGCTTCTCAGCCTCTGGGGCCAAGGAGAAGTTTGCCGTCAACTGAAACCAAAAGAAAGTGTCATTCGTGTGGCCGCCTGCATTTGGGGAACAACCTTTAAGGCCCCAGTGTGTCTCACTATTCCCAGGGTGGACGTCGCCCCTCAGTGGGAAGCAGCTTGGACAACTCGTGCCCTGGAGCCCTGGGGTGGCTGCTGGGTCCCCACCCCAGAGCAGCAGCGTCTGCAGGGCCAGACCCCAGACTCCCTGCAGCCCACGGGTGGCTGGGTGCGGAGTCATAGGCAGGCCACCCAGGACACACTGCGGTTTCAACAGGAAAATGCAACTGTGCAGCAGTTCCTCCTCTTCATGTGCCCACTCCTGCCTCAGCAGTGAGGTCCCTGGCCCCAGGTTACATATCACCTCTGCTCCAGAGTCCTCTGCCTGGCTGGGATGCTGTGTGCTTCCCAAGGTACCCGGGAAGTGCAAGTCCCCAGCAGGAGCCTCCCCAGGGCGCCCTGCACCTCAAGGCAGCCTCAGAGCCAGGTTTTCCCAGCACTGGACCCACAGAGCCTAAGCCAAAAGGTCAGTGGCAGGGCTGGAGCCACCAGGGCAGCCTGCGCTTCTAGAAACCCCCATCCTGGGCCAGCAATGACCCTCTGAAAAGCAACACCTGCATGGCTTGACTTTTTAATCAACACAGCAGAAAGAAGTGGCCCTCTGGAAATGGCCCAGTCTGAGTCCCGGGCTCTCGAAGCCCTGCAGGGCAACAGCTGTTCCCAGGGCCCTGGCATCCTCCTTGCCGGAGGAACACTGTCCTCCCCACCCGCCCAGCACGCCCACAGGACAGAGCACTGGGGCCCCCGCTGCCACCCTTCGTGCAAGACTTGGAAAAGCAGAGCCAGGCACACGGTTATGAGCATCCTGAGAATGATGACACCAGAGGCAGACGCCGCTCTCAAGGTCTAAGTTAGTCGCTGTGGGTACAGATGTAATTCTGCTTGGCCAGCACCAACCGGAAGGCAGAGGAGAGTCCCATTCCTCTGGGAAGCTGAGGCAGGAGGATCCCAAGTGCGAGCCCAGTCTGTGCAATTTAGCAGTTTAGTAAGTCTCTAAATTTAAAAATAATAACTGTAAAGTTCTGGGGATATAGCTCAGTGCAGTCCCACTTCCAGGCCCCAGTACCACAAAAGGAAGGAAGGGAGGGAGGAAGAAAAGGAGGAGGGAGAACAGAAGGAGAGGAGAGAAAAGAAAAGCAAAAAATCAGCACAGCCCTGCCTTGTGGAGACCCAGAGCCAACTGAGTAAAGCAAACATACATGATGTTTAAATTAAGCCGTCTTGAGGAGGGGCCTCTAAACAACAACGTGTGATCCTTTTGGCGCTACTTAAGAGGGACGAAAATTATTAATACTCTGACCAGAATTCCAACTCTTGGGAATTTTCCCTAGGAAGAAAATTGTTCTGCTGCTGCTGCTGAGAATCCCACATCAGTGGTTACTTGTGATCTACCCACCCGATAAACCAAAGCTGGCCACAACCACATAGAACGTGTATATGCAGTGTGCCAGGCTGTCGGCACAGGAACTGGCACAGAAAGGCAAGGCAGGGGAGAGGAGAGGTGTGATCACCCCAAGGGCAAGGCAGGGGAGAGGAGAGGTGTGGTCTCCCCATTCAGCTCAGTACAGAGGAAAGTGAGGAAAAGCTCTCGTGGAATGTGGGTGGGTGACAGGCGGCCTGCCGAGGGACAGAACAGCACAGTGACATTCGCCTGTTACCCCAGGGCTCTGAGAGGCCAAGGCAGCATGGCCTCAAGTTCAAGCCCACAAGCTCAAGCAACTTAGTGAGACCCTGGCCCAGAATAAAAACTGGGCTGGGGGTGCAGCTCAGTGCCAAGGCCCTGGTACCACCCCCAGCTCTGCAAAACGAGCCCAAATCAAAACCAACAAAAGGTCGGTTTTGGCTGCAAGCGTCCATGGGGGCCAGCTTCCTGGGCTGCCTGGAGTGGGGTTCTGGGTCGAGATGAGGAACCCGGGGCCATGAGAGGTGAAAGGATGAGTCACTCAAGTGGCATTGCTAAGTCAGTCACAGGGCGGGGGTTAGCTAGAACTCAGGTCTCCACCTCCCAAGATTGCTAGGCTGAGTCTGAGGAAGCAAACCCCTAGTGAGTGCTCAAAGCAAATCGTCGGGAGGTTGTGGTCAAATTAAATTCTGGAATGGGCCGTGGAGGGTCCTGGCTTGTCCATGGCTATATGAATACAGCCCTGGGCAGACAGAAGAGTATGTAGCCGGCCAACTGAGGAGTAAGTAAGGGGATGCGTTCGTCCCGGGAAACACCGCACTCTACACAAGCACACAGAGAGAAGGATGTGGAGACACCCCAGAAGATACTCTTTTCACAGCTGGAATATATTTTTATGAAATATTTTCTGTTTTTTGGTTCTTTTGTAAGTTGTCCTGCCTTCACCACAGTTGGTGATTTTCCCTGACATGTAAGTAAAGTGAGTATGTAAAATTAAGGGTTGAATGATAAAAAGTTTTTCACATTTAACTTTCAGTCATTTACTTCTGTGTCAATATACAAAATTTTAAAAGAATTAAAAAAAAAAAAAAACAGTGAAAGACAGGAAAGAGCTTCCGGGAGAGAAGCGCCCCTGAGCGGGCAGGTGCGCTCTGTGGCTGAGACGCCCACGATTAAAATAGAAAGACAGACAGACTACAAACCGGATGCTTTCACTCTCCCCAGTGGCACCCAGCACAGGCTGAGCCTGGCATCCTGCGTGCCCGACCCCGCTGCTGCCCCACTTGGCTCAGCCCAGGGGTCCCTCCCTCGTGCAGCCTCAGCCTTGGTGTGGGAGGTGCAGGAGCCCCCCCACCCCCAGGACCCCAAGCTCCTCCTGCAGGGCTCCCTCAGCCTGGCCAGGCCCAGTCCCGGGGGGCCAGCGCCCAGGAGGACTTCCTGGCTCCCCAGCTTCTCCTCCGCGGAGGACACAGACCATCCCATGCAGATCTGCTAGCGCGCATGGGGGGGAAGGCCGAACGTGGCCCACCGGTGACGCTGGCCCTCGGAACTGCTGGTCACCTCAGTGCTATTTCTTTCAACGCGTTTGTTTTGAGGTCCTGGGGACTGAACCTAGGACCTTCACACTGAGCTGTATCCTCAGCCCAGTTTATTTTATTGTGGCAAGGTCTCACCTGGTTCCTAAATTGTTCAATCTGGGCTGGAACTAGTGGTGCTCCTGACTCAGCCTCCCAGAGTACTGGGATTAGAGATTAGAGGCATGGGCCACCAGACCCGGCTTCTGACAAACTTCGAAATGAACTTTGCTAGATAACAGATATATATATATATATCTGTTGTAGCCATGCAGCTCTCCTGCCCTGTAAGAAGAGGGTATTCAAGTTAAAACAATGCGATTTTCCAGCTATTCCTCACTGGGAAGGTTTGCTTTCCTCCGTCCCTCTGAAGACCTCCGATGCACCACAAACTTGGTTTGTCTGAGTCGTGCTCCTCTGGTGATGGTGTCTGTCCCTTCACTGTGCCTGCCAGAACTACAAATTCCTGTCCCCCAAATAGCCAGGCCATCACCAGACGGCAATCCACGTGCCATGGAAGCTTCTCCCCAGGAAGCCCAGCGGTCCGGGACCTGGGCCCCTCATGGAGAGCTGGCTGCATCAGAGCTGGGTCCTGGTGATTCAAGAGGATTCCCTAAGGAGAAACAGGGAGTCCAGTGTGGTGGCCCATGCCTGTCATCCCAGCACTAGGAGGCTGAGGTAAGAGGATCACCAGGAGTTCAAGGCCGGCCTGAACTACATAGCGAGACCCTCTCTCGAAACAACAAAACAAAATAAAGCCAAACAGCAAAGGAGGAGTGGAGGCTGGGTGGACCCTCTGTGTCTGCATCTGACCCATGGTCCTTGCTGTCTGGTGACAACTGTCTGACACAGTCATTTCCTGGTGTCCCCCCCCCCCGCCCCCTGCCCTGTGTTTTAAGGCTGGAGGACAAATCCACCCCTTCCTCCCCGTCTTTCTGAGAATCGTCTCCACTCCATGCACTCTCCTACCCTCCTCCCTTCACCAGGGGACCAGGGCAGCACCCGGAGGTCCTGTCCCAGGTGCCAGCCATGCCTGGGCCTCCCTGGCCTCCACACCGGAAGGGAGAAGTATCTTCTTACCTTCCTCACGCAGTCCCTGCTCCGTCCCTCAGCACAGAGCTGAGGTACACACCAACTCCCCAGGGTGAACCTCAGGGCTGGCGTCAGCTCCTCGCTGCCCGCGGGCCCAGAGGCAGGTTCCAGTACAGCTTCTGCTGCCCGGCGGCCACCTGCAGGGCAGCTCTGGACTCTCCGGCCTCTACCTTATCTCTTGCCCAGTGGCAGCACAGCGCCTGCCTTGTTCAGGGGAACAGAAAGCTTGAGGATGAAGCTCAGTAGCTGTAAAGTCCCTGTCAACTCTAGAGCCCACCTGATCTTGGGTTTTTTATTAGCTATTTGATAGACTCCCCCTTCTAGTCACCCAAGCAAGGCCACTGATCAAGGGACAGTTTGATGGCCACCTTTGTTTTTCTTGTTTTGTTTTTGTTTTTTGAGACAGGGTCTCACTGCGTAATTTGGGCTGGCCTTGAACTTACTATGTAACCCTGGTCAGCCTTGAACTTTCAGGGATCCTCCCGTCTCAGCCTCCTGAGTGCTGGGATAACAGGTGTGCCCTACCACATCTGGCTGATTGCAACTTTAAACAACCTTTAATCACAAATGGAAATGAGAAGGTTACAAAGTTTTGGAAAATTCACACTATGTGTCAGACAAATATAATTATGCAAACATACGTGGGATTAATTTGTGGGGGCTTAACTGTACCTTTAAAATGTGCCCTATACCTTTCAGTCTTCTCGTGTACTTACCTACTTAAGGAGAAATTTTGTGACACTGCCCAAGCTGGCTTTGAACTTTGCATCCTCCTGCCTTGCCTCCCAAGCACTGGAGTTACTGGTCTGCACCAGCATGCCCAGGCTCCCACTGCTGCATATAACCAGAGCTGCTGCCACAGACTGCTTAGCCCGAACACCCTTGGGGGACTTTTCCTTCTGCGGGAGCTTAAGAGGGGCTGTTACAAGTCCACACTGCAAGTGCAAAAGAAGAGTAACAGTGACATCAGTGGCAACTCCTGTGCCCTGCCCTCTCCCCTGGAGCCATAGACAGCTGAGGGGTGGTTATGATCACCCCTGTTACTGACGAGTAAACTGAGGCATAGAGAATTTAGGGAGTGAAGTGGCAGAGTCTGCCTCCAAAACCTCTAATCAGCAAGCAAATAGAGTACGATTCTAAACAACCAGGATGCTTCCAACTGGAGGCTCTCTCCATGTGTCTAAAACCAACCAGTTTCAAGCAAAAACAGATAAAGAAGCGTGTACTCATTTCATTCACATGGCCATTGTTGCCCTGGGCCTTTAAAATTTGGGATGTCTGATATTTTTTAGCTCTTTATATATTCTAGATAGTAGTCCTTTGTCTGAGGAACAGCTGGCAAATATTTTTCTACTACACTGTAAGTTGTCTCTTCACTCTGTTGGTAGTTTCTCTTGCTGTGCAAAAGCTTTTTAATAAGATGAGATCCCAGTTGTTGATTCTTTACGATAGTTCCTGTATGACCAGGGTTTTGTTCTTAAAGTCTGTCTGTACCAGTGTCTTCAAGACTTCTATCTATTCTACCTTACAGAAGATTTACTGTTTCCATTTTAATATTTAGATCTCTGACCCATTTCAATTTACTTTAGTGCATGAGGAAAGATATGGGCCTAGTTTTAATCTTCCATATGTGGAAAACCAGTTTCTCAGCACCATTTGTGAAACACACTTTCTTCCAGTGAAAGTGTTTAGCAACTTTTGTCAAAAATAGGGTGACTGTCTAGAGTTGCTTCTGCATCTTCTAATCTGTTCCATTGATTCTTAGGTCTGGTTTTTTGTTTGTTTGTTTTTGTTTGGGTTTTGTTGTTGTTTTTTCCAGTACCATACTGTTTTTATCACAGTAGCTTTATAGTATAATTTCAAGTGAGGGTTTATGATGCCTCCTGCCTTGCCTTTGTTGCCCAAAATTGCCTTTGCTATTCTAGGTTGCTTCTGGTTCCAAATGACTTTTAGGCTTATTTTCTCTGATTCTGTGAGATAGGCTGTGCTGTTGGAATTTTGATTGGAATTGCTTTTAATCTGTGACAATTTTGGAAGTATGGCCATTTTCACTATATGATCTTTCCTACCCAAAAGCAAGCGATATTTTTCCATTTTTTGATATTACCTTTTTCAGAGTACTGTAGTTTCCATGTAGAGATCTTTTACTTCTTTTGTTAGATTGGTTCCCAGGTATTTTCATTTGCTTTAGATGCTATCATAAAGGTGTTGTTTCTCTAATTTCTCTCTCAGTGAGTTTGTTATTGGCATAAAGAAGGCTATTAATTTTCGAATGTTGACTTTGTATTCAGCTATGCTACTAGATTTGGTTATTAAATCTAGAAGTGTTTTGGTGGAATTTTGGGGATCTTCCAAGTAAGAGTATCATGTTACCTGTGAATAATGATAATTTAACTACTTCTTTTCCTATTCTTAATCCTTTGCTTTCTCTTCTCTTTTTGTTCTGGCATATGTTTCCAGAACTATATTGAATAAGAGTAGTGATAGTGCACATCCTCATCTTATTTCTTATTTGAGAGCAAAACCTTTCCGTTTTTGTCCATTTAATCTGATTTCAGCTGTTGGTTTGTCATAGATGCCTTTTATCAGATTGAGATAAAGGCCATCTATTCCAATTTTCTGTATGGTTTTGTTGTAGTCAGGGTCTGCAAGGGAAACAATTTAATACAGGATATATAATTTAAAGGATTATTTTATAATAATCACCCAAAGAGTCAAATACAAAAGAGTGCAGGAAATCTGTCCACACACTAGAGACTCAAAGAACCCAGCCAAGGGCCTGGATCCCACGACAATGTCCTCCATGAGTCCAGCTGGAGGCCTAGAGCCCAGGACTGTGTTTCATGCAAGTTTGTATCAAGGATCTGTGCTGGGAAGGCCCAGAGGTCAGCGGTGGAAGCTAGAATGTCTGCACCAGTGGGCTGAAGGATCTGTGCCAGCAGGCTGAGGGATCTGAACTACAGCCAGGAAGTGACACTCAAGGTAAGGACCAGAGCTCCCCTGAAGTGAATCACAGCCATTCTTGGTGACAACGAGGACCCGAGCTCACCTGACAGTGAGAAGAGCTGAGTTCCTATAGGAAAGCCAGATGAGAAGCTCCTCCAGGAGAGCCACCAGCACCACCTATTTCCTCCAGTTCCCTTTTCATGTTTACAACAACCCTCAGTTTGGCCACCCACACCCAGCACCACGCTGATTCAGTCCAGTGGGTGCTACAAGTTGACCACCAGTTATCAGTCACCACAGGCTTTTATCATGGAAGAAATGACAAATAAAAACATGAAAAAATGTTCCTCATCACTGGTCATTTGAGAAATGCAAATTAAAACAACACCGAGATTCCATCTCACCCCAGAAAGAATGGCCAAGATCAAGAAATCAACCAATAACAAGTGCTGGTGGGGTTGTGGGGGAAAGGGACACTTCTCCACTGTTGGTGGAGTATAGACTGGTGCAACTACTGTGGAAATCTATATGGAGATTCTTCAAAAAAACTAGGACTAGAGGTTCCATTTGACCCAGCTATCTTCCTGAAAGAATTATAAGCATCATACCACAGTTTATATGCACACCCATGTTTATAGTGGAACAGTTTGTAGTAGCTAAATCTCGGAAACAACCCAAAAGCCCATCAACAGTACTACTCTAGTATAAAGAAGAATAAACTTGAGGCTTTCTGGGTAAATGGATGCACCTTGAGACCATCCTCATAAATAAATTGAACACACATGTGTAAATACTGCATTGTTTCTCTGGAGTGAGAAACAGAAAGTGTAAGTAAGGACCAAAATGTGTAACAGGTAATGTGAAATAGGAAGAAAATGTTTAAATGAGAAGGGGGAGAAAGGAGGGGAGAGTGGAAAGCAAGGAAGGGGAAAGGGAAGAAAATGAGAAAAGAGGGAGAAAAATAGAAACAAGGCGTTTGTAAATAAAGAGAACAGGGGCTGGAGTGCCGGTGGGGGAATGGGAAAGAAATGAGAATGAAGATACATCATGGACAGGTGCAAAGTCCTGCTGATGACTGTGATTGTTGTGTGTATCTAAGATGTAGCAATAAACTTAATAAAAAAAGACAAACTTATGTGCTCATCCTGAGACCTCTTCCATTTCGTTTAATGCCGCTGGGAGGGTCATGCTACATTTATCTCAGTGGCCCTGAAAATTTAAGTCATTCCTTTAGCACTGAGTTGCAGGCCATATGCTTCAGACACAAAAATAACACTTTGTAGTAGAAGGCAGTGTGCGGCACAGGGTCCGGGCGCAGACCCGGGTCCCTCTGCCAGCTCTACGACCTCGTGGTGTGATATCCCGTGTGCAGTGAACTCAGCCAGGAGCCAGGGGATGCTCCACTGGTGCCACCTGTTTGCTCCTGGTCTGGGCACTGTCACCAGGCCAGGAGCCCTGGACTGCCAGAGGCCGCCCGCCTGGAGCACGGTCCTGCAACTCTGCCCGGCTCACCTGCGGCTGCCCGGCCTCTCTCTCAAGCTGCTGCCGTGCCCTGGACACAGAGCCGAGGCTCCAGAGCTGTGCAGCCTGCACGGCGGGCGCTCTGTGCCCTTGGCGCTGGTGGGTGCAGTGTTCCCACAGTGTCTGCCACCATGGTGCCCACCTCCAAAGGGCGGCCGCAGCAGGTGACCCTGTGGGGTCTCAAACTGGATTGCAGGTCAGAATCACTCTGCAATGTTGCTTACTCAAAGGCGGATTCTGGGGCCTGGAGCCTGCCCAGACCTGGGGGGGGGGCACGTCCTGGGAGGATTCTTAGTTTTGTTTTCGTTGTTTGGTGCTGGATATTGAACCCAGGGTCTCTGCACTGACCCATATCTCCAGCCCTTTTTTCATTCTGTATTTTGAGACAGATTTTTCACCAAGTCACTATGTTGCCCAGATTAGGCTAAAACTAGTGATTCTCCTGCCTCAGCCTCCCTGAATGTTGGGATTATAGGCATGTGCTGGCTGGATGCTGTCGATTAAACAGGTATTTGAGGGGATTCTAATGTTAGTGGCTCTGGAGTCATTGTAGGTAAACTTAATATTCTTATCGGCGAAATATGAGGAATAACAAAACCCCAAAGTGCTATTACAAGCATTAAATGTAATTGATTTCATAATACACATTTTAAAAGGAACATAGCATTTTGAGAGTGTGGCAAGCTGGACCTCAGTCCTAAATTTGTCACACACTCTGTGACTTTCCACAGGTTCTTCAATCTTTCTCTGATTCCATTTCCTTTTGTGCAAATGCCAGAGAATGCCCTGCTTTCTCTCTGTCATGGGATCGCTGGGTGCAGTCGCCAGAGATGGGGGGGGAAGCGCTGAGCTGAGGAAACCGTGTCCTATGCAAAGGGAGCGCAGACGGGGGCAGGCGGGACCTCCGGGGAGCTGGTGCAGGGTCCACACCCCATCCTCAGGCAGGGGCAGGAGCAGGAGCAGGGACTTCCTTCCCGGATGGAAAAAAAGAGCGTGGAACTCGCAGTTTTCTCTCCCAAAGCAAGAGCGGGTGTGGCCAGGAGAGGACCACAGGGAAAGCAGGTGAGAGCTTGGGACTGTGCCGCCCTGGGAGGATCTGTGCTAGCAACGTGAAGTGGAGAGAAGAAAGCTGGCTAGCAGCAGGGGACATCTCCAGAAGTGTCCCCGGAAACGGTGAACTCTGAGTCACAGGTGGACAGGCACAGGGCTACCGAGTATGGGAGGTTTTAAAGCACGCGGAATGCTATTTCCTACCCACTCCATGAGCGCATGCGCAATCGTTTCAACCCAGAATGCCTCGCGCACACCACGTGGCTTTTCTGGCAATCGTTTCAACCCAGAAAGCCTCGCGCACACCACGTGGCTTTTTTGGCAGCGCCCGCCTGAGACTGAGGCAGCCAGCACATAGGTGGCCTTTGGAGACAGGTCCTTCTGTGGGCGCCAGGCTCGGTGAAGGGTCTGAGGGGACTGCCAGGGCCCCCTGCTCCCTGGCGCTGCAGTGAGGGATCCCCTCCCTGGTGTGTGCACCCTGCTTTCCCTGAGAGGGTCCCACTCTGCTGCTCTGGGAAATCCGAGCAATGCTGGAGCCAGATTGGACCTTGGAAACTTTGCAGGTGAGGACCCCAAGGAACGCAGCCGCCTGGCCAGAGTCCTTCTAGAACACACTTATGAGGGGAGCTGTATCCAGGCAACCATTGCCCCGCTGAGGACCAAGCCCCACTGCTACTCAGTGGCAATGGTGTGCGGAATTGTAGTTCTGCCGTATCAGGATTACAGTCACTAATCACAATAATTACGACAGTTTACATCGGTTTTCAGTCCCAGTTCACCTCCTTCACAGCTGTGCCACCTTGAACAGGGGACTTGACCTTCCTGACCCGTTCTTCCCTGGAAACCCACGTTTCCAGAGTCATCATCACCCACGTGAAGGCTGTGGCACCGGCAGTGCCCATGGGAGCTCTTCTGACTTCATCCAGCCAAAATCTTTCCCATCTGCTACACCTTATCCCCACCTTGATTCCCCTCATCAAGAAACAGCCTGGGAAAGTGAAAGCGGCGTGGCACTGCATCCAGCAGACCTGGGTTCCGATTTCGACTCCAGGGGGCCGAGGTCAAGCACGGTGGTACAGCAGCTGGGAAGCAGGGAGAGGCTTTGGGTTTGACCTCCAGCCCTGCTGAAAACAAAAATCATAAATCAATAAATAACTTTGGAGGGTAGATTTGTTTCCCTGTGACTGGGGGAAATCTCTGCTCTTACCGTGTAGGCTTATTTTATGTTCCACAGGATTCCGGCAGCGCCTTGGCAGGAGCAAACTACCTCCAAAACACGAGCTCTTTCGGGTGACAGAGGTGCCCACGGGTGTGGTTCCTCTGTAGGTAACTGTGCCGCCTGCAGAACAAATCTGTCTGGGGACCGAGGCCCCGGGCCAAGTGCGCCCCCGCTGCCGACCGCCCCTTCCCAGCAAGTGGCCGGGTCACCGTGCTCTCTGACACGCCACGGCAGTGGTTGGTTAGCCGCATTTGTGTGCTTGTGTGTGCTGCTGCTGCTGCTGGGACCCAGCTTCAGTTCAGGGCCTTTGCACTGAGCTACATCCAGTTCATTTTTTTTGTAATTTTAATTAAGAGACAGCGTCTTGCTAAGTCTCTTTGCTGGTTTGGCCTCGAATTTCCCTTCCTGCTGGCCCAGACTACCGGTGTGCTGGGATCACAGCCACCAGGCCCTGCTTAGCTGTCACTTCACTTTCTGGCAGGACAGGACAGTGCTCTGCGACCTCTTCTCTCTGCTCAGGTCCCCAGAGGCCCTGAGGAGCTCTGTGGGAACAGAGGGCATGCGGGGCGCCTCAGCCTCGCCAGTGCTAGCTGGCTACTCTGTGCATGGTGCAGGTGGCCAGGTCACAAGACCGTCAGAGACTGTGTCACCGCGCTACACACAGTGGCTTCTCAGGGGGCCCAGCCAGGGTCTGGGGCCCACTGTGGAAAGGGCCAGGTGGGCAGGAAGAAGGGGGTGAAATTCTCCCTCCCAAAGCGTAGAGCTAATAGGGACCACGGCTGGGATCTGAACTAACTCAGCTGTCCTATTTGCGCGGTATTACTCTTTTTTTTCCCCCAGAATCACAAACTTATCAAGTTATACAAATAAAGGTAATGATACCCAAACTGCATCACTCAATTTAAATTCCTTCTACTTTCTCTTATTAAAGAGTTATCTGCAGAGACTGGTGGTTCCCAGAGCCTCCTCACCCGGTTACTGTGAGCCGAACAACCTGGTGCACTTCCTCAGCCTGCTGTGGAAACGCTGCAAAACTGCAATACACAGAGGTTCTACTTGTTATTTTCTCTTTAAAAAAGTCCAGGTGAAAATCACATACCATGTAGTTCATCACCTTCAAACGAACCATTCAATGACACTTTGAATATTCACTGTGAATCATCACCTTGATTTAATTCCTTTATTTATTTACTTATTTTCTGTTCCTGGGATTGAACCCAGGACTGTTGCACTGAGCTGCACCCGCAGCCCATATTTTATTTTTTATTTTGAGACAAGGTCTTGTTAAGTGGCTCAGGCCAAGTTTGAACTTGTGATCCTCCTGCCTCAGCCTCCAAGTGTTGCGATCATAAGTGTTCACCACTACACACAGTTTAATTCCAAAATATTTTTGTCTCCCCCAAGGAAACTCTGCACCCCATTAGTACTCCTCCTCTTTCCTCCTCCAGACCCCAAATCACTCACTCCGTTGTCTGGAAGCCCTGGGTTCTCCAGGCCTCAGTAGGGACCTCTCATAGGGGAATCACTCACCTCACTCAGCCCCCGCCCCAGCCCAAGGGTCAGCAGAGCCATCGCGGGCACCTTCTACACAGCCAAACTGCCACTGGGGGCAGCGTCTCCTGCAGGCTAGGGCCAGTCTGGGTCCTGGGGCGGGGGGGGGGGGCAGTGCCCAGGCAGTCAGGCTGTCCCTGAGTCTGCTGTCCTTGTGAGGGGATGTGGAGTCTGCTTCACTGCAAAATCCTCCCCAGAAGGACAAGCTCACCTCCTGGCTACTTCTTCCACACACAACAGCATGCAGCGTTGCAGCTGCTCAGCAGGGAAACGCATTTTAGAGGCGAATTTTTGCAGGGCTTTTGCTCATATCAAGGAAACTGCAGCATCTGCATGAAGGACATGAGGACAGCTTGTGCCATAGGACACACAGTTTCTAACACTGAAACAAACACAGCTTTACGGTTCACGGAGCATTAAAACTTCAAGATCTTGTGTAGCCCTCTCAGTACCAGAAGGCAGTTATTATTCCCATTTTACAGATGAGGAAATTCAGGGGTCAGAAGCGAAATGACTTGCAGAGGGCTGCGAGGCAGGAAGAGCGGGCCAGACTTTGCGACGCCAGACACAACCTCCCCATGGAGTGCAGTCTTCTGCTGTCACAGCTGATGCCGCAGGATATAGAACAGGGTCCTTCAGGATAGTCAGTCTCCCACTGTGTCACACCGATCAGGATCTGATTGAAGGAGCCAGGTTCATTCTCAGCCTCACTTTGCCCCTGTCACTGAGTCCCCAAGAAGCACTCACAGAGGAGAGGATGGAGCAGGGCGCAGCTCAGGGCGACCTGGGCCCTCTCCCCCACGCATTAAGCTATCTCCCCCTCTCTGTAGCGTTACATTCAAACCGCAGACCCCCCAGCTCGCTGGAAAATTCCCTATCTGTGTGTTCTACAGTGATTATGAACGGTGACTGCTAGCTCCCTCCTAGGTGTGATCAGTGCTAAGCGCCGCCCATGAGCCATTCCATTCGGGCCTCACCGAGACCTAGAGAAGCAATCGCTGCCTGTTGCATCACACAGGTGAAAAAACCAAGCTTGGAGTGGGCGAGCCAGCGCCGGGGCTCTGCAGTCAGACAGCTGGGTTCATGCCCAGCTCTGCCCCAGCCAATCCGCGTGACCCCGGCTGGATTCCTCCATGCCCGGCACCAGTGCCCTCTTTTAGGGACAGGGATATTGGCGCTGTGGTAGGCATCGCTGCTGGGGGGATGGTAAGGAGGGTCTGGACACCCTGGCCTCGGACTTGATTTCACTTTGCCCAAATGCCTCCAGCAACTTCCAGGGAGGTTTTCCCACCTCCTCGCCCTCCCTCCCAAACGGAGTACACACCCTTCCCTGCACGGTTCTCTGATGCTTTCATGCAGAACATCTGCCACCCCTGAGGGTGCCCTGGACGTGTCACCTCCGTGCCCCAACTCCTGTCTCTAGACCGACCGAACCTTTCTTCAAGAACGTCTGGGCTGCGATCGGGCGGGCACTCAGTACCGCTGGGGAACAGCTTAGAGGCGGACGGGGATGGAAGGGGCAGGAGGGGAGGGCGCGAAGGGGCTGCTGGAACCCTCGGTGCCACCCCGGAGCCGGCTTCGGGAGCATTGTCTGCGTTCCTGGGAACTCTGGCTGCACTTCGGGATCAGGACGGGCCGGGCTGGGGCAGGGAGCAGGGCGCGAAGGATGCTCCGAGCGCGCCCCGCTGCGCGGAGGGCAGCGTCCTGCAGCCGCCCGGGGGAGGCGTCCACCCGAGCGGCTCGGAGCTCGGCGCTCCACCCCGAGCGCCGAGCCCCGGGGACCCCACTTGGGTGCCGCGCCCTCCTCGCCCCGGCGCCCAGGTCCCCAGGCCCGGCCCGGCCGGCGCAGCGCCGGCAGCGCAGGTCCTCGGCGAGCGGAGCGCACGCGGCGCCGCGTGGCGACCTGGGCCCGCGTCCCGCCCAGGTGGCGCTGCGGGCCGGGCCGGGCCGGGCCGGGCGGGGCGGCGCTGACGCGGGGCCGCGGTGCGGCGGCCGCGCGGGGGGAGGCGCGACGCCAGCGCCCTCTTTGTGCAGCGGCCCGGCGGGAAGGTGCGCGGCGCTTCCTCTTCCTCCTCGCGCCGCTTCCTTTTATAGCGATCTCGCGCCCGCGCTCGCCGGGCCGCGGCGCCGCTGCTGCCTGCGCTGCGCTGCGCTCCGCTCCGCCCGGGCCGCTGCGAACCTGCGGCGGGGACGCGCCAGCGCCGACCGGAAGCGGGGCGGGCCCGAGGCTGCGCTGCGGCTCCCGCGCCCCGGCCTCAGGTAGGTGCGGCCGCGCGGCTCCGGGCGGGAGGGCGCGAGGGGCGCCGCCGGGCGCAGCCCGCGGGCGGGGGGCGCCGAGGTCGGGGGCCCCGCCCCCACCCCCGCCCGGGCGGACACCCCGTGGCCGGGGGCGGCCAGGCCCCCGGGGCTGCCCACGGCCCGCTGCGGGAGGGCTGGGGGGCCGGGCGCCCCGAGTGGGGGGACCTGGGGCGGGCGGAATCGCCCTCGGCCTGGACACTTCCTCCTCGGCGGCCGCCGCCGCCAGCCTGCGTTTGAAGAGCACTTCCTCTGGCCCTCCGCTTTTAAAGATTTTATTTTATGTTTTTGGAGGTGCGGGGCCCTCAGCTTATAAAGATTTATTTTATGTTTTTGGAGGCGCAGGGCTCACTCTGGTTCAGACTGGCCTCGAACCGTGTCACACAGGCTGGCCTCGAACTCGCAGTGATCCTTCTGCCTCAGCCTCCCGGGATTGCAGACTGCCTGTTTAAATGGAAGCTGAGTGTTCACGGGTGGGTGCTCTTGCCTGAGCTTCAGAGCTCTCTTGGGGCTGCTTGCGCACCCAGTGGGTCTGAAAGGAGCCGTGTGACCTCTGTCGAGGGTGGGGAGAAAGAGGAACCAGGACTTCCTATGCCGAGGCCCCCCGGGGTGGGGAAGGTGTCAGCGCCCCAACCTGCTGCCAAAATGGAGGGGGGATGGGTGCAGGGTGCATGGAAAGGAGGCCTGCAGGGCACGCTTGCGTGGATTTTGCCTCTGGGTTTCATTCTTGGTGTTGCCAGGTTGGTGTTACCAGGTTGGCAACCTTGGCTGAATTGAACCCTTCTCTGAGTCTTAGGCTGCCGTCTCTGAAATGGGCTGCTGTGGGCTGGGCCTGGAGCAGAAGAGCCAGTGTGGGTACCCTGGCCCGGAGAGGGCGCTGGATGCAGGGTTCCCCTGTTGTCCAGGAGCGGTACTCTGGAGCCTGGGGTGCCCTGGGGACTGTGGGTCTGGAGCCCCAGCCAACACGCCTGCCATCTTGGCTCCTCTGCCCTGTGGTGGCACCCCGAGTCCCCAGAGAGCCGCATTTTACCACCTTGGTTCCCTGGCTCCACCCTCCCTCCAGAGGAAGCTCCTCTTGGGGAACTCCTGACTCCCCAGGAGGAAGGAGCTTCACCCCTCACTCTGAGGACCCCCCTCCCCATTCTTGGGAGATCGCGCTGGACAGTAATGAAAAGCAGGCATCGTCTTGATTGCCACGGCTGCTAGCTGGGATGATTTCCCAGGCCCGGGGCTTCCTGTAATTGTGGAGGAAGCTGGGGAGAGGTGGGTTTCTCCCTGGGTCGGGCTTGCAGAAGTGGTCAGCTGGCCTGAGCTCTCTTCCTGGAGAGCCATGTTGTCATTTGCCTGCTCTAGATCCTCTTTGGGGTTTTAGCAGAGGAGGGGCAGCCTGCTCTGTGTGTGTGTGTGTGTGTGTGTGTGTGTGTAGGTTACATTGCAGTACTGTACTTGGAAATGGCTTTCGGACTCAGGGTACATGTGTGTGCTTTGCTTTGGGAAATTGGGCTTCTTGGATGGCCACCCCCACCCCTTTCTAAACTCCCAAGCCTTCTGCAGACCCTGGATTCCTAGGCAGCAGGGCGTAGCGGGCGAGTCTGGGTGCCACTGGTATTTTAAGCGGCAGCAGGAAGCTGCAGTTTGAGCATGTGCACGTTTGTTTTGAACTCATGCAGTGGCCAAGGTTGAGTCTTTGCTCTCTTTTACTCAGGCTTGCAGGGAGTCCAGGACTTGTGTGAGCCCTTCAGCCAGTGACCTGCAGGGCTGAGGTTCTTTCTGGTAGGATCTGCTGCGTTGTGAGTGAGCTTTGTGTCTCCTGGCACCAGAGGCCGCCTGGCCCATGCTGCAAACCTGGCTCGTGGCTTTTGACAGTGAATGAGTGATGGCTTTGCCCTTTTACACTCGGTCTGCATCTCAAGGTCAGGACACTGGCCTGTAGTGACCTTGAAATTGTCTTCTAGCTCCTCCCACTGGGGGACCCTTGCTGATGCTCTTCCATCAGTATCCAGGGAGCCACAGAGAGGAAGGAGCCCTGGGGGACCCTGGTACCAGCCTGACTGCCATCTCTTTGATTGAAGAGACCACCATCCGCGCGTCTCAGCAGTCTGGGCCTCAGCTGTCTCCAGCACAGCTGTCCAAGATAGTGCTGTGCAGGTGAAAACTCAGATCGCTAATCAGCACTCTCACAGGGTGCTGACCACACAGCCTCCAGACCCTCTTTCCTGTCTCTAACGAGGCAGAGGAACCTTGACCCCATCCATCTCTCGGGACTCCTCAGAGAGATCCACAGTAACACCAAAGTGTGCCCTCTCTCTGCCTGCACACATGTGACCATGTTTCTTCCGCTCTGAGCCTCCGTCTTCCCATCTGTGAACTGGGCAGATAGGTCGTGGGTGTGTGCTGCTCTGTGATGCCTGGTAAGCGTAGCCTGGAGCACCACTGTTTCCTGTCCTTACCCCCAGCAGGGGTAGGGCCCCTCCCTCCCTCAGGGGACACATGGCCGAGGCTTGTGTAAGACTTTGTCATTGACATCTTGCTTTTCACCCACAGCCCAGGGTAGAGGGGCACCTTGCCTGTTTCTGTGCCTGCCTGTGTCCTCCAGCCATCCCTGTGTCCCCATGACACTCATTCAAGCCTTGGGTGACCTTCATTCCCGCCCCCTCCTTCCTGCTTGTGGCCAGGACTTCCTGCTTGTTGACCTCCCCAGGTTCTCAAGTTGGCGAAGCCCCTATTGCTTGTGGGACTGCGAGCTGAGTCTTTGAGAGTCTGGGTAATTGGTGAAAGAGGTAACTCCTTCGCCAAAGATGCCTCAGACATAGCCTTCCCTGTCTCTGGGCGACAAGGGCATAGGGTTAGGGCCTGGCTGCTGGGGTTCACACCCTGGCTCTGCTGCTCTTTAGCTCTGTGACCTTGGGCCAGAGTCTGCCGCCCTGCGGGCCACCTTTATCTTTCAGGTGAGGAATGGTGACAGCCACGGGATGTTTGTCAGGATCCACGCTGAGGCCATAGGGAGACTCTGGAAGTTCATCACACAGCATGTTGGTGCTTGGTGAAAGTCTGTTCCTCCCTGGCCTGGGCACTTCCTATCCCTGCCTGGGTCCTGCAGTCCCCTCGGAATCAGCCTTTGAGCCTCCTGAAGTCCGGGTGCACCGCTCTAGACCCGTCCTGGACTGAGCGAGGCTCCCCCGAGCTTTCGGGAAGAGTGGGTGGGAGTGGCCAGGTCTGCACGCCATCCGTCCGTCCCATTGATCTTCCCTGCTTGTGGGAGGCTTACTAGCTGCCATCTGCTCCTCCAACATCTTGTTTATAAATATATAAATAATCAAGTCGACAAGGAGGTTTGCTTCAAAAAGTGTTGCTGAGATTGACTTTTATAAATATTTAAGATGGTCTGAAACCATTGAAGGAATCGCAGAGCTTATTAAAAAAAACTGCAACTGTTTTGCAAAGATGCCTTTTGTTTTCAAGCTGAAGAAACAGCTGGGGCAGAAGATGAGAGGGAATACTTCCTGAGTGTGGATGTAGGCCCCAGAGCAGGAGGGTGGGCAGCCAGTCCGATGACCGTTGGTATCTGATGGTGGCAGGTGTGTCATCACTATTTGTGGGGTAGAGAGAGTCAGGGTCCCCAAATCTGAGGGTCAGGGACGAGTGTCAGAATTCTGGAGCTGCCTGGGGCTTCCTTGAGACTCTTGAGAGGTCCACTGGGTGACTTGTGCCTGGAATCCCCTGGGCATGCACGTTGTGAATCCTGCCGACACCTCCATGGGCAAGCTTCCAGAAGGTTCTGAAGGTGAATCTCTTTTGGTTACTGATGGGCTGTGCAGAGGCCCTCAGGATGGGAGGTTTCTGGCTGGTGAATCGGGAGGAGGAGCACTTTCCAGACTCGACTTGCCCGCCGGCGGGCAGGGCTAAGCCCAGAGTGTCTGCCCTTTAGTGGCCCTGGTTTGTGGTCCACACCTTGAACGGGGTAAACTTGGACTCATTGGTGTGACCCCTTCCTCCATCGCTGGGAACCATCCAGTGCAGCTTAGGGCTTTGTTAGCGGCAGAGACGAGAGTGCAGAAGCCCAGGCTGTAACGGGGGGAAGCCCGGCATAGACTTCGTGTGCAGGGCAAGGCTGGGTGGGGTGGAGAGGCGGCTGCGTCTGCCAGGGTGCTTAGAGTCGCCAGGGAGGGAGTGGCTTGAGCAGGCCGCTCTGCCAGAGCCTCAGGCCCTCAGTGTCCCATACTCTTGCTAAGCAGATGAGGGAACTGGGACCCAGAGGAGGAAGTTACTTGCTCAAGGGGCACAGTCCCTTGGGTCTTGTAGCTCCCACGCCCAGCTGTTCCCACCGCCCCGCCCTGCAGCGCCTGCCTGTGTGCACCACCAGGATGCTGTGCCGGAGGCTGCGGGCCCCTGTCCTGTGCTGGCCCCAGGTCCCCTCATCAGCGTGGAGGAGGGTCGGCGAGGGCATGTCCTGGAGGTGAGAAGGCTGCAGCAGGAGGAAGAGGAGCCCTCTGCTCCCCTTCTAGGAGTCTCCTGATGCTGGCTCTGGCCACTTCTCACTGCCTGAGACTTAAGCCCACCCCAGCCCTGCCTCTGGGCCTGTGTAGTCTTGGACAGACCCATCTTCTCTGCTCCCTGAACTCCATAAGCAGAGCTGGCGCCTGTTGGAGGTGTTCGGTGTTCGGAGGGTTAAGTGGGAGGGGTGTGCAGAAGCACCCGGAGTGGCCCCTGGCGGGAGCACCCCCAGAGACAGGGTCCCGACCAACAGCTGAACGGGCTGTTCAGGGTCTCTCCAGGCCGCTCCTGGCCTTGCTGCAGAGGTGGAATGTGAATCCGATGTCGGAGAGAGTTTCATCAAGGTGCTTTCAGAACGCCGAGGTGGCATTGTGCAAAACTGAGTGGACAGCACCTTTGGAAGGGGACAGTGAGTGACAGGTGAAAAGCGTGGGCCTCGGCTCCCTGACCTCCAAGCCTCTTGCAAAGGGCACAGCCTCCCGGACACCTCAGTGTTAGCTTTCCTGCCTGTTGGGGCTGTTTATCGGACCAGGCTGTTTCCCTGGCCTAGGGTGGGCATCCAGCAGAAGTGCTCAGCGACTTGGTCCCTGGTTCACGCAGTCCCAGGGCTGGGACTAGAGGGGAGCGGAAGGCTTCCCGCCAGTCCCCGCCCAGCCCAGCCTCCACCCCAGCCACAGCCCCAGCTTCGGTCAAAACCAGAGTGAAGTAGAATGAGAGAACCATGTGGAAGTGAAACTCAGGCAATGACATCCTCAAATGCCTGCTCTGCTCCCTGTGAACTCTGGTTTTATGTGTGACTCTGTCCTGGGGGCCTGGAGGCCAGCAGTGCATCAGATCAAACAGGCTTTCGATGAAAAGCACCAAGTGGAGATTTCCCTGTGGTCCAAAAGGTGGTCTGTTAGTCATTCTGAACACACTTCCTTTACACTCTGCCATTCAGCAGTGGTAGCTGAGTCTGCTGCTGCTCTGCACTGGGCCCTGGGCTGGTTCCTGTGGGGACTGAACGCTGTGTGTCCTCTTCCCACCCAGGTCCCTGAAGGACCTGCGGGCTCAGAGGAGGAGAGAGCGGGTGTTTGCTTCTTCCGGCTGCCCCAAGCTTTGCCCCTTTGGGCCTGTTCTCCTCACCCCAGAACTGGACCTGCTTCTGGGGGGCTCCCTGAAAGATGGACAGTTAAAGGGAGTCAGATCTGGGGAGTCAGGAAGCTCCTCCAGACCTCTGGGTGGGCGTCCTGCTCGGGCCTTAGTGTGACGAGTTTGTGATGTTGGTGTTTTGTCTGATCGGTGGTGGTGACTTTCCCCTAGGGAGCATGGACGGTGTGCCGCCGGCTCTGTGCCTCCTTGTTCCCTGTCACAGTATCTCAGTGAGGCTGGCAGTGTAGATAGGGAAACTGAGAAAACTTGGAGGCCGCCTGGCCGGGGAGCTGGGATGCAGGTGTCCTCCCAGAGCGGCTCCCTGCCTGTGTGCACCCTGGGAACCTCAGGACCGGTGGGGTCTCTGTGAGTTGCCTGGGCTAATCTGTGCAGTGAGGTTTGGGGAAAATTCAATATGAAACTGACTGTTGCTAAGAATGTGCCTCCCGATGGACGCTTGGTGGCCTTAGCCAACGTTGTGTGGCCTGCCTGACTCAGCCTCTCCAGGGACCCTCAAGGAAAGGGTGGCGGGGAAGGAAGGGCCCTGAGGCCTTGTGCTTCTGGTAGTGGAATTTGAGGGTAAAATTGGGTCTCTGCTCCTCACTGTGGAGTTGAGGACGTGGCTGTGGGATTTGTCACTCTGCCGTCACTGGCCCTGACCAGTTTTCTGTGGTGAATTGGCCTGCACACTCTGTGCATGCGTTTCTTCTCACTTTTCTTTCTTCCTGTCTTACCTCGGTGTGTGGAGCTTGCTGGGTGGAGGCTCGAGAATCCTTTTTTTCTATTATTAGAGATCGAACCCAGGGCCTCATGCATGTTAGGAATTTGCTCTACAACTGAGTTACACCCTTAGGCTTTTCACATTTCACTTTGAGGCAGGTTCTTGTTCTTGGTAGGTTTCCCAGACTAGCCTCAGGCTTGCCATCCTCCCGCCTCAGCCTCCTGACTAAGTGGGACAGTAGTACTTTGGGTTCACATTTAGTGGTTAGAATAATTTCTGGCCTAACGGGGAAATTTGATTCAGTTCTTGTCCACTGTGGCTTGTAACCAGAATCGTGGAAAGAGTTGAGTTCGAGAACCCAAGTACCACTGTGTTTCATGTGCTTTTTTTAATCTCAGTTCTGTCTGTGAGGGGCCCACTCAACATGCTCGCCTCTGTCTCGGAGAAGATCTGTCTCACAACTCCTCAGTTGTTTTTTTGTTTGTTTGTTTGATTGTTTTTGGTACCAAGGATCAGATTCATGACCTGGCGCTTGCCAGGCAGCCGCTCGTGCCACTGAGCGAAATCCCTGCCCCCACTCAGCCGTCTTTTTAAAACACCAAAGATTACCTGTGGTTCATAGGTGCCAAGTTCATGTGTGATGAATGGGTGTATGGATTAATTTTCTGCTTTGGGTGGACAATTGAAATTTGTCATCTGTGAAACTATTTATCTTAGCTGGGCACGTTAGAGGATAGCTGTGTATCTGCCATTTGGGAGGCTGAGGCAGGAGGATTGAAAATTCTAGTCTTGTCTGGGCTGCTTAGTGAGACCCTGTCTCAAAATAAACTATAACAAGAGGGCAGGAAATGCATGTAGCTCAGTGGAAGAGGCACCCCTAGGTTTGAGTCTCAGCACCACACACACACAAATTTAATCTTACAGCTGAAGGTTAATTTTGTTATTGGCTGCCCCGGAGGTGGTACCTGGGGCCACATGTGCTTGTGTTTTGGGATTCTTAGCTCTTCAAAGAGGCCCCCACCCGTCTGTCCACAAACCCCAGATGTCACCTCGGGCTTCTGCAGTGGTCTCTCCTCCTCCAGCCGTTGGCCGCGCTGGGCTCCCAGCCCGTGGCCCCGCGGAGAAGACACTCTGTCCGTCAGCCGCTTGTCCACCTCCAGCACCTGCTGCCCGGGCCCTCGCGGTGCATGCTGGGAGAACAGGGATGGGCAGCACCACAGGAAAACGCCCACAAGGCTGCTCCTTCAGGGTGTTCAGCGAGGGGCCCCGGCGTCGCCCCAGTGGCCAGATCCAGTGCTCCCTGGGCAGGCTGGGCACTGGTAATGGGGGTGGGGTGGGGTGTAACTCTTGGGCCCCGTCGGGGAGTCGGAGTTCGGCCCAGCCCCTCTCAGCCACTGCCCAGCTCCGTAGCAAGAGCTGCCCAGGTCCAGGTCAGGCTGGAGAGGACGGGCCTGGGCCAGCCCGCGGGTCCCCTGCCTGGGTCCCGTTCATCAGCACCTTTGCTTCGCAAGACGCCCTCTGAGGACAGGGTGTGGACCACCAGGCCTGAGCCACCAGCCCTGCCAGCTCCCTGCCCGTGGGGCTGTGCTACCCTCAGTGCTCCCATATCCTTCCCCTGACCACCCGGGGTGCTCTCCAGCCCCCCAACTTCCTCCAGCCTGTGAGGCTGCCAGCCGGCTCCGGGGCAGGATGCGAGTGGCCAGGCATGGGCTGCGCTGGATTCAAGGTGGGCTCTGTGGATCCGGATTCGACTCAGCACTGACCAGCACGGAGTTTGAGTCTTACACAGAGCGGAGAGGGAAGGAGGACGGGAGCCAGTGGGCAGCGGTGGCAGAGTGGGCGGGCAGTGCAGCCCTGCGTGTCTGTGCCCTTTGCCATTTTGCCCCACAGAGCCGGTTCTCAGTGGGCCTCACTCCAAGACTGTGTTTTGCCTTTTTTTTTTTTTTTTTTAAAGAAAAGTGAAGCCGGAGAGGCCCACTGCCCGGGGTGGCGCAGCCAGCTGGGAACTACTGTCTCATCTTGGCTCTTGCTGGGCGCCGTCCGTCCTGTGCTTCCTCGCAGTTGCCCTTCCCCTGCCGGAGACCTCAGAAATCAAAGGGCGCTGCTTCATCTGGGAGCAGCGCGTTTGCTGAAGCCACATACCCTTCTGAGCTAGAGCTGGTTCCTGGTTCTCCCAATTAGCCTGTTCTCACGGTGACCTTGAAACTGTCACCACCCAGCCCTGTGCCTGGAAGCAGTTTTCCTTTGTGTGTTGCCCCTGGGTCTCCTCCAGGGACCCTGGGAGCCCGGGGGCTGCCTGCTGGAGGGGCAGGGCTGGGCAGAAGGACAGAAGATGTTTGTTCTGACTAGGCTTGGGTGGCTGTCTGCAGGGCAGCACCTCGGGGCAGCTGGCCGGCACCTGTAGGAGGTCACTCACCCTCCGAACATGGACAGAGCTTGCACTGGGTTGCTGGGTGCTGGGTGTGGTACTGTGGATGCTGGGCCTCAGTAAACACCACTGTGTCCTGTGCCAGCCGTAGGGGTGTCACGTTTGGGCCTAGGACAGGGTTGTGTTGGGAAGGGTGCTGTGTGTATGTGTCTGTCCCATGTGAGTGAAACCTGCCCCAGAGCTAGCTTGCTTGCTTGCTTGCTTCCTTCCTTCCTTCCTTCCTTCCTTCCTTCCTTCCTTCCTTCCTTCCTTCCATTTTTGAGATAGGGTCTTGCTAGGTAGTCCAGGCCGACCTCAATCTCTCTGGCAATCCTGCGTCAGCCTCCAGCCTCCTGGGTGCTGGGATTACAGGGCTGTGCCACCATACCTGGCTACTTTTCCTGTTTTCAACACCAAATGGGAGAACGTACCATGTGCCCGAGGGCTTCTGGGCCTGGGTGTGGAGGTCCGCGGGAGACAGGTGCTACCCCAGGCTCCCGGGCTGCAGGAGGAGCTGGGCAGAGCCTGCTGTGGTAGCGCAGGCCGTTAGGGGTGTGAAGTGTCCAGATGTGCAACTGTAAGGAAACGCGTAGCCCTGAAGCCGTCGGCAGGGGCAGGGGAAGGATTTAGAGAAGTGAGGTCTTGAAGCGAGGCAGTGCTGGGAGCAGCATTTCAGAGAGAGGGAACAGTGTGCTTATGCAGCAGCCCTAGGAGATCGGTTTCGGGGTGAAGTCTAAGAAAGCCCTTGGTACACTGAGGCCCTGCTCATAAGGGAGCTGGACCCACAGAGCGCACACGTTGGTGAGAACCGTGGTCTCTCGCAGAGGAGGGAGCTGCCCACAGCAGTGCTGTCTGATGTTAGTGACCATCTGGGGCCCCCGCCCGGCTGAGACTGGGCACAGAGGCAGGAGGCCACTGTCTTCAGTGGCTGGGGATACGTGTATGTGCCAGATGCTTCTGTTTAAAAACACCCCAGAGCCAGTGGAAAGGTGACAGGGATTTCATCAGGCTGCATCAAAGACATGGATTGCTTTCTGGGCCCTCTGGTTGTGCCCGCATTGTTGTCTTTAATTGTGGAAACATTAGGGTTTCATTAGGGCCCGCCCTGGGCCACACCCTCTTCACCCACTTCCTCAGGGACTCCTGCAGCCTCTGGACCCCAGCCCCCCCGCACGTGTTGGGGTACAGAGGTGCTCCTTGTCCCCTTCCTGCTCGGAGCAGGGGTGCCATGGATGGTGTGGAGGAGGCTGATCGAGTGCAGACCACAGCCACTCCACGGCCGTGGCCAGGCGAGGAGCCCGTGGTCCCAGGAGCTGCTGGGCTCAGCTGCTGACCTCTCCAGTGTCTCTCGGTCTGAGCACAGGCTCTCCCCGAAAGCCTGCCCCGTCCAGGGCATACACACCGTGCATTTTGTGTGCTGTCTTGAAGATGACCCCACCGTGGCAAGAGGGAGAGGGGAACCCGCGCTAGCCGAACACTGATTCTCGAGCCCAGAACGGAGGATCTTGGTACCCCCACCAGGAAGTTCTGGTTTTCCTCTGACCTGGAAGCCAAGTCCTGTGCACTCGTACGCCAGGGCACTGGACCACCCTCCTGCGAGCTGTGCAGTTGAAAACTCACAGCACTTGCCCTGGTGTTATTAGCCATTCTTACCACATTTCATCTGCTTCTGCTTACAGACTTTTTTGAAGTCTTTTTTTTTTTTTATTAGCTCTGAGTAAACACAAATCCTTGACTTTAATTAGGAAGCCAGCAGTGGCCTAAGGAGGAGGCAGAGTCTGTCTTTTTCTCCTGTGCTGTGGATGTTGAAATGAGGGGAATCTAGACAAGTGGTCCCTCCGTGGAAGGGCGAGTGGCCTGGGGTGCAGTGTGTGTGGTCTTGCTAATCCCTGTAGCCCGTGTGTGGGGGTGAGCTCCAGCCGTGCCTTGAATGAGCACCTTGGCGTGTGCCTGCCCGGCATTCATCCCGCAGGGGACACCTGGGCTGCATGTGGCCATGAGCCCGACCAGGCTGCTGTGCTTGCAGTGATCACCTCTTTCTCTGCGTCCAGAGTGCAGCATCCCATAAGCTCAGTGTGCCCTGATGTGAGGGGTGAACATGCACCCCAATATCGGGCTCCGGCTTTGTGCTTAACCCTGGAGTTCTGTCTTTAAAAAATGCCCCCCAGGGAGTCCAGACCATGCAAGGTGCAGTAAATCTAAATCGGCAGTTGTGGTCCCTGGCAAGAGGGGCCATCAAAGCCGGCCGTGATGCGGTGTGGGTTTGCACACTGTGCTGAGAGCCTGCTTCCCGGCTGGAGTGTCCCGCGGACCTGCCTGGGCTGAGACAGGGCTCCTCGGCCATGAGCTGAGCAAGGACGGGTCATGGCAGTTCCTGCCTTTGCTCTCGGTTTCTGTACTCTGTAACCTCCCTGCTTTCCCACGTGTGCCCAGCACTGCCAAGCCCTGGGGACACAGTGGCCCAGGGGACAGAAGGGCCTCTTCTCCACCCAAGCCGGCCGGTGGTGGCAGTCAGTGATAGTTCAGTCATTGTGGGGTAGGAACCTATGGCATATGTGTTACTTGTTTTTCTTTGAAGACAAAAGATGTACCAGTTGTCTTTTCTAAACTAAAACCTCACTATTCAGGTTGCGTTACAGTGTTGGCGCTGTGTTGGGACTGTCTCTGGTGACGGGGATCGGGCCTTCAGGGGCCTGTGGAGGCGGGTGTGAAGCCTGGCCTGGGATGAAGGAGAACTTCCTGGAGGAGGTGGCATCTGCAGAGTCGGAGCTGTGCTTGGCTGCACCTGAGCTTGCTGGCCCTGAACACAGCGCCTCACACAAGACGCCGTCAGTGAGAGAGTGTCGCGTGGCTGGAAGGTGTGCCAAGGTGGTGTTGGTACTGTGATTTGTGGCGGGTGGAGTGGAAGCCCCCAGGCACTATGCTTGTTTGATTTGTAATACCAGGCATTCAACCCAGGGCCTTCTCGGACCTTTTTTTTGGTTTGGTTTTTAATTTTGAGATCGGAACTTGCTAAGTTACCCAAGCTGGGCACAAACTTGCGCTCTCTGGTCCACTTTTTGTTTTCTGAGGACCAGTGGCTGCCCTGGAGCAAAGCACAGCCCACTGGGTGACAGGCCAGCCCCGCTTCTGGACCGCAGCCCAGGGCATGGACTGCCCAGGGTTTTGTGGCTGACCCGGTAGCCAGCAACGCTTCCCACAAGGACCCTGACTTGGACCCCAGCCCAGTGTCCTGGACCCCTGTTCTGGGACCGTGGCTCTCGGGGTGACCCTAGGGAAGGGGGGACATAGAGAAGTGCGATGGCTTCCAGCATGTGGTCAGAGTCGGGGCCACACATTCACGTCCAGGCTCCTAGCCCTGTGCTCTAGCTGCCAACCCCTAATGATGCTCTTTATCAGTCACCGATGCTAGCGGTCAGGGACAGTGACTGGCCCGTCTCTGAGAGCCCAGCACCCTCCTAGGCCTGGCCTGTGTGTCCAGGAGCACCTACAGTGCGAATGCAGAAACCAGTGAGTGAAACAGCTGCAGGTCACAGCTCCCGAGTCACCGCGTGACACCGAGGCCCCGGGCGCCATGGGAGAGGGTGTTTTCAGAAATGACCTTTTGCTGTTATTTGAGGTGTTTTGCAATCACAGATACTTGAAACTCTGCTTCATGCTTGCTCTGTGGTGAGAGGTGAAGAAATACTTCCTTTGTCCTGCTTGGCTCCAGGGCTATGGGGACACAACTTCCTCTACTCTGGTGCCTGCTGGACACAGTGATGGTGACATAGGGCTCCGTGACCCACACTTAACTAGTGCATGGTCTGGTGGGTTGGTGTAAGTCAGGCTGCATGCACTGATTCATTCATGTTTTTGAGATAGGGCCTTACTGTTTAGTTCAGGCTGACTTCAGACTTACAGTGATCCTCCTGCCTCAGCTTCCTGAGTGCTGAACTACAGGTGTGCCCCCCACACCTGGCTCAGGCTGCATGGGTGTTTGGGGTACCCCGCATCCTCCCCTCCATTCTGCTCGGTGAGCGCTTGTGTGGCCCTGCTGGCCCTGGGAGGCTGAGGTGGCTGCCAGGCCCAGGTTGTGCCCGCAGGGGGAGGAGCCAGGAGAGGCAGCGTAGCTTGAGCCTGGGGAGTTGGTGGGGTCCCAGGTGGCGTCCAGGCCCCGGGTGCATCTTCCCGTGCTCAGGCGCCCGCCGTGCTTTTTCCGGGTGTGGTGCTCCATCTTGCCTGTTGGTTTGGGGAGCACCGCGTTATCTTTGCACCCAGTGTCTCCTTTTCTGAAAGCTACCCTGGTTGAGTTTTGTGGTCTCTTTATCAGTAGCCCCGATTGGTGCATGCCACCAAGGCCACAGTGCTGCCCGCCTTGTTTGGCAGTCATTGAGCTGCCTGCCTTGTGCCAGGCGCTGGGCTGGGCACAGAGCTCAGAGACAGAGAGGCTGATTCACTTTCTGGGACCACTGTAATAGGGCCCCCGCCGTAGGGGCGCTCAGACTGCCCGATGCTGGTCCCGGGTCCAGAGGCTGGAGTCCAGAACCACCTGTCTGTGGGGCTGCTGGCTCCTGAGGGATGCAGGGGAGAAGCTGCTGCAGGCCACTCTCCGGGCCTCTGTCTTTGGCTTTGCTTGGCATGGGGTCGCGTCAGCCCATCTGCCTTCATGCCCCTGGGTCGCTCTGCCTGTCTTCCTGTGGTCTTGGAGGGCACTGATAGGGCCCATACTGTTCCACTGTCGTCTCCTCTCAGCTTTCTGCGTCTGCTGAGCTCACCTCTGTGGTGCTGGAGGTCGCACCTTCAGTCTGCACCATTTAGGGGCCTTCAAGGTCAACACGTAGTGATTTTCCTGGCTGCTAAGCAGCTTGGGGTCCTAAGGTGGAGGTGGGCGATCCTGGCCCCCATGGAGCGGAGCGAGCAGAGGTGCTGGAGTCATGCTGGGGCTCTTATCCTGACTAGGACCCCCAAAGAGAGCTGTCTCCTGCCTGAAGAATGTGAGACGAGCTTACAAGGCCCACTGGCAGTGAGGAGGTTGGGCATGCCGGCCCGAGCTGCAGAGGGCTGCAGGGCCAGGCAGGAAGGGAAGGCAGATCCTGGCGCAGGGCCTCTGCCAGGCATCTGCGGCCACTCTGTAAGTTGAAGGGAGTCCCTCCCTCTTCAGGCTCTGAAGGCCTCAGGACTGTCACACCTGCTCCCTCAGTGCCACCCCCAAGCAGCCGAGGCAGCCCTCAGTGAGGGGTGGGGCCATATTCTAATAAAACTTTATTTACAGAACCAGCTGGTTGGCCCCATCTGGCCTGTTTGCTGACCCCTGTGTCACTCCGTGCTGAGGAGTTTTGTTGGCATTGTGTGGGAAGGGGAGTTGGTGAAGATGTGTGCCTGCGATACCCAGGGGCAGGCGGGCCTCAGTCAGGCTCACCTGGGCCCTGCCTCACTGCTCTGCTACTCTCTTGAGGAGCTTTGTCTTCACACTGCCCGCCTCCTGGTGACAGGGTGGCTGCAATGGTTCTGGGCTACGTAGCTGCTCCTTTTCCTTAGTTCTGGTCTCTTTTGGACCAGCTTGGTCCTGTGTATGTTCTGCCCCCAGGAAGGTGCCTACTTTCTGATGCCCGGCTTAGGTTTGGGGTCCCTTTTCCTTGAGCAGCTCAGTGACAACGATTAAGACCAGAGGCTGAGCCATATTCCAACCTGGGCAGCCACCGGGAAACAGGAACCAGCATGTGGCCAGAGAAGAGGGTGGAGAGCCTTCGGGAGGGCGGTGTGTGGAGGTGCCATGCAGTCAGGCTCGCAGATAGCTAGGAGAGTCCCCTCCATCATGCTGTGGGCCACCAGGAGGCTCACCTGGGGCCAGGGACGGGGCACCCTGTGGATGGACAGGACTGAGACCCACGTGCTGGGAGCGCGGTGCAGGCAGAGCCGGCTCCCAGGGTTCCTGTGGGGAGCAGGGGCATGTGCGCTCCCCAGGGTGAATTGGGCATGCGGTGGCCTTGTCTGCCCATGCTGGTCCTGCTGGGGATCTCGGTTGAAGGACGCCAGGGGGCTGTGCTGTGTGAGGAGAGTCGCTCTTCCCCGCACCTGGTGTTCTCCCTGCACTGGCTGCCGGGAAGCTCGAAGCGGCGGGGCCCCCCCTCAGGTGCCATCTGTGCTCCGTCCTGCCTTCCCCAGGCACTGTGGTGACCTGGTTAGAGTCCCCAGGAGTATTTCCTGTTGTCAGCTGTCGCACACCTCTTCCGGATGAAGACTCAGGGCGGAGGAGCAGCCGGCTGCCCGGGACCCTGGAGCTCCGGGTCTTCCCAGAATGTCGCTCTGCCAGGTGCTTCACGTCGACGGGGCCCAGGGGCTCAGCTCTGGGGGACAGGGCCGGCGTGCTTTGTCTTGGTGTCTGCAGCATTTCTCGGGGTTCCGGTCCCTGAGGTGCCTGTTAAGCAGCTGTTCACACTGAGGGTTTAGTGACTGCTGGTCCTGTGTCCTCCTGAGTGCGGCTCCCGGCCGGGCCGGCGGGGTGGTTTCTGGCCCTGGGCAAAGTGCAGGGGGCTGTTTCCCCTGCTCCCTCGCCCTGGCGGCTGCAGTGCCAGCCCCGTCATACCCTCCTCCTGCCTGAAACCCTCAGTAGCTTCCTGTTTTCATTTCAAAACCGAACAAAACCCACTTAGGTTGTGAGTCTCAGCCCCGTCCTCCTCCGAGCTCACCGCTGCACCCTGCCTGTGTGCAGGGCTGGCTCCGTCCCGCTCTGTGCCCAGCAGGCTTCCTTGTAGCTCACACTTGCACTCTGTCTCCTCACCCTGCTCTACCACTGAGCTACACCCCACGCTTTTTATTTATGTAGAGACAGGGCCTCATGGAGTTGCCCAGGGTGTTGTGAAACCTGCGATCCTCCTGCTTCGGCCTCCTGAGTAGCTAGTTGTAAGTGCTGTGCGTATTATAAAGAACATTTACTGCACGCCTGCTATGTGTTGTACATAAAACTTGCATGTATGTGTGCATGTGTGCATAAAACAAGCATCGATGGAACACCAAGTGCGTGCTTCAGATGGAAGCATCTGAATGTGTAACACACAGTCAGTGTACACCTGGAGAGTCTGTCTTGGGGAGTTCATGGGCACCAAGAAGAGAGCGCAGGCCTTGTGGACTGGGAAGGGCCTTGAAATGGACAATGCTGAGGCCAGTGGGGCCCAGGCCGCCGCAGCCAGTGTTGCTGTCCCCGGAAGCCATGGCCTAAGACGGTGCTGGGCCTCTGGGTAGAGCCAAGGGTTCTGACTGTCTCTTCTGCCACTTTGATGAGGAATCTGGCCTGGTGCCCAGTGCACCCGTCCCTGCTGAAGGGATGAGGCACAGTGGCTGCCTTGCATACTGACACGGGTTCCTTCCAAAACCCAGTTGTCCAGGGACTCACTGAATTTTCTTGTGGCAGTATTGGGGATTGAACCCAGGGCCTTTGCACCAAGCTACATTCCCATCTTTTATTATGAGACTGGGTCCTGCTAAGTGGCTCAGTTGCGTAGTTAGACTGCAATGTGCAGTTGTCCTGCCTCAGTCTCCAAGAGTGTGCCACCATTCCCTGCTTAATTTGGGTTCTTTTAAAATAAACAATGAGGTAGAAATATCAGAAGCAGGAGATTTAGGTCTGCTTTGCTGAGAACTTCTCTCTTTTTCCTTAGCATTGAAAACAGTGTGTGCGTGTCGGTGACAGCTGAAAGCATCCTCCTCTCCCTCCCTCCCTGGCCTGCAGCTGGGCAGGTATCTGGGTATTTGGGCTCCTGGGAATTTGCCGTTGTCTCTCCTGCTTTCTTCCCTGGCTCAGAAGCTGAAATGGAAAGGATCCTCTCAGGTGGCAGCCAGGACTGGGCCCCTGGACCCCTGCCTGAAGCCTGCGTGCTGTCCTGCATCCTGCTCTGACTTCTCCTTTGCTTTGCTTTGATTTATTTTTAGCACTGGGAATTGAACTCAGGACCTCATGCTTGCCGGGCATGCGCTGTTCCTCTCAGCTATGTCCCCAGCCCCTCTTTTGCTTTTATAACTGCTCACTGAGGCAGGCAGAAAATAATGTCCACACCCTGACCGGTGACTTCGGTACTGACTGGGAGATGGTTCTCGAATGAGGTCACCCTGTGCTGTGCAGGTGGGCTCACTGAGTCACAGGGTCCGTAGAGGAGGAGAGCAGGGGGATTCGAGATGGAGAAGACACGTGGATACAAACAGAAGGCCCCAGAGAGCATGCTGAAGGTACCGTGTGGCTGGCTTTGGGGCAGGCCAGGAGGGCAGCGGGCAGCCACCAGCCGCTGCCCAGGGCGTGGAGCAAGCAAGGTCTCCCCTGTGTTCTGCTCCGGAGGAAACGGAGTCCTGCCGATGCCTGGGTTTCAGCCCAGGGAAACTCATCCTGATTCATTCTCAGATGGTTAACTTCTGCTGTTTCAAACTGTTGTGTTTGTGATAATTTACTACAGAAGCCATAAAAACTAATGCAGGATATCTTTTTAAAATCACAAAATCGACCCAATTTCAAGTGTGCAGTTCAGTGACTTTTAGTTACATTATGAGAGGTGCAGCTTGGCCATAATATGGTGTTGAGCTGTTTCGTCACCCCGATGTGATTTCCTGGGTCCATGGTTCATTCCTGTGTCCACCTCTCCTGTCCAGCTCCAGGTGACCACCTTCCTACTTTTTGCTTCTATCAATTTGTCTTTTGAGCATTTCATGTAAATGGCATGACGCCATGTGTGGTCTTAGCATCTGGTTTCTTCTAGCTGAGTAGTGTTTGTGATTTGTCTTTGTGTTGTATCAGTACTTGAGTTTTATTGAATTATCTTGTGTTGGGTGGAAGACCCCAGTCCCTCTGAGCCTCTGTTTCCTCGTCTTCGCCGTGGGAATCACACTGCTAAGAGCGAAGCTGTCTCCTGGGACCTGTACACTCAGACCTGAAATGGAGCCAGGGCAGGAAGTGGGTCGGGTGGCAACAGCAGCCTCCGTAACTCACTGAGCACCGAAGCAGTCAGCACTCTGGCTGCTGGCTGACTACGCTAACCCAGCTCCAGCCAGTCTAATTTTATGAGTTAACTGTTGCCAGGGATAGTGGCTCACACCTTTAATCTCAGCGCTCGGGCAGGAGGCTGAGGCAGGAGGATCTTTGCAAATTCGAGACCAGTCTAGGCTACAAAGTGAGCTCAAGGCCAGCCTGAACTTTATGGCAAGACCTGGTCTTGGAAAGACAAAAAAAGAAAAAAAAGAATTAATCATTGTGTTGAATCTCATGACTGTCACAGGGCCCATGCTGCCCGGGTTTGTCCCTCTCCAACTCTGGCATCTGCCCCTTCTGTGTGGCAAGAAGCTGCCAGCATCTTGGACTCAGGCTTCCGCCCCATCAGCGCTTCAACCCTAGGTGGGGCAGAGGGTTGGCGTACAAGGCTGCCTTGCCAAGTGCTGAGAAGGCTCCGTTGGCAGCCAGGGGCCCCGGGCTGCTCTGGAACCAGCCAGTGGTTCTGGAAGGTTCCGTGTGTTGACTGTCCTTCTCTGGTAACACACTGCTGCCGGAGCACACGCAGGGGCGTGAGGATGCCCATAGGAAGACTGGGTGTGATCCGTGGCTGACTTCAGCCTGCTGGGAGGCTTCTGCCCTGGTGAGCAGCCTTGAGGGAGGCCGGCGTGGGGGTTCCCCAGCTGACCTTGGGGCCACTCCCACCAGAACCAGGCCACCTCTCCCTCCCCTGACCCTCCCCCCCCACCTCTCTTCCTCCAGCACATACTGAGGCCTTTTGTTTGAAGCCTCAGAATTTGCATTCTTGCTGCCCTCTATCTTACCTGTGTCCAGGGGCAGATGCCAGAATGTTAAACACAGGACAGTGAACAGAGAGCTTCCTGGAAGCCTCTGTGGGCCGGGCCATGTCATTCTTTCCTCACTGAATCCTGGGGTAGTCGAGACCCGGGAGAGGGGCCCATCGGAAGAGCCTGGCTGAAAGTGTTCCAATATTCCATCAATTAATGGGCATCCTGTGAGGCCCTGAGCCCTGCTAGGTCCTTAGAAAGTGTGGGTGGAGCTGGAGTTGCCCCTCTCCTCACCCTCCCCAACTCTTGCACACCCTCAAAGGACTTTCAGGCCCTTGTACAGAGTGTGTGTCCCATTGACCTTTGAGGAGGCTGATGCAGGAAATCCAAGGGTGGTGCTGGGGCAGTGCCAGCCGAGGCCTTGGGGTGGTTAGGATTGACTGCCTCCCCCTCTCAAGGACCGCTGGCTGCTTCGGTCGCCCCACTCTGCTCCCAAGCACCCTCTCCTCCTCGGAGCAGTCAGGCAGAGGGGTTTGGAGATTGTGCAACTATTTGATTTTAATTAAGAGACTCTGGAGTGGGAAGTAGGGTGTTAGTTTTCTGTTTCTAGGTGGTGGTGGGAACATGGGGTGCTCTGGCCATCAGGATAGAACCTAAGAGGGGAACCCAGGTTAGGGTTACTGGGTCAGCTGGGAAGGGGAGACCCAAGGTCAGTATGGAGGATGGGATATGAAGGATTGTACCACCCACCCGGATGACAGTGGTACTTATGAGACCAGAGATACGGTAGTGGTGGATGAATGTAGTATTGTTACCCTTGGCCAACTGAGGTCCAAGATACTAATGGGAAATTTCAGGAATAAGCAATTTGTAAGTCATAGATTACTGTTGTGACTAGCATGACAAAATTTCTTGATGGCCTTTTCTGACCTACCTGGGATGTGAATAATTCCTTTGTCCAAGGGTCAGTGATGTAGGTACGGCCATCTCGTGGTAGTTGTGTGTGTGCATGTGTGTTGTGGTTTAGATCTAGATGCGTCCCCCAAGCCTTGAGCACTCATGGGTAGGGTTTGGGGAGGGGATTGGGTCCTGGGGGTGTGATCGTTAGTGGATTAATCTACTGGTGAGTTTACAGCTCAGTGTGATTTGGGAAGTGAAGCCTGAGGGTGTGGCCTGGAGTTCTGTCTCCCTTCCTCCTCCCTGGGTCACTGTCTGCTTCCTGCTGGCTCTGCCGTGCCCCTCTGCCATGTCCCCTTGTCTTGGAGCTGGCTGGCTCCAAACAGAGCCAAAATGGGCCTCTTTCCTCCCTTGGGCTGAAAGTGTCAGGTGTTCTCTCATTGATGAGAGTGTAACTGTGTGTCTGTGTGCGTGACATCGAATGCACATAGCTTTTATTGTAGCATATTCTGTCACTCTGTGGTTCTCATCTCTTACTGTGTTAATGTATAAGTTGGATACTGACTCAGGGCTGTAAGTGCAGGAAGTGTTACCCACTGCAGGCACCCTCGGGGGGTGTGGGGTTTGTTCCCCGCAGGCAGGGGGCTTGCTGCTATGAGCCTCGGTGCCTGAGCTGTGCCTTTGGGTGTCTTCCTCACCCAGCCTTTCTCATCCCCATTTTACCGCTGAGGAATCTGAGCCCAGAGAGGTTAAAACACTTGTTCCAGCTTACGCGCTGCTACGGCTGTGACTCTTGAGTCCCTGCGAACCCCGCCGTCCTGCAGTACTTTGGGGGTACTTGGTGGGCCCTGTGGCCCACTTTGAGAGGAGAGGTGGAGTCCTGTAAGTTACAGCCTTCGAGTTTTAAATGAAACGTTTGCCCTTGACTGTAAGAGGGAGGGAGAAAAGGTGCCGGGGGTGGGGGTGGCCCTCAGGTGGCTTCCTGAGGTATAGAGAAGAGAATGAACCCAGGAGCCCCGGTTCCTGTCCCTGCCCCGCCCCCAGCATCATGTGGCCCGGTTGAGTCATACCGGGGCCCAGGCTGGCTTCCTTCTCAGCAAAAGGAAACAAGGGTAACAACCACAAGAATAGTGTCGATTGTGGGCGCCTGAAGGGCCAGGTGCAGGATCAGGGCTCCTGCCTGGCGCTCAGGGCTGGAGAGAGGGGCTGACCCTGCCGGCTCCGCATGGGCACCAAGCTGGCAAGCCCTGGGGACCAGAGGGGATTCACAAACAGCAGGGAAGGTGGGAAGCAGCTTGGCCCTGCGGCCATCTGACTGTCTTCCCTGCAGCCAGAGGGCGGGAGGGGACCCATAACAAAGGGACTCCTTGCTGCAGCCCTAAATAGTGCTTCTCTGCTCCCCCATCTTGGCTGCTGAGCAGAATCCCTTCAGCTGCTCTCGCTCTCGGAGGGAAGACACAGAAGCCTGGCTGTGACTCGCAGTCACCTGGGAGCTGCCTGCAAACCCGAATTCCCAACCCTGGGACACGGTATTTTTCAGAAACTCCCAGTGATCCTGATCTGTGGCTGATCTATCCTGGGAGCCCCCACCCTTCCCTGCCAGGGAAGTATATATGATTGATACACAAAATGGCACATTTTTTTTTCAGTCTCTAGGTGAGCTATAGCACACATTTAATGCATGCATTTGGATGAGCTCGGACAGCTGCATCAATCTTACTACCTCGATGGTGATGACCTAGGTGACCTCCCTTCCTCCTCCTTCCCCTCTCTCTCTTCCACTGTCCTGCCTCTGTCTCCATCTCCATCTCTGTCTCTCTTTTTTGAGGCAGGGTCTCTGTTTGTTGCCCACACTGGACTCAAATCTGAGATCCTCCTGCCTTTACCTTCCAGATAGCTGGGATGACAGGCCTGTGCCACCATACTGGGGCCTTGGTTCCTTCTGACAGGACTTAGTGACAGCAGCCCACTTGGGAACAAAAATCAAAGCATAGCAGGCCCCGGGCACAGCCATGGCAGCTTAGATTTATCTTGGAAATCGAGTCAGAAAGATGCTCACACATTCCTTCTTTCCGTGTGTGTGTGTGTGTGTGTGTGTGTGATCAGATTTTCTAGCATTTTGACGTAAAGTTGGTATAGTTGCTTCTGGAGAAATCCTATGTCTGGAAGTTCTACTATGGGCCAGCCACTTTCTGAACATTGAGTAACATTTTTGATGGATTGCAGATAAAGCATGAAAGAAGCTTTCCATGGAGGTTAGGTGCCACATGAAGAAGTGACAAGTCAGATTTGGACCCAGGTTGCCTGAATGCAGAACTCAGGTCTGTGTGCACGGCTTGGCCACTGAGGTTTGTATCTCTGTCTGTGTAAATCAGAGCTAGGTAGGCCCGGGAAGTAGTCACTGGCCCTATTGGGCCATTTAATAATAAATTGATTATGTTTAATATTTAAATTGATTAAAAGTAAGGTTAAGGAGTCCTGGCTGGTCGCTGTGTGTGGCTGGTGCCACAGTACTGGTGCGGGTTTGAGCCCTGGTGCTGCAGAGGTGCTGCACTATGCGGTGTCTGTCCCACCGGCAGGAAGGACTGCCGAGCTTAAACTCAGGCCCTGAAGCAAGGGTCCCTGCGCACAGGTAGCACCCCAGATGCTGGCCTGTGTGGCGGAGATGGCTGGAGGAGGCTGCCTGACCCCATGGGTGCCTGTCACTAAACAGCTAGCCACCCTGGGCCGGGGCTCGGCTTTGCTAAAGCTGCGGATTCCCTGGTACAGGGGCCCCGTGTGGTCACCCTGTCTGCACAGTGTCTGCCATTGCTGTCCTCAGTGCCAGGACACAGAGGAGTGTGTGCCCCAGCTCCTCCCAGTCCACTGGGCCACACAAGTAGATGATCAGGTCCTGCGGCCGCAGAGTGAGGCGAGCGCTGAGAAGGGCGCCCACGCTGGTCCCCCAAAGTTCCCCCCAGAGAAGCCTCTCCTGGGCCAAAGGGCTTGGAGATGAGAGGGAGCCTGGAACTCGGCAGCTTCTCTGGACCGCTCTTACCCAGCTCTCTGATGCTGGGCAGGTTCCTCTCTGCAGGCTCAGATCCCCTCACCTGCAAACTCTGGGAGTCAGACTAGATACCCAGAAATGGTACCCCGTACCTCCAGGAGTACCACGATTTGGGTAAATAGCGGCGTTTCTTTAAGGGTGACACATCCTTCCACCGAGAAACGATTTTCATTTGTTCAGAATACCACTGTCAGCTTGCTCCTCTGTCAGTGAGCTTCGGTCCCTGTCCCCACGTTCCAGAGTGTGAGGCTCCGTCTGTTCAGGAGGGTAGGGCTCAGCAGAGGTGGGTTGAGGCTCTGGCGCCCCGTTGCTGTTTAGCGCATGGTGCTCTGCTTCCTTCTTCTGTACCCCAACCCCCAGCATTTATTAAATCAGTGGCAGGTGAAACAACTTATTCAGAAACGAGTAGTTATTATTCAAGTATGCAGTTGTATTAGTTCAAATATGATGGGCTTGAGTCTTGCAGATACTTCCGTGCATTTCCATCAGGTTGGACGCCTTCTCTCCAGGTGTGTGCTTCACTGCCTTACCTCCCCCACCCATGTAACTGATTTCTCAAGAGCAGATTTAACACTTGAACATAGAGTTGCCAGCACTGAGGCCTTGTTAAAAATACTTTTACATCTGTAAGCAGTAGAGCATGATAGTTTGAAGAAATGCAGGTTGCAGTCAATCTGTGCTGAGAGTGGTGAGGCAAAATGTAGACCCTGTATCTTTACTTGTATCACGTATCATAATTTGATCTTGAAAAAGATTCATAGTTCCAGGAGGGCAGGAAGCTAAAGAGAAATGCTAGCTAATACACCATCTTGCAGTACCTTATCTTAAAAAGGAACTGCCTAGGACTTCCGTAGTGTCTCACCTGGCCCAGGAAGAAATGGTCTTTCCCTTGTTGGTCTCGATTATCTTTACAAAGGAGGTCCCGCCTAATGGTTTTTCTGTTGAAAAGGTTATGTTCTTAGAGAAGATATTATGTGAATCAAAGCACCATTAGTCCTGGAACTGTTAGTATAGTGGAATATTTGAAATTAACCCTGGCAAATTTTGGAAATGTAAACCAGAGGATTTTTGTGATGGAGCTAGAATCAGTTATCCTATCTCAGAAGGATTCTAAAATATGTATAGAGTTTGTATTTCTGTGGTGCACATGCATTGAAAGTCAGATGTACTCTGTATATTTCTGGTAGTAGGATGGTAGAAAGTTAATATGTTTTTTAAAATGCATGCACATATGCACAGAACCTGTGTATTATAATCCTGAATATTTTAAGTACATTCTTGGGGATTAGGCTTATCCCTGACTGCACATAAAAATGAGACTCCTAAAGGCACTGTGTTCTGTTGTTACATAGCAAAGAGTTGCAGAACCAATAGGTGCTAATTGGATTAGGGAATTAAACAGGCAGCTGGGAATGCATTCCATCCACCCCTCACCCCCTAGCATCACTTTGGTTTTTGGCCTTGCAGACTTGACAAATAACGGTTATTCCTATTTTGTTTAGGTCAAGGGACATCTTAGGGAAGCTCCAGCCTGGGGAAGGGTGCCAGGCTTCCTGCAAAGGTGTTTCCTTTCCAGGCTGCATCTTTGGTTCTCTGGGCCCCTAAGCCTGCTGGGATTTTGGTGCCCACAGCCACTTGAGGCTCAGGGGCTCTGGAGCCTGTTGGGGGAGGTGTTCAGACCATGCAGTTTTTCCAGCAGTGACTCCAGATCAACCGAGACAAACCGGCATAGCACCTCACACCAGTAAGGTAGTGCTTGGCTGACCCGAATAGCAGATGAAACACGAGTCAGAGAGGGAGGTCTTAACACTGAGGTCATCTGAATGTCTAACTGTTTAACACGCTAATAGTATCAACACTAAGATGAACACTTCTGCGACTACTAATGAAAGGTGTCTGCTCTGAAGATGTTTATAATCTCATCGATGAGGGATAATACAAAAACGGAATGTAATGGTCACGGTTAGAGCACGGTAGGGTTTGATGAAACTACAGTAGTTACCTTGTCACTGTTATCCATGTCTTTGTCTCCTACTTTCTCTTTTTCAGGCCAAATATTAGGGCTGTCCCTGTGACCCTGGCTCTTGTGCGCCCCTGTCACCCTGTAGGTGTCTCTGTCTAAGCCTTCGTCAGCCTGTGTCACAGTAGCCGATCTGTGTGCGTCGCTGGTGGGAGCCCCTTGGGGCGGGGACCCGTCTTCCTCTCGGCCTGGGCTGTGTGGTCAGTTGTGATGTTCTTGTAGAGGAAATTGAGCTGTGGTCCCTCCTGTGCTCGCTCTGTACCTTGTTGTGAGATCTCATACGCACAGACACGCGCATGGCCTGTTTATCTTTGATGTGGGTTTTTAAGTCTAGTTGATACAAAACATAAAGTGACTGATTGGGCAGGGGGAGGCCTAAGGCAGGGAAATGGGTCACCACTCGGGAGCTGTTAGAAGGTCTGCGACAAGAAGCGGGACTCCCCACCCACATCCCTGTCCTGCGCCCCTCTGCCTGGTACACATGAAAGACAGGATGGCAGGGATTTACCCCGCCCGACAGCGAAACATCTGGAGATGTTCTTTGTAAAATTTCCTCTTCTTCTTCAGAAGTCGTGTGTATATTCTTGTCAGACAGATTTCTTTGACTTCTCGGAACTGAGGGGTAATGTGAATAAATAGCTTCCCGAGCCAAGCTCAGGTAGGCAGGTGTCAGGGGAAGCGGGAATGAGAGTGTTCATAGCTAATCGAAGGGTAACACTTCCAGGTAACTTCGGGATGGGTAACAGTGGTGGCTTCCCTTGAGTGGGTAAAGTTCCTGTGCAGTTAATTGCATGTAATATTCTATAAAAGTCTAAGAAACAATAGCTTTAAGGCTGGGGTATCCCAGCTCAGCAGCACAGCGCCTGCCTGGCAAGCACAGGCTCGAGTTCAATTCTCGGAACCAGAAAAAAACAAAAAAACAAAAAACTCCAAACAGGTTTGCTTTAAAGGCCTGTTTTCATGTTTGTTAACCATTGTCCTTATCATTTTGAACATTACTGCTGTAAGTCCTCAGAGGATATGAAATGTTTCAGCCTAATTCAGAAAAATGATCATGAATTCTGAATTAAAACCATTTCACATACTCATTATAAATAGCTAATACTTGTGTGTTTACTATATGTTAGCCACTGTTGAGGGGGAAAGTTTTATTAAATAAAATGATTAAGGGTTGTTGGAAATATTACAGAGCTCTTGTAATTGAACAGGATTATGCATATACATTTCTGATTTTATTACCAGGGATAGACTGTAGCATGATAAAGAAAAAAAAAAAGAGTGATAAACAAGGCAGTACAATTACAAGATGAATTCACGGAGGGGAAGGAGTAATTATTTCAATTGTATTTTCTTGTTTAATTAACATTTATTGTCTTCTGGGTAACAGGCACTGTTGGGTACTTTTACATCTGCTATTTTATTTAATTACAAAGAGTTCTTCACTTCCAGATAAGATTTCCCAGGGGCTGCCTTTGACTAATGAGTTATCCTAGCCTGGCGCTTCTGGTCCCCCGGCACAGGAAATTCACCTGGAGGGTTCTGGAGCCATCTGGTGCTGGGCTTCCTTCTTTGAGAGTCTCTTTACCTGTACAGGGTTGGCACCCAGCAGGAGGATTTCAAGACGTGGTGAAGCTGGAGATGTCCTTTCACTTGCAGAAGAAATGCTGACCTAAACTTGTCGGTGATATGCAGGCAGCTGCAGCACACTTTGGCAGTGCAGCCGAGGGTGCTAGGCGAGGTGCCACACCTGTGTTCCTTTGTCGGCTTCCCGTTAACGATGTGGGAAGTGTCAGAGTAATTAAGCCTGAAGGTCTCAAACCCAGAGCTTTCAGGTGGGCTTAATGTGTAGTGTGGGTTTTGCTTTGTGGTGTCCATCAGAAACAACTTGCCAGTGACTTACATAGTAAGAGGGGTGTTTTTGTTGTTGTTGTTGTTTTGCTGTTTGAAGAAAACAGGACCCTATTTCAAGAACTGATATACTAAAGATAACTCCTTTTAATGAAATGCAGTGCATACATATGCACAGAGTACAGACCTGTGACCAAAAGAGCTGACACAGAATTACAAGGATTCAGAATTATACCGATACGGAATTATGAGGATTCTGGATAGGAGCGTCTGCCCTAAACATAATCTGTGGTGTTATAGTAAAGTTGCCTCAGAGCAAAGATTAAAAGAAATAACAGAAAAAACAAAGTGGCTTGGGAAAGCTCTACTTAAAAAAAAAGTGAGCTTAGTGATGACAACTTTTTTAGAGCTTTCTGTGACATTAGCCTGCTGTGGCATGCGTGACATACATTTGCCACCCTGCCTTAGGTCATACTGTAGAGACTTTAAGAATGATTTATAGTTGAAAATGTATCTAGTCCCTTAAAAAAATTCCTGGTCCTCTTCATAGATGGGTTTGCTCTGATGGGCATTTTTAATCCTGTCTAGAAAACCTTGGCAGTGGGGAGGTGACGTGGTTGGTGGCTGGGGGAGGGGAGCGTCCCCTGGCCTTGCACACCTTGAGGGTTTTCTCCTAGAGATAAGCAGTATTTCTAGTAGAGGTGACTGGGTAGCCTTCTGTTTACACATTGCCGTGCTCCTTGTAAAAACAGCAGAGCACATGTGTTAGAGACCTCAGGTAAGTTACATGTTCTGGCCTGAGGATCTTTACTAGTGTAAGGGGAATTGGGTAGAAAAGAGCTGGCAGCTTTCGGCTTTTGGGTTCTGTCTCGAGGGAGTGCAGGGAGCCAGGCCTGCGGAGTGGGAACTGACTGTTCTGGGTTGAGTCAGCGGGGGCTGCCACACGAGTGGCCCCCACCCCCAGGGAAGTGCTCACTTGCTCTGTGTGCCCTCGTGAGGCTGTGTTATGCATCAGGCAGAGTGCTGGTGCTGGGGACCCTGGAATGACTGAAGCAGGGTGTCAGCCTTCAGGTAACTCAGCACAGAAGATTGCCTTGTTTCTTGGAGCTGAGTGGGCAGAGAGGGAGTGGGCAAGAAGGCAGATGGTGTGGAGGATCCCTGAGTGTTTTTAAAAAAGCAGATGCTCATTCACTTCAGAGAGAAGGAGGAGGGGGGACTGGGCCACCTGGGATGGTTGGCAGGACCTGGTGACTTGGACCAGACTGGACCTTTACCATGCCTGTGAAAGGGCCTTCGGGGAAAGAGAGGCCGTGGGGTCCCAGAGGAGTGCAACATTGGCTCTGAGGAAGGGGAGTGGCTTGGAGGACCTCCTGTTCCAGGCAGGCCACCCTGGTGAGCCCACCGCTTCTGTGCCAGGTGCATCTGTCCACCGCTTGTGTTGACCCGGTGAACCAGAGTCTAACCTGCAGGCCTTTGCATGTGCTGTCAGCTCCACCTGGATCCCTCCTGCCTGTAACCTGTTCTGTGCTGTCTTCTGCTTAAACTTACTGTTTAAAGAGCACCTCCCTTCTGCTCCCTGGGGAAACCTTGCTTATGTTACCCACTTCTTCCACAGCATACCCTCCTCTGTCTTACACCTGTCCTCACCCGGGACGTCAGCCATGATCGCTCGTTCATGTATGAGTGTTCCCTGTAGCCCCTGAGAGCCCCAGGATGGCTGGAAATGCACGACTCTGGGCCTCACCCCCTGGCCACAGTTCCTGGATGAAGAAGTGCCCAGGAGCTGCCCAGGAGAATGCTCCTTCTGCGGCAGAGGCAGCCAGGGTTCAGGGGGTGCCTGACTTGCTGAAGCCCAGCAGCAGTGAGGCCACACTGCAGAAGAAACAACTGCTTTCTGGGGCCGCAGTAGGTTGTCTCTGTACAGATCTCGGAAGTGAAAGAAGTTGCCCTGGTTTTGAAGCTCCCACCGTGCTCCTGCTAGGGCCACACTGTGTCATGGGTTTGTTTCCGAGTGATACAACGGTCAGTTCCTCTGAGTGTTCTTAAAAACAGGTTTTCTGAGAGCGAGTCAGTGTGCTTTGATTTCTAGGGCTTTGTCCAAGACCCTAAAGAATTTCCCAAGTGAATAAATCGTTCCATTTTGTAAATATAGTTGAAGACTCAGAGAAAGGAATATCCATTGTTACTGTAATGAGATGGTATAGCAAGAAGAGACAGGAGACCCGTGCACGCATGTGTGATGCACTTGTATGGGACATGTGCATGTTCCTACTGTGCACATGTGGCTCATGTGGGGTGTGCGTGTGCTGTGGCAATGTACATGTATGTTAATGATATGTGTGTACACATAGTATACGCACACAGCTGAGAACATAGTGTGTGGGTGTGCTGAGGTGGTTCTTCAGGTGAATCCTCTCTCTGGCCACTGAGCTGTCCTGTGTTGTTGTTTAAAGGGAAACATTAATCTATGCTCATGGGAAAGTGAGAAGAACAACAGCAGAAAGAAAGCCTGTGCTGGCCGCAGAGGTGCCGGCCAGCGCAGCAGCAGGGGTAGGAATTATCAGCAGGTAACAGTTTCCCAGGCAGTGAGACCTGGCCTCAAACCTTTTGTGAATAAAACAGAGGTAGTTAAGTGGCTTCCGGTAGTATCAGCACTTAATGAAAAGCAAAGCAGAAACACTAAGCCAGTTAAAGATTTAATCAAAGCAAAGGCCAGAAAAAAGGCCACTGTTTCACTTCCATCCAGTAATAAGAGTGTCTAGACTCTGTGCTCTGTGCTCCAGTTTTTATGCTAAAATGCTGGTGAATGCATTAAATGGGACATTATCTAACTGTGGTTTTCTGAGAGTTATCTTTGATTCATAAGCTTTTGTTTCCGTAGGAGATTTTTGGTTGTGGGGTGGGGGACAAGGCTAGTGCAGTGTACGTGTTTGTTGCCCTTTCTGTGCAAAGTAGAAATGTAAAACAAGAGGTGATTCAGGCACAAAAAAGCTGTCCTCAGAAGTTTCACCTTGTGGGAAGCTGAGCCTTTTGCTGGAACCAAGACTTGGTGCTTGAGCCCAGATTCAGTGTCTTTAGGTTAGAATTTGGAAACTCCTAGGTTCCACTAAGCCCCTGCACTGCCTCGGGGAAGATACAGTCCAGCCCGTCTGTCCCTGCAGGACCTCATTTCAGGTCTCTGCTCTTCCCTCTGCTGTCTTCAGCAGGCTACTCAACTTCTTAGAAACACTATTCTTGATTTGTAATATGCATTAACTTTTTTTTTTTGATACCAGGGAGCAAACTCATGACTTTGCGTTTGCCAAGCAGGCACTTACGCCGTGAGCTAAACCCTCGGCTCCCTATTGCATTTTTAGCACTTAGTGAGAAAAGTAGAAAAGTGTTGGTCAAACAGTCCTATAAAAGTTTTGGACTCTGCAGATGTGACTTGAAGTTGTTATTCCCAGACTGAGTCTCTGGAATGGGAGAACAAATAATGGTGGTGAGGATTTACAGGGGTGTATGTGTGTGTGTGTGTCTGTGTGCATGCATGCGTGCACACATGTGTGTGTGCCTAGGACTGCTGTAACTCACAAACTCCTTGCTGTAATTCTCTCACAGGAGAAGACGCTCGAGACCTGGAGCGTGAATAACCGGTTCGAGGTGACCAAGTTGGTGAGTAACAGAGCTGGAATGGGACCTTGGCCCTCTGGCTCCAGAGCCTGTGCTTGTTACCACTTCACTCCAAGGAGAGTGACGTGGATGGTGACGGCCAGGGCACGGGTTTTATTCAGTAGAAGTCAGGCCCTGCCTCTGTTGAAGTCAGAATACCTGTGCGTTATTTCATGTGCCCCTGGATATCTGTTCAGAACCTGTGAAGTTACCAGGTGAGTTTATTAACTTCAGTTACCCTATTTTGGAGGGAAGGCAGCACTTTCAGCCTTCCTGTCCTCAGTAACAGTAATACTGGCTAATCCGTGTTAAGTGCTATGGGCAGACCCGATGCTGAGGGTCAGTACCTCAATGAAGCCTCACTGCAGCGCTAAAGTTCAGGTTAAAGGAGGGGAACTACCTCGCCCAGGGTCATCTTCATCAGGGGTGGACTCAGTGTTCACAAGCAGGCGGTGTGCCTCAAAAGCCAGGGGTCCCGTCATCCTCAGGCCCCTCCTGGAAGATGTGCACTCTGCGCCTGGGTACCCTCCACCCCACAAGGCACAGTCTTCCGCCTCATCTTCCCCTAGGCTTCAGTGCCCTCCTTGGGCCTGAGGCTCTGGCCCGGCTTCACCATTGGCTGGAGAGCCTTGGCTGAGTGCCTCGTGGCAGTCTGCTCAGACACGCCTGGGACTTGTATTTTAATGGAGCTATACAGACTAAAGCGTGTGACTCTTAATCATACAGCTTGATGAATTTTTAACATGTTACACCCACCTCACCACCACCACACCAGGATATTCATTATTCGTGCCATCCTGGGATTGTCTCTCTTGCCCCTTTGCAGTTAGTTTGCCAGAGAGATAACCACGAATCTGGTTTTTATCATCATAGATTCATGCTTCTGACTTGTCCATATCCAAACACACTTGCTCAGCACAAACAAAGTAGAGATAAAAGTGATGCTCTAGATTGCATGGGTGACCCTTGCTTTGCACCCGGTGGGCGCCTCTCAGAGTGAGTGTGACTGGGAGGCATGGGCCTGCCCTTCCCTCTGTCAGTCTTTGTGCCCATGGCATCTTGTGCCATCAAGTGTTCCTCATATTTATAGATTTTAATTACCACACAACCTGGCCCTCAAATCCAAGCCAGCCAATTCAGATGGTCTTCAGTGTAAGAAACCTACTCCGGCACTCACAGAAAAACTGGCTTTGTTGCATGGTAGATGGTTTGCTGGGCTCCAGTGTGAGTCCTTCCTGTGAGATTTTCAGTTGGGAATTTAGACTCTTCAGTTTTCTTACTGTGCTAACTTTCGATGCTGACCCTGGAGTAAGTTTCAGTGCTGGTGCCTATGGAACTGAGGCCTATGTAAGTGGTTTTAGTGGGTTTGGTAACCTGGAACGCTTTTGGCAATAAGATTGGCTAAGCTGATTTGCGTGATTCCTTCCTGATATGAACACAGGGTTGATAGAAATGTAAGAATTATTTTCAGGGGAGCTCATCAAAAAAGGGAAACCCACAGTCTTGAAAGTGAAGAGAGAAATGTGAGCCCAGTGCTTTCATGTGCCTCAAGCTTCCTGGAGCTTTTGCACCCAGCCAGAAGCCCCAGAGTCTGGAGGCTGAGGTTTTAATGCCACCTGGGCTAGAATTGAGGCCTGGGGTCCAGGAAGGGTTGAGTGCTCTGGAGCTTCGGGCGTCTGATTTCACAGAAGGGGGGTGGGAAAGCCCTACTGCCTGGAGCTCACCTGGAGTCAACAAATGCCAACAGCAAGAAGTTAAAAGCCTGACACTGTGCCACATGTGGTTGTGCCAGATTTCTATTCATATTTATTTTTAGACTTATATTTGTGTGTTTTTGAAGTCAAAGTGTAATAGGTACACTGTGAGAGCCCGACATAGTGGTGGTCTGTGCCTAGCACCTGTGGCTTTATGATCCTTGAGATATAAACTGCTTTAAACTGAACAGTGAACATACTGGCTTGTGCCATTGAACCCCCCACCCTAAACACAAAATCCCTCCGTAGGGGTGTTTTAATAATCAGTGCCTAATGGGACTCCCACAGCAAGAACTACCTTTGCTGAAGGTGAGTTCACAAGCAAAAACTATAAACTATTCAGAAAACAAAACGTTCTCAAGTTTGAAGGAATAGGGTCTTCTTAAAGAGGATGTAAATAGTATACTTAAAATGATTAAAATCTAAGAATATCAAAGTGGTAAAAATGAAAAAAAAAGAATATTTGAATAGCAAGAATTGAAATAAAAAAGTCATTATAATTTAGGTTTAACAAAATAGCCAGGTGTGGTGATGCACTCCTGTAATCCCAGCACTCAGGAGACTGAGGCAGGAGGATTGTTACAAATTCAAGACCAGCCTTGTAATCTCAGCACTCAGGAGACTGAGGCAGGAGGATTGTTACAAGTTCAAGATCAGCCTGGGCAACAAAATGAGCCCAAGGCCAGCCTGAAGTGCATAGCTTGACCCTGTCTCAAAATGACAAAAAAACAACCCAAAAGCCCTAGCCAGGCATGGTGGCTCATGCCTGTAATCCCAGCACTCGGGAGGCGAGGGCAGGAGGATCATTGTGAGTTTGAGACCAGCTTGGGCTACAAAGTGAGCACAAGGCCAGCCTGAACTACATAGCGAGACCCTGTCTTAAAAAAAAAAAAAAAACAGACAAAAACAAACCCCCCCCCAAAACCCAAACAAACAAACAAAAAAAACCACTTTAACAAAATAATTAAGTGAAAGATCAGTTGTAGCTAAAGAGAGAGTTAATGAATGGGAAGACAGTAATAACAGCTCACGTTTGTCAAGTATGTAGTCTACAAGGCTGTGTTGCGTACTTTGCTTATATTTACTTATTAATCCTCAAGCAAAATTACGATGAGGCATTATTTATCATCTGTGTTTTGTAGACAAGGAAACTAAGGCCACTCGCCCAGGTCATGTTTCCAAATGCATGTTGGGGAGCTGGGATTTTCCCCTAAGCCTTCCGGTGTAGTGCAGGGTCTATGTCACACTACCACACTTTGAGAAATCAGCAAGAATGAGCACGGAGCCATAGAAGTGGAAACACAGCGTTCACATCTGCAGAGAAGGACTACGGAGAGGCAGTGTTAGAAAACATAAGGGTTCCATTGCCTCTGGGCCTCAGGGTCCAAGAATGTGTGACCTGGTCAACAGCTAGAGCAAAACCCTCAGATTCCATGCCAGTACCACTGATGTTCTGGTAACATGTGCGCTTGTGTCTCAGTCACTTTCTTGTTGCTAGGACACGGTACCCCACACCTACAGCTTAAAGGAGGAGAGCTTTATTTCAGCTTGTGTTGCTGGTCCACAGCAGTGGAGGTGAATTGATGACATGTGTGCTGCAGCAGCAGGCCGTGTGCATCATTGAAAGCTCTGAAAGGTTCATCACCTGTGGTCCACAGTCCGCTAGGGCCGAGGCAGGACCGCGTGGCTGAGGGGCATCACGGAGGGAATGATGCTCCCATTGAAGCAGTTGGGAACGGAGACTGGAGGGCAAAGCTGGGGGGAGGGTGACACGGCCTTCCAGGTCCTGTCCTGGGTGACCTGGTTTTCCCACCAGGCCCCACCCCTGACAGCAGCTTGGCTGTGGGGCCCTCGTGTCTCAGCCCCTTTCCGAGACACACAACTCAACACCAATGACTTGAAGAGAGGTTCATTTTGGCTAAGTTTGTGGAGGTTTCAGTCAGGAGTGTTCTCTCTGGCTCCGAAGCAGGGAAGCGTGGTGCAGGAGAGCTGCTAGCCTCAGGGTGGACAGGCCGCAGAGAGAATCAGGGGTGGTGCTGGGAAGGGAGATGGACCCTTCCGGGTCCTCATGCCCACCATGACCCTCCTCTCTCCACCAGACCCCACCTGCTAATAGCAAGTCAGCTGTCAGCTCCCCTAGCCCAGTCACTTCCCCAAAACCAAACCTAGGGTTGCATGAGGCTGTGTGGGGGGGGTGTCTAATAACCCCTCATAATCCAGTCACCTTCCAAAGGCCCACCTGCGAGCATAGTGGTAAAGTGTAACATGTGGTCCCTCAAGAAAGGAGAAAGCCCTGGTCAGTAGCACTTACCACCCCTCTGCTCTAAGTGCGTCCACAGAATCACCGTCAAGCTACCAGTCTGGTGTCACTGAACTGGAGCTGGGAAAAAATGAACAACAGCCAGGCTTCACGAGTCGGTGTGTGCTGGGTGCTGCAGGCCATTGGCTGGGCCATGCGTTCTATTTTAAGCTTGCATCTCAGGGTTATGCATCCAGGGTGGAATTCTCAGGAAGTAGTATCATCAGGAGTGATTCATGGGGCAAGAAGAAACAATGGGGCGAGAGAGGTGCTCTGCCCTCCTTTCTTTCTTATATTTAAAGACAAAACAAGACACAGTCAGCTTTTGTGAACATGGGCAGACAAGCTGGCATACCCCTTCCGCCATGAGTGAGAGTGAAAATGTGCATAACCTCTTTGAAGAGCAGTTTCTGCCTACCAGCAACTGCTAAGCACAGGTACCTTCTGACCCTGCAGTTCTGCTCCAAGGACTTTACTTATAAATTCAATCTTTAAAAGTATGTGCCAGGCCTGGTGGTATAGACTGTAATTCCAGCATTTGAGAGGCTGAGGCAGGCAGATTGCTAAGAGTTTGAGACCAGCCTGGACTACAAAGTGAGTTCAGGATCAACTTGAATTACATAGTAAGACCCTGTCTTAAAAAAAAAATTATGGCTATGTGTTTGTAGGTATATGTTAACATTTATTCATTGCAGCCGTGTTGTTTGTAATAGTGAGACCTTGGAAGCAATTTAAATATATATCAATAGGCTTGACTGGATCTATGGTGTATCCTTGGAGTGACATGTTACTGTTTAAAATAGTAGGTCACAGCCACGCATTGTGGTGCACACCTGTAATCTCAGTAGTTGGGAGGCTGAGGCAGGAGGATTGGAGGTGAATTCAAGACTAGCCTGGGCTATATAAGGAGTTCAAGGCCAGCCTGAACTATATAGCGAGACCCTGTCTCAAAAACCAAAAAAAAAAACCAGAATAACCAAACCAAACAAACAAAAAAAAAAAAGAAAAAGAAAAGAAAAGGAAAAGTAGGTTACCTGACAGAAGGGGATGAAAAAGGAAGTAAGATGTGTTATACATATATCAGTTCCCTGTGATAAATGTAATTATTGGGTACTGCAAACATACTAATAAAAACAAAGTAGTAGGTCATGTGTGTTGGGAAGGAGTTGTTTCCAGGCCACGTGCTTGACTAATAAAAAGCATATACAGGAGAGGATGTATGGTATGCTGTCACGTGCAGAAACAGGTCAGGTGTGGTATGCTGTCACATGCAGAAACAGGTCCATTATGCCCGGACTTCCTGGAAGGACACTCAAAAAGAAAAAAGGCTGCTGTTTGAGGGATTCCTATTCTCCTTGGGAAGAGTCTAAGGTATTGTGGGGCTGAGGTGGATGGAGGGCACCCCACCGTATGCTTTACATTTAAAACTGATTTTTAGACATAAGCATATAGAAGCTGCATTAAAAAGAAATGAGTTAAAAGAGCCCACTAAGCTTGCCTTTGGCCCTAAAGTGCTTCCTTATAAAGGAGAGGTTAGTGGTACAAGTGTCCCCTGGCAAGCGCGAGGTTGTGAGTACGATCCCCAGTACCAAAAAAAATCAAAAAGAGTGGTGAGCAGGTCTTCTTGGTGGGGGTGCTAACCCCCAGGGGAAACCAGTGTGTGCTGAACCCCTGCCAGAGCTGGGCGCTTCCCTGTGTGATCTGATTTCCCACATGCTTTCTCCAGACCCGGGAGCTGCCCAGAAAGTGGGTGCTAACTGTGGATCCCATGTTCAGGGAGAGGGGAGGGATGTAGGAGTTGCATCCAGAGGGAAGTGGGGTCCCCCGTCCTAGACACAGGTGAAGCAGCACCTCTGAGCATGCTGAGGTGGATCCCGAAGGTCTCTCCAGGACCCTCCCTCTGCTACTTGGCCCTGGCACCGTCCTCAGGAACGCATGGAAGTACTGGTTGTTCCAGCCATGAGATTCTTCACTCTGAAAAGTTGAAGCTGTGCTTTTGGACCAAATGAATCCTGGATGTGTTGGAAAACAGCAGAGGCAGGAGAGTTTGTCGTGCGGTGCCCTTCTTTGCTGGCTTAGTTTATTTGCCTGGCTCCCACACTGAGGCATGTCAGTGGTCCCTGACACACTAGCTTCTGTTCCTGGAAAAGAGTGTCTTTTAAAATTTTTTTTTATTTTTAAAATTATTTATTTATTTATTTATATTTTTAATTTTATTTTATTTTTTGCAAAATAGATGTTCCCAGAGCAGCTTTGATAGTCGTTACTGTTGTTTTCTGCAGTGGGTCACATGTCTAATCAATCATGAAGTGTTTTATAGAACCAGAGGTGTTCCTCTTACCTCTCTCCCTTGTTGTCATTCAGAAATAAATTCAGGAAGTGGGTTATTTGTCTTCACAGGGCTGTTTTGTGATGATGTTGTGATTAGATCAACAGTAATCCAAGTGGCCATGAATGACCACTTAACTGTACAGAATCGGCATTGCAAAAACCAGCCTGTGTATAAGTGAAGACACCTTCTGTAGCATTCACATGCAGTTCTTGCAAGTGAGGGCTGCCTGACCGTGGCACTTGGCAGTCTCTTGAGATGGTATTTTGTGGACTCACTCAGAGAGCGCTGTTAAGCACTGTAAGTATCATTGCCCACTCTGTAATGTGGGGTGCAGTAGTTTTAGCTTACTTGAGCATGAATGTGAATCAACAGTGTTATCTGACCCTCCCAAATAGTAATTCTGTCCTGAGATGGAAAGGCTTAAATGCTACTGCCGGGGGAGACCTTCCTTGACTCCCCTTCCTGTGCTCATGTTGCACTGAGTAGAATTTAATTAAAGCAATTATCTTATTGGCTTTACAAAACTGCAGCTGTTTGTGGCTGTCACCACATCATGCAGTATCCTTGGAAAAGTTATGTGGATCGTCTTGCTGTTTGTGTGTGGAGCCGGTATGCAGCTCATGTCATGGCAGCACTTCAGATTTTATTAGTCAGGATTCCTCCCACTCCCTAATGAACCCAAATTCAGCTGACTTGTGGAAAGGGGATTGGTTGGGTTCTTTAATTGAAAAGTCTAGGCGTGGAACTTAAGGCATAAGAATCCCCATTGAATCAGTGTTGCCAAGTCTTACACAGTGTTTCACCGTAGCTAAGAATTGCTTATATTCCCTTTTCCGATTGTGGTACAAGACAGCTGGTAGTGGTTCTAGCAGGAGGTTAAAAAAAAAAAGAGGCTACTTTCCTAATAGTTCAACAAAAGTCTTAGAATAGAATCTCACTGTCTATGATTGGTCTTTTCTGGATAACACACACACCTTTGAGCCAATCCCTATGGCCCATGGGTGCGAGGTTCTGATTGGCCATCTAGGATCAAATGCCCACCCCTTGGAGAAGCTAGATGGGGGAGTCTGCACCTCCTGGGCCCTAGACGCCCAGAATGAGGGAAGAGGGTCATTCCTCTAGGAACTCCAAGAACCATTTGTGAATGATGGGTAGGAGAAAGCAAAGGGTACCCAGTATAGTAGGTTTTTAATCATTGTTTACTCAGTGAATGAATTAACAGATGAATGAGCAAGGGAAAATGTGCTGCTGATTCTGTGAGCTGGTTACACAATCCTCTGAGTGGGGTTTTAACAGATGGAGCCTCTGCAGAGAGGAGGGATGAAAGAGAGACCTGGAATCAAGTCATCAAATTAGCTGAAATATTTAACAAGAAATAGGAGACAGAAGAGACATGTGATAGCTCTTTCCAAATGTCTGAAGGGCATTCACAGGGAAGGAATGTTACTGGGTCTTTGCTCTATTTCCTAGGTGCTGACTTTGACATTTTAACTGATATCACACCTCACTTTTATTTTTATTAGACAGTTTACATTGATTATAGGAAATTCACAAATGCACCAGAAATAAAATTGAAGTTCTCTTAATAATTTTATTTCTAGGGTTTACTGCTAAGAATATTTTAGTTTGTAACCTTTCGATTTTTTTCTTCATAGTTGCATTTTAAGATGTTCTTATTTAGTTTTGACAAGTGTGTTTGTCAGAGAAAGAAATTGTGGCTCAGAGAATTTAATAGCACGAGTCCCCACACCTCTGTGAGGGGACAGCCAGGAGAGCCAGTGAACAGGGCAGCTGGCTTCCTGCAGGCACTTGTGGGTGGCTGTGGAGGGATGGGAGTTTGAGGTGTGTGCCTTATTGCTCTCACCCTTCCATTCATGGCTTGGTGGGTGATCGATGTGGCACTTTTGGTCTTAAAAGTTCTCAAAAAGCTCATACACTGAAGGTTTGGTTCCCAGCTGGTGTTTAGGGCTTGGTTGGAGGATGCAGATCATTGGAAACATATCCTTGAAGGGTACATTCTGATTCCAACCCCTTCTCTCTTTCCTTGTTGCCTGGCTGCCATGAGTGAGAAGCTTGGTTTGTTGGTGGTCTCTGACATGATGTTCTGACTCACCATGTACCCAGAGTCATAGGGCCTTGTGACCATGGACTGAAGCCTCTGAAACCATGAGCCAAAGTAAAACTTTCCACTTTATAAATTTCTTATTTCAGGTATTTTTGTCATAGTGATGGAAACCAACTCACACATGGGTCATGTCCTGTCACTGCGTATATATGATGACCCTGTTTTCTGAACCCTGGAACAGAAGCCATGATGTGGAACAGGGTTAACTGAGCAAACAAAGGAAAATACATTTTTCTTGAACATGGTCTCCTATGATGTCTTGACATGGCTCTCATAGCCTAGGTTGACAAGTATCATTAGTCCCATTTTGCAGGAGAGGAAACTAAGGCTTATTGAAGCTAGAGTGTGAACCCAGGCTAATATGGCCCCAGTGGTCAAGAGCCTTCTCATAACGCTTTTGTCATCTGGGTCTGTCTCAGGAGTGAGCTTTTAAAGGTTCTGAAACTCCAGGTGATTTAGTACATTTCATCCTATCAATTAATTAATTTTTATTTTTTGTAGTACTAGATAGAGAACTCAGAACCTTCTATTGTGCTACCGCCCCAGCCCTATTTTATTGTTTTATTTTGAGATAGGTTCTCACTCGGGTGCTAAGTTGCCCAGTGTGGCATCAAACTTGGCATCCTCCTGCATCAGCCTCGTAGAGTGCTGGGATCACAGGCCTGTACTGTCACATATAGCTGTTTTAGGGAGTGTTCATTCAGGGCCCAAGTACAGAAATGCTGCTAAACCCTGGGATCCTAAGTGAAAGACCTGCAAGGGCTCCTTCTAGGAAATTTAAAGTCTGAGTTCAGTCATTAAAGTGTGGTGACATTTCTGTCTGATCTCAGAGATTTATTAGCCAAGTACCAGGATGTATCAGTTAGGATGCTTTGAGTTGCAAATGACAGAACTTTGCGTTCAGATGGAATAATTAATCAAAGTAGTTAAGTGATTCACATAACCAGGGCGGGGAGTGCCGTAGGTTTCAGACATACTTAGTTGGGGCCTCAGCTTCATTTCTTTGTGATTCTCTGGGCTCTGCACATCTGTTGGACTTGGCTCACATTTCACTGCTTGTGTAGCAGCAGAAGGAAGGGCTACCATCTTTCTCCATACCACTGGACATTATTTCTAAACTCACCTCTGATTGGATCATCTCAGGACATGCATCTATTTCTGAACTAACATGGTGGCAGGAGAAGTGGGATAGCACTGATAGGCTTGGACCAGTGCTGGCGAACCTGTGGCATGGGTGCTGGCCGTTATCATTGAAAGTGCTAAAGGTTCACCATCGCTGGTTAGACCATTCAGGACTCCTTGCTTTGGAGCAAAGCTGAGGGAGGCTCTTTGATGGGGAGGAGTGGAGTAGATGTTGGAAAAGGAGCGATGGCAATCTTTTGAGTGATCACCTAATAAATGGATATTGTGAGTGCTAGGCACTTTCCATGCATTTTTACAGTTCCTCTAATTTCTCATATAAGTAGGTACTTTTCCCATTTTACAAGTGATGAAACAAGTTTAGAGAGGTTCAGTTGCTGCTGGCAATCATACCACTGGGAGGCCAGGAAGATGCAACCCAGGTTCTGGGTCTCACATTCTTTCTTCTTTTTGTGATGGTGGTAGAGAAAAAAGATTGTTAATAGAGACCCTAGCAAGGTTTGTCTAATGACTGTTCTTCAATTAGCAGGACCTTGGAAGTAGTTGCTGCTTTTTGTTTCAAACTTTTATTAGGGAAATCCGGCCTGATTTTTCTCCTTAACCACCTCTAGATAGGAGGAAATGTCCTCTGCCAGGTTCAGGTAAGCAGCTGATAATGAAACGAGCTTCTGAGAAAAGCAAGACCATTGTCAACTTACAGTGCCTCAGAAGGGATGGTTGGTTGCATCAGATGCTTTTATAGAAATGGGTTCTCTCTCCTTTTGACTTTTCTGCCAGAGGCTACTGATAGCTTTTAAAGTAAGAGTAACTATTATGTAATTTTTTTTGCCGCTTCTTTCCCTTGCGCCCAAGTATATTTGTGACTTTAAAAGATACAGAATGTCTTTTATTTTTTTTAACAAGGAGTTTATGTAAAGCTAGCGTGATTCCCAAATTAACCTGTCAGAAAGAGGGCAAACAAGCTGGCTTTTTGGTTTTTTCCAGACTGTGGAGACATAATAGCCCACAGGGCAGAAAGACAATTTCCTGAAAAGCCTCTGTGTGTTGGTGGCAGAATGTGTTCATTATGCTGCGTGTGCACCCAGCACACGTGAGCTGCACTGTGCTGCCTGCCCGGTGAAAGGGCGTGCACTTGGTCACTGGTCTCCTGAACTCACTTACTTCTTCCCACAAACATAGCTTCATTCTGGGAGAAATAAAAGATGGGGAAATCCAGCTGATGGCTGGTAACTAGTTAACAAGAGGTTTTCAATTAGATGTGCCTTTTGAGCCCTTGGATCATTTTTGCATCTTTTCTCCACTTATTACTGATGATAATTAATGTACTTATCCAGATTTCTCTTAAGTAGTCTAGCATGTTTTGGGTCTTGGGGATAGAAGTGGAACAATAGCCTTTCGTGGTCCTTCTCTAACCAGATTACCCCATCTGTCCACATCAATATAGTTTTGGGGTTCTGCTTTACTATAGCATTGGTAAACTTGTTCAGTGAGATCTCAAGAAGGTACAGAGTACAGTAAAAATAAATCAGATATAAAAGCTGAGTGTGGTGACACATGCCAGTAATCCTAGCATACTGGGAGGTTTAGACAGGAGGATTAGAAATTTGAGCCCAGCCTGGGCAACTTAGTGAAACTTTGTCTCAAAATAAAAAAGCAAAGGCAAAGGAGTGGGAATGCAGTTGAGTATAAAGGACCTGGGTTCAAACCCCAGTACTGCAAAAAAAAAAAAAAAAGGTGTTATGGCTTGTTGAAGTGTCCCCCCAAAGCTTCATGCAGTCATTAAGATTCACAGCTGAATCTAGCATCTGTGACTGGCTTGTTGTCTAGCACTGGCATTGGTGGTGCAAATGCTGCACCTGCCCAGGGGTGGGCATTGGGCATACAATGTAAGAGCAGAAGAAGGCGTGCTTTCCCCCTTTTGCTTGTGTCACTCTTTGCCGCCAAGAATGGCTGCCCCTCAGCCATGCCACCCTTCCTTGGAGCCAGCTAAGTATGGACCGAAACCTCCACAAACTGTAAGCTAAACAAACCTTTCCTTGCTTCATTTTGGGCATTGGGTATTTTGTCTCAGCAACGAGAGAAAAGTAACCAAGACAATAGGAGAAAGACCAGTTGTTTTTCCTAAACTAAAACCTCAGTATCCATTGTTGGCACTTTTTGATAAGTAAGTGTGTTTGAGTTGCAGTTTAGTCATTTGGTCGCTAACAGGTTTGCCATTACTGGACTAGACAAACAGGTTACTGAGCTCAGTGTGTGCTGTAATTATCGTTAGGGATGCAGTCTAGGAACTCTCTGTTACCATAGCAGAATCTATCTCAACTCACTACTGTTAGAGAAGGCAGAAGATTCAGGGACCTGGAGGAGGCTGTGGTATGTGTGTGTGCGCGCACATGTGTGTGCATGGTGTACATGGAGTCCATGTATGTGTATGTGTTAATCCTGACTCCTCTATGACTGTGGCTGCACATTGGAATCTCTGGATGATCTTTTAACATCCTAAAGCCCAAGACCACACATTAGATGAATTAATTCACAGATTCTGGGGATGGGAGGGACACAAGCCTTAGTTTTTGTTGTGTTTTGGACCTTTTTGGGTGATTCCAGTTACAAAGTTCAGGAGCCACTTGTGTGTGATAATCATGACAGTAACATCATCATTATTATTGGGAGAGGAGTGGGGGTAACAGTGGGGACCGTGGTGGCACTTGTCATTATTGTTTCCCAGCTCCTCCTTCTCTGCCAAGCAGTACTCTGAGTTTTTACAAACATTCTCACTTCTGGTCTGCGCAAGAGCAGTTATGTAGGTGAATGGGGAAGGAAAAGAGGGGTCACACCTTCCAAACTGATGACCACACAGAGTCAGCAGACCCAGCTTGTCAGGTAAAAGACCAGCAAGGTGAGGTTGCCAAGTTTATCTTGGGGAGCCCTGAGGGACCACAGTGTCATCCTTAGGTTGAGATTCGGGCTTCTTTGTCACCATATCATGGCCTATCCTGTCCAGATGGATACAGCCATCCTTTTAATAACCACAGTGCTTCCAGGAATCAATGTTCAAAAGTGTATTTTGTGAAGTTATAAATTGAGGGAGACTTTATTTTGACTTGTGGCTTGGAAAGAGCAAAGACTGCAGTAAACTAGGCTATTAATTTCGGGCTATTTGATTCATATGTCGGAACCACTTTGTGTGTGTCTCAGGTTAAATAAATTAATAAAGCATTACTTTGTGTGTTTCGTGGCCCTTTTTCTTAATGGAGTTGATGATGCTCTGCAAACTTTGTACCATTAGTAGTGTGTCTGACATCACCAGGAAGGATTGTGAGGCCAAATAGGGCTGTAGGAGATTCCAAGGTAAAAAGAACTAAGTTGTGTTGAAGTGCTTATCCAGTGTCCATAGCGGTTTCTGACTGGAGTCTTGACATATGGGTAGGGGTTTGGCGGGGAAGTGTTGGAGTGCCGGGGGAGGTCTTCCTCCTAGAGGGATCAGCTGGGCAAAGGCACACCAACAGGAAGCAATCTGTGCAGAGACTTTTAGTATTACCGCTGAGAAAGGGACCACTGCCTGCTGCCATGGAAGATGAGGAAGTTTGTTGGGCCTGCATTTTACTTGTCGCCCTGTAGTTCACACATCTCCTAACGCTTTTCCAATTGGAAAGAGATTTGTGGGGTAATGAAGGGCTAAATAAGGGTCATAATTTAATTGACCCCCTTGTATCCTAACAAGTCACACCAGACACCATACCAAATGTTGCACATTGCTATCGGAGGATCTTACAGGACTCTGCTGATGTCCCAGTGACCCAGACTGTCGTCTTGTTGTTGTTGTCTTTTAATCTAAATATTTCCATCAGTACATGATTCAGTACATATCTACTGTATTCACTGTGGGGAGTTGGTGCATGTACACAGTATATGTTTATTTTTACTTCTGCTTTTCTTCCCTCTCTGCACTCTCATCTGTTGGTCTCCTTCCCGTTTGCAGAAGACCCATCTGCCTGTTTCTTATTATCAGCCTTTTATTTCCAGACTGATTGTTAAAAATGAACTCAGCAATTCTCTGACCATGTGGATGTGAACTCGTGACCTTCACTGTGCACCCCGAGTCCAGGCCCCAGGGGATCAATTGTGCTGGGAACCCTCTGGGCTCCTGGACAAATTCCTTAGCTGCATGGGCCTTCCAGTTTTGTGAGTGTAAGATGTGTCAGAAGTGACTTGGAGGCTTCCTTCTACTCCTGAAATTCAGTAATTCGTTCAGAGGTTCTGGCATAGGCACTTGTAACTGGAAGTCACTAATGACATAAAAATGTTAATAGGTTTTATCCAGGTCCACTGGGGCTGAGATAAGACCAGACCGTGGGCAAGGGGAGAGTCTCATCTTTGCTTTTCTGTGTTTTGTTTAACAGCATGACAGCCATTAAACCTGTGTTCTCACAAACTAGTTACACTTCTTCTTAACTTGGACCATATTGGTTCGGAGGTTTTGTTTTATTTTTAATGTTATACAATAATTTTCCTTCTGTAGCTTCAAACAGTGACTTTGAGAACCTAAGCTGTTTCACACTTACAGCTCATCTTCGACTTAGCCCCACTATGATGTCTAAAGTTTTGTATTTCAACTTAGTTGGCAACTTAGCTACTTTTGAGTGGTGTTCAATGCCCACCTCCCTGCACTGCTTACCTGATTTCCTGGATCCAGGATGGGAGCCACACTGGGAGTCAGAGTAGGATTAAAATGCTAGGACCAGGCTAAGCAGCCAGATGGGCTGATGCCCCTGGCTTGTCTGACTGCATGTGTACATGCCAAGTTCAGTGCTCATGCCAGGGACACAGTGGTCATGGTGCTGCTTTTACCCTCGCGGAGCTCATAGTGTTAAGGAACCGCAGCAAGAGTCATGTCAACAAGACCCTCAAGGTGCTGGTAGCTCTTGCAACAGGAAGCTGACCTGGTGTGCTTAAGGTGGCCAGTGGCTGGACAGGATGAAGAGCCCAGGCAGGCCATGGAGCTGGAGGCATTGAGAGTGAGTGACATGTGACCCTGAGTGCACAGTGGGGCCAGCGGAACAGTGGACACGCAGCCAGCAGCAGCACTCTGGACTGCTCTCCTGGCTCCCTCTCCCAGACCCCTTAAAGCTGGAGGAAACTGTTCTTGCCCATTAGTTTTCTAGGCTGTTTTGTTGACATCGTGTGTTTGGCAGTTGTGCTGCTTTGCGTGGAGAAGGGTAGTATGCCTCAGCTCCTGACAGGGAAGGCTGTCTCCTACATTCTGCGTATCCTGGCTTGGCATGCGACATGGGATGGGATGGTCGACCAGTCGGTTAATGGAAGTATCTGTGACACATGGGATGGCCTTGGTGTGTGGGACTCGTCTTTCAAAAGGTGACTTGGGACCCATGGGAACCGCAGTGTATGACAGCTCCAAGGGCCCCCTTGTGCTCCAGTTCATCAGAATTTCTGCTGATGCAGGAAATTAAAAGGGTAAATTCTATCTGCGTGAGAATAGTGGAATATATATATACCAGCTTGTAACTAGAAGTTCAGGGTAAGTTGGCCACTGTGTCCACATCACGCCCTTAGTTTTCTTTGTCCCTGTGATTCTAGGAGTAGAGTCATCTCAGCCACACGTCTTCTCTGCTTCGGCTGCCCTGTGGTTCCTTAGGCTCTCTGTGTGTTCTCCCCATCTCCCTTGGCCTTATCTGCTTTTTTTTTTTTTTTCCTGTCTGACATCTTCCCTCTTCAGTTGGCATCCATTGCAACCATAAAACCGTTCAAACCATTAACAGAAAATAGAATGATTTCCTCTCTACACTCACCCCAGTTTTCCATGGGTGCGTGTGTGGTTCATGGTATGTTGTGTAGATGGTTTTGTGCTCTTGTCTTTCACTTACTATTCACACTTTTTTCAATCAGTAGATGTGAACTGAGCTCCTGTGATGTGCCAAGCATTGATTCAAGGGCTGAGAACTCATCAGAGAGCAAACCTGATCCAAATGTCTGCTGCCCAGTGTAGCTCAGAGAGAGACAATAAATATGAGACAAACTATGTAAAGATGAGAACTTACAGAAAAAACAATAGGGCTGAATGGGGATATTAATGTATAAAAATTGACATTTTCTCATGTTTTTGTCTTCCTGAACTAGTGAGTTGTGTATTATCCTTGAGGACTTTTAGACCCTTAGGACTATCTCACTTTAAATCTGGAGACACCTTAAGCCACTGAGCATAGAGCTTTAATTTCTGATGTGAGGAAACACATCAAGGGAAGAAATGACAAAATCTTACACCCTTGAGTAGAAAGCAAAGACTTATATTTTAGTTAAAGTGGTTTTATTAAGTTCCTCAGTTGTGGATTGAATTTATGGACACTACCTCTGAGCTACATCGCTCGTTCTTTTTACTGTTTATTTTGAGACAGGGTCTTGCTAAGTTGCCCAGACTGGCCTTGAACTTGTGATCCTCCTGCCTCAGCCTTCTGGAGTGTTGGAATTACAGGCATGTGCCTCCAAGTCTACTTTTTTAAAAATTAATTCTAATGGTGGTTCTTTTAGAACTCTACTGTACTGTTTCCCTAATGTGGGAAATTTGATTTGTTTCCAGTTTTTGTTCTAAATAATGTTGTAATGAGAAGCTTTATTCAAATACCATCTTAATGAAAGTAGCAAGTTTCCTTATAATAAAAAAGTAACAGAGAAAGTTAATATTTAGTGAGTACTTACATTTGTCCACAACCATGCTACGTGATTTCTGTGAAACAGTTTCTGACACTGAGACCTTCACTTCCCTCTTTCCAGATGAGAAAATCCAGTCACACACAGGCCAGACTGAGCTCAGTGATTCTTCTTAGCCTCTAGGATCCACAGCATTCCAAGTTTGAATATTAAAATAGCAGAGGTCAAAATCCATCATGATCACTAACACATTTGCTTGGAAATTACCAAACATTTAAGTGTTGTCAATTTTTTTCATATTAAATTGAATTATATATAATTGCAGTTTTTTCTAATGCAAAGACAATTTGAATATTGGCAGTTTCATATGTTTCTATTATTTTAGTCCATCCTCCCAATAACAGAGTGATTATTCTTTGGTGACTGTTGTGCTGTAGATGTGTCTGGACCTTGGGGGTTTAGTTGATGCTGAATGAGGAGGAGGGGAAGAGAGCTAGGAGGGTGAAAGCATTGTGGAAGACCCAGCCACTGCTAGGAGGCTGCCAGGGAGAGGCTCCTGCTTCTGCCTCCCAATAGCTTTGTGCCCTTTGCTGAGATACTTGGAACTCTTTGTCCTTCAGTTTTCTCATCTGATAATAGAGAATGGTAAAGTCTTTTCTCAGTCTTGGTGTAGGGCTTGAATTGTAAATGGGTAGAAGTCATTTTGTGACATAGCATCTAAGCAATTGGTCAGGGGTGTTGGTGGTGTTAATTCTGTCACATTTCAAACCAAGTATTTTTTGTCTTTTTTTTTTTTCTCCGTGTTTCTATAAAATACACAAAAACATCTTTTTAAAGTGGCATGGATGCATTGATGACCCTAAACGTGATGAGGGATTCCCCATAAAGGTTAATGCTGCCATCTGACCCTGTCAGGCTGTGGTATCAGGAGGTCAGAGAGCAGAGAGTAGCTCAGTTTGGGTTACGGGGTCACAGTAGGGTGAAGCTCAGAAATGAATCCCCCCCATTCTCCCCTTTCGTTGCTCTCATCGCATCCCTGATTATATGACGTCTGTCTTCCTCAGGTGACACCCCTACCTCGCGTCCTTGCTGGTGGGGAGGGGATGTGACTGTGAGAGCTGAAAATGCCAAGTGGGCAGTCCTTTGTGCTGCTGAAACACACGCTGGGCTAAGAGCTGTTTGTGGAAAAGGGCAGCACACCCCGAGCCTGCCTCTTGTATTTTTCTGCAGCCAGCAAGTCTGCAGTGGAGCCCTGAGCCTCAGCTTGCAGAGCGCTGCCAATATGAGTAGCCCCTGGGCCTGCCCAGCCCCGTTGGGGAAGTCTCACCTTGGGATAGGGTGTGGGAGGGAACCGTGGAGGTGTGTGCAGTCTTTCCTTTATTTTTTCCCCCAGTTAAAATCTTGGCAAGGAAACATGCTTAACATGCCTTTTGCCTGTATCAGCAGCAGATTCCCAGTTCGAGCTCTGATACATCATCCTGGAGTCATCACACTTCAGCCTTGCCTGCTGCAAACAGTTGTGCATCTCTGGTTGAGGGGACCCTAATAGTGAATGGGTGGTGAATGGGTGTGGGGGTGTGGTTCTGGGGAAACACAGTGTCAGAGCAACAGGAACACAGGAAAGCTTGTCCCGAGGAAAATCCATAATAAGACAGTTTACCTTTGTTGGCACTGAAGAAACCTGCCCTTTAGTTTAAGTGTAAGTTGCTTCCTTAAATACTTCATGGTATGAATTCTCAGTGATGTATTATGTAGACTTTAACAGTAATGAAGCTAAAACCCTATATTAAGGAAAAGTGACTAAGATGCACTGTTGGACACAACAGATTATCGTTCAGATCTGGAAGCCATTGGTATGAAAATGCATGTTCCCTATAGATAGATACATAAAAGAACATTTGTAAGGGTAGCCACATGGTGGGTGGGGTTGGATCTGGCGTATTTATATTTTCTTCTTTTTGCTCATATGTATTTTCAAATCTTCACCATGTATTACTCATGTGAAGGAAAAAATATAGGGGGCCGGGGGACCCCATTCACTGCTCAGGTCCTCCTTTCAGTCCTTCAGCATTTTCTTGAGGGTCTGCTAGAGGCAGGGCACCATGGCAGAGACGTCACTGTCACGATAGTCCCAGTCTCTGCCTTCACGGAGGTGACATTTTTAAGCTAAACAAATAAAATCTATTACAGTTTGGGAAGGAAAAGAAGAAAACCAGTGACACGCTAGCATGTGGGTAAAGTGGGGAGATGGTGGGGACCTCTCTGAACTGAAAGCTGGGAAACAGCCACAATAAAAGACCAGAAGTTTGAGGTCCTAAGCAGTACCAGACAACGGGAGCCAATAGGGTCCTTTTCAAACTTCCTGCAGGTCACTTGGGAGGCTGGGGAAGTGGGACTTCCCACTTGCCCCTTGTGGAAAAATGCTGCATTTGGAAATATGAATGAGGCTCACAGAGAGGCCGTTTAGCTGAGGGTGTGTGTGTGGGGGGTGTGTGTATGTGTGACTATAAGGACAGTTTTAGAATTCCTGGGGGCGTGGTTAATGTTTGGCTAAATAACAGGATGGTGTTGGATTTGATTTGTTGATTTCATTGTTTAAAAAAAAATTTTTTTTTTTTGAGACAGAGTCTTGCTGTTAGCTCAGGCTGGCCTTGAATTCACGTTGTATCCCAGAATGGCCTTGAACTTGCAGCACTCCTCCTGCTTCAGCCTCCCTAGTGCTGAGACTACAGGCGTGTGCCACTATGCCTGGCTCTTTGCTGCTTTTGAATACTAGCCGAGATGGCTCGTCTTGCAGTGTGGAATGAGCCTCTAGTCTGACCCGGGGACTCTCAGGCCTCCTTAGCTCACCTCTGCATTCATTCAGTGGTCACTGCATCTGCAGCTATGGGGCAACAGTGGAGTGGTGGCCACTAGCCTGGAACCCCTAGCTGTGACAGCGGTATTTGGAAGCTTCCTCTTTCCTTGAGGGTTCCCTACTCATTCATCTGGAGAAAAGGGATGGAGAAGCAGTTGATAAAAACGAATTCTAGATCAAATATAAACCTAAAAGCTGGGCATGGTGGTATACCCCCTGTAATCTCAGCACTTGGGAGGCTGAGACAGGAAGACCGTTGCAAGTTCAAGATCCTGTCTCAAAAAGACAAAAAGAAAAAAAATAAATGTAAACCTGGGCAACAAAAACTCTTCTTTAGGTACCTGCACTTATTGAATGGTGCAAGGCAATTGCCCAGGCTTCTCCCAGGAGAGTTGCAGCTTTGCTGGCCTCAGGCCACACTCTCCCTACCCCTTTCGCCTAAAGGCTCTTTACTGGCTCAGTTTATCCCTTGCAAAATGCCCAGAACTGAGTGAGTCTAGGGTAGGCCCGGGTCATATCGGGTGGACCTTTAGCAACTGAAGAAAACAGCTGTTCCAATATGGTGAAATATTCTGTGCTATTAAAATGATGAATGCAACTGTGTAGAAATACAGAAAGGAATTGGGAAATAGTTGCACCAATGCAGAGATGCCAGTTAATGCGATGTGCATTTACACTGATGAAAGTCAGAAAAAATGATGAAAACTGTATAATGGTTCTGGGATCAGAAGGTGCACCCATCCAGATATTTTTTAAGCTAGGAACCTTAGGGTCATTTCCTATAGTTCCTGTTTTCTCTTACCTCAGCTTTAACCAGTCACAAAATCTCATAGATTCTGCATTAGTGAGTATCTTTAATTCTCATTCTTATTTTTCATCCCCACTACCGGTTTCCTACTCTATACTGTAATTTCTGATTGATTTTCTTTCCTAATTGTTGTGGAGATAGGGTTTCACTATGCAGTCCAGGCTGGCCTTGAACTCACTGTGTAGCCCAAGCTGACCTCAAACTTGAAATAATCCTCCTGCCTCAGCCTCCCAAGTGCTGAGGTTACAGGTGTATGCCACCATACCTGGCCTGGTTGGTATACTTGGCAGTGCTGGGGATTAAACCCAGGACCCGTGTCTTTCAGGCAAGGAATACCCAAGTTACAGGCTATCATTCACCCACCCAGCCCTATCTGCAGCCTTTAAGCTAGTCTGCTGGACTCCTTTCTTTCTCCTCCTGAAGTCCATGTGGGACACTGTGGTCCAAGTCAGTTTGAGAGGAAACATATCTGAGTTTGTCTCTCCTTTCATCAGAAGATTCTTTTCCCTTGTTACTGCCTTCAGCAGTCAAGTTCAAATGCCTTTGCATGGAAGATGCTATACTTTACAGTTTAATCACCTGTCTTATCCCTAGAGTGTCACCAACTTTTTTCTGTCTGACCTCATTGTTTTTCCTCTCTTCTCTTTTGTCTTTCCTTCCTCTCAAGGTAAAGTGCAAAAAACCCATCCTTCATACCTGTACTAGGGAGAGTTGGTCCCATCTGACTTCTAAATTATAACAAATCAGGATGTTTTGTACTCACAGGGTTACAGCCTTTCCTCTTAGTAAACTCTGAACTCCACATATCTTCCATCCCAGACCCTTAACATGATACCTAGGACACAGTGGAGGTGCAAAAGGGGCATGCTGATTGAATGCATTGAACAAGACAGTTTATTTTCTATAAGGTTTTAAAATATAAGACCTAAGAAAGTCAAAGAAAATAACATTTATGGAATGCAGCAATTTCTTTTGAAATTGAAGAAAGTGGACCGAGGAAACAGTATAAATGGAGAAACAGATAAACTGTGGAGTTCACAGATTGGGTTCAGATCCTGGACCTGTCACATACTGAGGCTTGGACTCCTCATTTATAAAGTGGACATGGGACTAGTAACATATGGGACAGGTGTGGACAGCAAAGGAGGACATGCAAGTCAGGGCTTAGTGCAGTGCCTGGCACATGTTAAGGACTCCAGAGATAACAGCCAGTCACAGTGACTGATCATCCTGGAGAAGCCAATGCTCTTGAGTAAATGTCTTTTTGATGTCTTTCTGCTTATTTTTGCAATATGAAACTTTTAAAGTTTTCCCTTCCCTGGAAATGTAATTGTACTCATGCAGAATGATAAGGAAAGGGTTGCAGAAGAAAAAACTCATCCCTTCTTGTAGAGTCTGTCAGGAGCCACCTTCCCCAGTTGGAGTAATAGACTAGAGCTTTCTTATACATTTTCATTGGAGTCTGGAACAGGTTTTGGGCTGACGAGGAGAAAGGGGTCTCTGGAAAGATAGATACTCTACCATCTGCACAGGATTCATCCCTTTTACTTTACCACTCATCAGTGGACTGTTTTTCTTTGCTGGACTGTAAGTTCTTCAGGCTGGTGTCATCTCTGTCTTACTCCCCCAGAGACAAAACTAGGACCAATGCATGAAAATGGTGGCTACCCGATTTGTCCTGTGTGAAAGAAGAGGTTCCTCACAGGCAGAGGAGGCTGACACTTTTACTAATGAGCTTCCTACAGTTGCAGATACTTAAGCTAAAATGGATGTTCGGGTATTGATCCTGGGAGGAATTCCTAGTTAGGGTGAGAGGTTGGGTTAAGGTTGATGAAAACTCATATTTTAGGACTGGACAGGTGTATAAACTTTTCCTCTGGTTCAAAGGAAGGACAGTGGGAATGGTGGTGGACCAGTGCTGTCAGTGTGGCAGATAAATGGAACAACTTCTTGGATTTTGAGGACAGTTCTGTCAGCATCAAGATTTTCAAAACCTCAATTGATAAAAATTATAACAGCTGCAGTGCGGAATCTTCCAAGTTCTCCTGCAATATAATCAGGGTCGTCTTTCTGACTCTTAACATGTTTGTGTGTCATGTGTACCATTTGCATCCTGTTTGGTTTTCTTGTAACTCAAGAGGAGAACAGGTTAGATAAGGTTCAAGCTGTCCTGTATTTGGGCCAAGGAGTACTTTACTTATCTAGTGAGGCAACTTCGTAGGATGGTATCTCTTTGACTAGGGTGGGAGTTTATGAATGAGCTTTATAAATAAGATCCCTTTGTTCATAAATCAGAAATAATATGCAAATTGGTGTTCAAATGTGCATTTTCCTGGAAAGATAAGTCCATCCTTTTTCTGGGATTTTCAATTATGCCCTTGTCCCCAAAATGGTCAGACCCCTTTTATCTCCATCTTAGTCGTCTGCTCAGCAAACTGAAAATACACCAGGGAGCTATGAAGGTTCTTTCATCTTTCATAACTCTGTTAAAGAGATCTGGGAGTTTTGTAACAGGATTGGGATGAGCTAGTTAGGTGGCATAACTGTTTTTATATGTAAAGAGGTTAGGGAAGTAGTTAAGTGCCCGCACCCTTGGCCACATTTCGGCAGAATCGACCCCAGGTCCAGGGTCTGATGTATGTGGCAGTGAGGCACGTGGCACGCCACGATCTCCAGAGGCATCTGATTTCTGTTCCGAGGCTGATCAGTTAACAGCTCCCAAGGGCGTCTCCGAGATACCATCGCGGCGATAACGTGCAGCTCGGTGCTGGGGAGCCTGCCAGGCGCCTGCGCCGCGTGAGGAAGCGCGAGGGAGGCCCAGTACCTGGCCCGAGGGAGGAAACCTTGCCAAGAACCGGGTCGTGCCCAGGCGTGGGGTGCTGGAACGTGGCAGCTTCGCAGAGTTCAGCACCTAGCCTTGCCTGCACATCCAGAGTTCTACTTCTTGCCTTCCGAGCCCACCGCCACTACCTCGATCTCCCTTGCATGTAATGAGCCCCCTTACTCAGCCAGAAGTAATAGCTGAGCGGAGGTACTGTCCCTTTAAGGAGGGCGGGGGGGGCGCGGAGGGGTTGGCCGCGCCCCTCCGCTCTCCTCACTTCGCGCGGGGTCCGCGAGACCACCTGTCTCCAGCTTCGCCCCGCCCCTTTCTGAAGCGGCGACGGAGAAGTGGGCTGTGGGTTTACCTAGGGGCGGGCGCGCGGCGCATGCGCATGGCCGGACAGGTCCGCGGCGCCCTCACTTCCTGGCATTCCCTCCGCCCCCTCCTCGCCGTTACCCTGTACATCCGGGTCACTTGCCCTCCTCATTCGGAGCCCGAGCCGCTGCCGCCGCCGCTGCTGCCTGGCTCGTCGCGGCTCCTCGTCAGGGGCAGGTGCGGAGGGGCTCCCGGTGCGGCCGTCGCGTTTCCCCGCTCCGGGGCCGGGGCTCCCCCTAGCGCCGCTGAGGAGCCGCCGTCGCGGCTGGTCGCGGGCGGAGGAGCGGGACTCCGAGCTTGGAGGCTCCCGGGAGGTGAGTGATTGGCTTCTGCCGCTTCCCCGCCCTCCCGTCCCCCGCTCTCCTGCGCGCAGCCCGGCTCGGCGGGAGGCGCGGGCGGCGGCCTCAGCCTCAGCCTCGCGCGGCGCGCTGGGCCCGCCCGGCCCGCGGCCCCGGCCTGCCGGCGCCCATTCATTCGGACCTTTTCTTCGGCCCACGCCGCCCCGCGCGTGCCGCCGCTGCGCCTGACCCTGGGGGGCCCGTGCCCTCACCGGCCGCCTCGCCCGCGCCCCCACGCCGGCGCCCGCGCCTTGCCCCTCCGCTGCCGGCGGCCGGGTCTGCAGCCCCGGCCCGCGGGACGCCGCCCGGCCTCGCCTGGCCTCCCCGCCGCGCTGTCCCGTGGCCGGGCGGAGTCGGTGTCCCCGCGCCCGCCAGCTTCCACCTGCGCGCCCGGACCTCCGGCCTCCCCGCACGCGCGCCCGACCCCCGGCCCGCGGAGGCCGGCGCTCGGGCCTGGGGTGTGGCTGTGGTTTGCTGGAGTTACCCGAATCTGATCGGCACATCCCGAAAGTGCCCATTGCTCTTTTCTTCTTATTTGACCTCAGGGCTGTTCTAGTCTGTACTGTATTAAGAACTCCCCTCTTCCAGTGTTTAGTAGATTCTCCCTGAGTATTAAATTGGGCAGAGCTGATTATTCTTTTTGACTAATTCTTCGACTGAGTTACAGCAGTACCTGTTAATACTGTCTGTTGGTGAGACTTTTTCTTGTCTCATCTGTCAACAGCATTTACTGAGTGCTCCTGGTGTGCGGAACCCCGATGACACGCCTGAATACTTGGAGTAGCACAGAGTGACATTCTGGATTTGACAAAGATTTTTGAAATACGATTAAATTTTCCCCCTCCTGTAAGTTTAATGAGTTTAATACCTTTTAATTGTTGAAGTGCTGTATGAGAAACGTGTATCAGTTTTGTGTTTTTGAAGTTTTTGTTGTTTGGCACACTGACATTCCATAGGACTGTTTGGTGTGGCTGGCTGAAGGAATTTCAGTCCCTTGGGTGTTTAATGCCTTTTTATTGCACATTATCTTAGACAGTATACCTCAAGAAAAGCCTACCCGTCCTTTAATTCTCTGTTTAATAATATAAAGAGAAGCTTTATCCAGATTGACTTGATAATTGGAGCTTATTTGATAGCCAGTTTGTAAAGTGTTGCAGTTAACTAAAATGGTCTAATCTGCATTCACAGAAGGAATTTACAACACTGTTTTTTCCCTTCCTGTGACTTTCATAGTTCCTAATAAGGTACTCCAAAGGAGGTTCTTAGTTCTGAGGCACACATACTTACATGTCAGTATGATTATGCCCATCTGTCGATATTAATAGCACTTTGATGCTAATGACCCTCTATTTTTTTGTTTGTTTGTTTTCTGGTGAACTAGATACTGGCTGTTTGTCTCTATTTAGATTTTTTTTTTTTTGGTATGGGGAATCGAACTCGGGACCTCACGCTTGCCGGACAGGTGCTCTGCCTCTGAGCTATGTCTCCGGCCTTCTATTGAGATGTTGGATATCTTCAGCAGCTAAGATTTCTTAACTCATAGTCGGGATTACATTTTATTTTATTTTTTTTGCAGAGCAGTTTCGTTAGATTAAAAAAAATTTAATAGTGATGTAGCTGCCTTTGAGGAAACTCTTGCTTTGTAAAATGTTGTGGAAGTATAGTATAAACTGTAAGTTATATGTAATAGGGTAGGAAAGAGTTCTTTCCTAAGAAAGTAATTGGTTGATCAAAGGAAAATACGATTGGTAAGGTGATTCTGGTTGCCCCAGCAAAAAATAATAGTTTCAGATACTGAGTAAGAGAGCAGTTTATTTTTTGATGGAGTGCAAGTGATACTTAGCTTAATGGAACTTGAAATTTGTTTCTCTTGCAAAAAGTAAAATAGTACATGTTAAGTGGTATCACTTGCAATATATAACTCGTATTTGAAATGGGTATTTATCTTGGTAAATAATAATTGATGGAGAAGTAGAGAGGTGCTTGCTTATTTCATTTGGTGCTTAAGTCTCTTGGGGAAAATACTTGATTGTCACTTACGAGGCTAGCTCAGTTTATTAAGTACTGATGCATTCAACATAAGAGCTTATATCTCTTTCACTGTTTAAGGAAAATGAGATTATAAATTTGAAAATACTTAATTATATTGTTGGTAGCATGCCTCCTTATTTTTATTGTCTTTTCATTTTCTGTTAAGTACATCAGGGTTTAGCATAGTTTCTGCCCAGTGTATACTGGATATTACATTTTGAACTAGTTAATGAGTGCGAGGTCAAAGAGTCTTGAACTATATAACAGCATTTTGTAATTCTGTGATAGAAATTTTAGAGAAAGACTTTCATTGCTCTAAGCTTCAGTTTTCTCAAGTATCTTGTGTATTTTGAAGATTATAGTATTTGATTATTTAAATTATTTAGAAATCTTTAGGGGAGAAAGTACAATATTCATGTCATTTTGTGTTGTACTTTAGTATGTAGAGTGAGTTTGTTTGCTTAGAATGGGTGTTTGATATATGTAATTGGTCAGCATTTATGAACAGTAGCCAATTCAGGGACTTTCTTGTGCATTTAAAGTCAGCATAAAAATTGAGTATGTGATCCTGTATTATGATCATTTCACTAAATTAGGTTACTATTTCAAAGAATTTTTTTTCAAATAGAAATAGAAGGCATAATCCAGTAGTATAATAGTAACTTTTGTTTCATTGATGGTGCTGATGATAACAAATAGTTGGTTTTTTTTTTTTTTTGAGACAGGATCTCACTATATGGTGCAGATTAGCCTTGAACTTGCTTATGTAGGATAATATAAATAGTAACTAGATTTTGCGTAGTGTCTACTGGTAGTCAGGCAGTGTTCTATGATAGTTAATCTTTAATAACCCGATAACTTAAGTGTTAGCATTTCCATCTGACAGATGAAATACATTAAATAAGTTAAGTAAAAAAGCAGCTATGTGATAGAACTGGGTCCTGGATCTTAATTATTGTGCTGTTCTGTGGAAGGCCTGCTATACCCCATATATGGTAGGTTAGTTTCATGACAACCCTGCAAGATACAGGTTAGTTTCTAGTTAATTTCAGGTCAGCATTAATGAAGCAAGGTACCTTATTTTAAGTAATTGGTATAGATATACTTCTGAGTGGAATGTAAAAGATTAGTATTTGAACCCAGGCCTAACTGACTCATAATCTTTACAAAAATTCAATTTCAAGGTACTAGTTTGATGTTTGTTCCATATTTTATATTTTGTATTAACAGAGTGTACTTCAAACAGAAATCTCATGTACTTTTCAGCTATCACACAGTATGGATCTTTACTTGTTTTGAGCATATACAAAATTATAATTTTCTACTGTCTAGTTATGGCTTCACCCCTTTCTCATTCTATGTGATTAAATAGAAGACAAGTGGGTGGTTTTTGGAGGGCTTTTTGGGACAGGATCTTGCTATGTAGTACAGGTTGGCCTTGAATTCTGTGTAGCTCAGGCTGACCTCAAACTCACACCAATCCTCCTGCTTCAGCCTCCCCAATGCTGGGATTACAGGCAGGTGTTATGCACACCTAGCCAGATCAGTGAATTAGTAAAATTTAGGGAAGTCATTCCTAGAATTTTGGTTAAGTTTATACATTTCTTGTACAGTGTTGCAGTCTCATGTCTGAATAATGGGACCGTAGTGAGCATGATCTTTTTCAAAGATATACTGTTGGGCGATTTTAAGTAGAATATTTAATGCAAACATGTAATTTTGTAGCTATTTATTTTGAAATGATAGCAGCACAATAGTATGTGTTGTATGTGGCCCCATACAGTTGTTGTGTGCTATGCAGGAATTTGTACTTGGTGTATTCTATTTTGTGTATTATGTGTAGTATATCCTAAATCCTAGACTGATACAGACTCTACCACATCTAGAATGCTTCCAATGATAAACTTCATGTTCTCAGATTATACTGAACAGTAGTTAGGCCAAACTTTTTTTTGTGGGGGAGGCAGAGTGTGTCTGTGTAGTCCAGGCTGGCCTTGAACTCACAGCAATCCTGTCTCAGCCTCCCAAGTACTAGGATTATAGGTGTGTGCCACCTCACCTGGCTAGGCAATTTTTATTTTATTATTTCTATTTTTTTCTTTTCGAATCCATTTTATTCACAGATAGAAGAAAGAAAAAAAAGCGACAACAAAATTTTAAAGCACATCAATCAGGGGGTAAGAGTGATGCATACATTGTGTGTTGTCATCTCCAAATCATTCACCAGAGCACAAGACATCTGGGCCAAACATTTTTAGAACATATTTGCTAAGAAAAAAATAATACATTTCCAGATACTCTTATTTCAGGACTATTTATACCATTTCTCTGTGTTTAGTGAGAGTAGTAGAGAATTGAATGTCATACTTCCAATGAAATCTGAGATCTCAGGTCTTGTAGGAGGTTGGTGCTGGTGGTGATTGAGCCTGTGGTCTTGCGCGCTAAGCATGTGTTCTACCACTCAGGAATGCTGCTCGTTCTCTTGGGGTAGACTTTTGTAATTTATTGTGCCCTTCTTTAGAGGTAGTTATAAAATTTTAGTATTGTATGTACACACAGAGACATGGCATTTTATCCTGGGCTTGCTTTTGTCTGATAATGTGAAGATTCTCATACGATTAAATGTGTGTGCCTGCTGCACAACACTGTTATGGCTATGCTTTTATTCATTCAGTTTTTGGGGTGGTGGTGGTGCTGGGCCTCGTAGGTTAGGTGAGTGTTCCACCGCTGAGCTGTATCTGCAGCCCTTTTCATTTTTGGCAACAGAATCTCACTAAGTTGCCTGGGCTGGACTCAAACTTTTGATGCTCTTGTTTCAGTCTCCCAAGTAGGTGGGGTTACAGGAATGTACTATGTATGGAATTTTTATATTAATTTCAATTTAGTATAAAATTAGAAGGCAGGATATAAGTCCTCATTTTTAAACCTGGCATAATGCTTAATATGAATTGTCATAATTACCTCAGTTACTGCACACATAATTAGGGTTATATTACAGTGAATAAAATTTTTACAGTTCCTCGTTTTCTCAGTGCTCAGTCAAAATACCTGATACCCAGAGTTAAAGGAGGAAAGGTTTACTTACTTTGTTGAGGTTTTAGTCCATAACCAGGTGGCTCCAAGGCAGGATGGCACTGCAGAGGAGAAACAGTTCACAGTGGACAGAAGGAGCAAAGCAGAAGGGGACAACCACAGTTCTTTTATCCCTGGTACCTTATCCAGGCAATGTAAGTTAGGGTAGCATTCACTGCATAATGCTAGTGCCCTGGATCCCAGCTTTTGCACTGTGACTCAGGTCTGGCCTCACACACTCTAGATCCACTCACTTCTGAAAAAGCCCCACCTAGGACTTTACGAGATTTTGGGGAACATCTTTACACAAGCCATGACACCAATCTTATTTTAAGGAGCTAGGGTAGATCTCCCCTATTTATGTAATGTGATCTAAACTAAGACCTAAGAGTGGACCCATCAGGTAGAAGGGGAGAGGCATATGCACAGACAGAGAGAATGGCAAAAAGCAGGAATATGAAGGTCATGCTGGAAACTGGTAACACAGAATGTAAAGGAGACGTGGGAAGAGCAAAGCTATGGAAGTGACTGGTAAGGCCATGGCTTGCCTCAGTCACGATAAGAAGTTTAGTTCAGTTTGAATGAAGGCAGTGTGGAAACCATTGTAGGATTTTAACAAGAGGGAAGAACAGAGTACTAAAGTTACCTTTTTACTTTTAGAGAATGGGTTAATGAAAGAATGTCGCAGTAAGATTGGATAGAGGAGGACAAGCAGCTGTGCTGAATTTCAGCAAAGAACTGATAGTGATCTGTACTTTCGATAAAAGGGGAATGGTGTTAAGTTTGTCAAATCTGATCATTTCCAGGATAGAGAATTGGTTGGGCCTGTAACTTTACTTCAGGTGCAGCGAGGGAGCTGGACAAGGGCTGGGTGCCACCTCTTCAAAGGTTGAAGTGCTGCTGCCCGGGCTCAGCCTGACCCACGTGTGCTTCCCCTAAGCATTTTCCATTCTCTTACTGCCCACCTCAGAATGGTAGTGTCAGGCTGGAGACCCATGAGTCAGGCATTCAGTTTCCAAAAAAGCAGACAAGCCAGCCAATAGCTGTTTTTCTAAAGTGGTACACTTGATAGCTGTGCCAGGGAGGCAAAGAGTTCAGGGCCTTAAGGGTCACCTTTGGGTGGAGGCTGCCTATTGCTAAGTGCTCAGTCAGTAAAATCATTGGTCACAGACACTGCTGCCTCAAAATGAGCTTTAGAATATTGAGGTCCTACAAGCATATACAGTGGTCCTTTTGTTTACGAGCACAGTTTGTTCCACAGTTTTGGAAAAGTTGGCCACATTTGTGTTTGTGCAGGAAAGGCAACCATGGTTGTGTTTGTCACCTGATGTAAAGTTTGCAAACAAAATCAAAATTTTGCCAGTTTGTTTGTGAATTAAATTGTTAACAAACCAAAGTGTTGGTGAACCAAGGCACCACTGTACTACTGCTTCCTGATTGGAAGAACCCTTTCAGGCATACATGGGACAGGAAAGTGTAAGGATGTAATCAGTTCTTACTGTACAGTAGGATGTAGAGATAATAGCTGTGCATTGAGTTGGTGATCACATGTATTTCCCTAACTCACTGGAAACCCTGCCCAGAACCTGTTAGCTAAACCTGATTTCTTATCCCACCCTCCCGCACAGGACCAGATAGGTTGAAAACTCAGGTGCCTCTGTCCAAGAGAACAGTAGTTTAGGGTACTCCCTAAAATACCCTGGGTAACTTCAAATGGGTTGGGCGTGTCCTCCCTTCAGTCCCACTTAAGGCTCAGGGAGATCTCAGCCTTATTATCCCTAATCATTTTTCTCCTTAGGTTGGAAGAATTTGGGGTTTGGAAGCAGAGAGAGGTCTTGGGATGTGGAAAGACAGGGCATCTGTGCTAGTAGTCAAGGCTTTGCATTTACTTCATTTCTCTCAGTTCCACCAAAGGAACTTCTAATGCTTTTGGTCTACTCGAAGCTCTATAACTGGCAGCAAGGCCATCTTACTTAAAGCATCTGTGCTAGCTTGAAGTATTAACTGGCTCTTACTCCACCAACCCATAGGAGGGTGAACAACTGAACTGCCATTTGGATTGCTGATTTCAATTCACTTCTTATTTCTCAGTTTCTAAACATTAATTTAGCTCCTGTTCATTAATAGGTGTAGCACAGTCGGTGGTTTTGGTAAGGGGTGTCATTACTCCTAACTTCACTCTACCATAGTTTAAGATCACTCTCAGTTCCAGACTATCTTCTTATTTTCCAGAATTTAGTCCACATGACCTTTATCCTTTCTCTTAGAAAGTCATGGTTCTATCAGCATTTAGCTTTATGGCAAAATTGAGACCCATGCTTGTTTGATACTATATCTTATTGCAAGCTAATTATTCTTCTTACATTTTCCAGATGTTGGTAGAACACTTGAAACTCTTGTGTCAAAAACAGAAGACAGTTTATTCTTCGCTATAGTAGCAATAACCCGAGTATGGGCATTTGTGCTAATTGAGTTTTAGTCTTCAGGGTGATATGAAGAGGACCAGGTAATACTTGCCTACACAATGAGTTACTTTATTGGATAGAAGTTCTGAGATTAGAAAACCGGAATCTTTTACATGCCTTTTCTTTGCTCTGTAGGGATACATTGTATTTATTGCTTTGGTCAGAGAGCCTGCCTCTTTTGCTCTAAGAGACAGGATGTTTTTCAAGGCTGTTCACTCTACAGACATTTTGGAAAAGATAGTCTAGAGCAAAGGGCAGCTAGTACCTTTCCTTCCAACATAAGCAAAAAAAGAGACAATTGTTTCCCATATGTGTGAATTTTCCCTCACTAAATCTGACTTCAGAAAAGATAGTTGGCCTGTAGTGAGAACATGGTACATATTGTTATTGGTGCTCTTTATCTTCATCTGGTTTTTGTAGCAACCTATATATATGATGAACTCGGTAGAATTTTGAGATTAATTTTTTATAAGTTTGCAGCTGTAATTAGCATTTACTCAAAAATTAATGCGTGGCATGTTCAGATACTTTTTGATTTGAAAAAGATGGTATGTGGCATTTAAGAATATGGAGGAGATTAAAGTAAGATATAAGAAAACTACCTTGGGGTATAAGGTATGAGATTGCTTTGTTTTAATTATATTAAGCTGTAGCTTTCAACTTAAAATTCTGACAAATTCTGAGAAGTAATATATTAATTAAGCACAACATTTTAAAGGGAGGCATCTTTCCATATTATATAGAAATGTAGAACTCTGTCACTGAGCTGCACACCCAGTCCTTTTTATATTTTGGGACAGAGTCATGCTAAGTTGCCCAGGCTGGTCTTGAACTTGACGTCCTCCTGCTTTGGCCTTCTTAGTAGCTAGAATTATAGGCATGCGTATTTTCTTTTATATAAATGGACAGATATGGATTTAGGAATTTAAGAGATCCTAATAGTGAGGAGGAGTTTAAACTTGTAATTTCTCTCCATCTTCTTAAAGTTAGGACTATTTTTCATCCATTAGCATTTTATAAATTTATTCTTGCAGTTATTTTCTATAAATCAGTATTTTTAAAATACTGTTTGCCAACTTGCTGAAGAGTGATTACATTAGAATTTATGGTGAATTAAATATTACATACTTAATGTCTTCTGGTATCTCATAAATAGTTTACCAAGTTTTTTTTGAAAGTACATACAAGTCATCATTCATTTGTGTCAGAGTGTACATGGATTTAAAGACTTGGACATTAAAATCATTTAACTTTGGCATAATCAGTACTAAGTTGCTAGTGGGTAGAAGTAGGTGCCTGAAAATCAAGGCCTGACACATAGTGGAAATCACTTGAAAATTGGAACTTTCTATTTTAAAAATATGGATGTGGTTAAACTAAAAAGCTTCTTTTTTATTTTAGAACACTATGTTGAAGCAGGAGTCAAAATAGGTAGCCTGTGGTTGGCAGCCCTTTAAAATGGAGGTGCCAGGCTTCTGTGTGGTATGTGAGATAGTGACAGAGGCAGTACTTCTTTGGTATGTGGTACTGTGCCCTTCTTAGTATGCTGTTAGCATATTAAATACATGTCTGTCCTTGGAACTTTGTTTTAGCCGATTACCAGTGTCTTGCCTTTATAAGTAACTTTAAAAAATAGTGAATTTTATTAATATGTGATCTTTAAATGAAATTCAATTTTTAAATCTTAATTCATAGAAAGTTTTGGGTTTTTTTTTTCCTTACTGGGGATCAAACTCACAACCTTGTACTTGCCAGGCAGGTGCTTACACTGCTGAGCTAAATCCTGGGCCCTGAAAGTTTATTTTTTTAAAGAAGGGAAAAAATAAAAATGATACAACATTTCAAAACAAGATAATAGGAAACTAACAGTGGTTAATATATTGTGTATTGTTATCTTCAAAGTAATTGCTCATATTACAAGACATAGGTTTACAAAATTGATCAAATAATATGAGCACAAGCTATTCTTTTCAATGAATTAGTAGAAATAGTACAATTATCTTAGCTCTCATATATATGTCATATATATCCATATATATCATATATACATATATGTCATATATATCCATATATATCATATATACATATATATACATGTAAATATGTATATAGTTTTCCCTTTTCTCCTTTCCCCCATCCCAGTTGTTCTTTCCTTTTGAGCAGTTTCTTTTTCTTTCACTGTGTCTGTTGTATGTTATGGATGGATCTTACTTCTCTTTTGGTTTCTTACACTAGGAAGACAATATGATGTTTACACACGTGATTCTTATTTATTTCAGTTATGAGTATGGTTGCTAGTTGCATCCGTTTACCTATAAAAGCCTTGAGTTTATCCTTCTTTATTGCTGAGTAGTACTTCCTTGTGTACAAATACCAGATCTTTTTTATTCATTCCAAGGTTGACTGGCATTTGGGTTGTTTCCAAAATTTAGATATTACAAATTGTGCTGCTATAAACGTGGGTGGACATATATTACTGTGGTATGATGTTAAAATACACAGAAGGGGAATAGCTGGGTCGAATGGGACCTATGATCCTGGTTTTTTGAGGAATCTCCACACTGACCTCCACAGTGGTTGTACCAGTCTACAACTTCCACCAGCAATGGAGAAGGGTTCGTTTTTTCCCCACAGCCTCACCACCATTTGTTATTGGTTGATTTCTTCATGATAGCCCTTCTTTCTGGTGTGAGATGGAAGTTCAGCATTCTTTTAATTTGCATTTCTCAAATGACCCGTGATATTGAACATTTTTTCACATATTTATTTGCCATTTGTAATTCTTTTTCTGAGAAGTGTGTATTTATCTCAGATTCCCATATTTTGGATTGGGTTTTTTAATTTGGGGGAGGGGCCTGATTATTTTTAATTCTTTTTATGTTCTAGATAGAAGTCCTTTGTCTGAGGGACAGTTGCCTAAAATTTTTTCCCAGTCTCTAGGTTTTAGGTTTTCTTTTCACTCTGTTGGTGATTTCTTTTAATGTGCAAAAGCTTTTTAATAAGATGAGATCCCAGTTGTTGATTCTTTGAAGTGTACTTCCCTTTTAGTTTGGTTTTTGTTTATGAACGCTCTGCCTACTCCTATGGCTTCAAGGTTTCTACCTACTTTCTCTTCTAGTAGGTTTAGTGTTTCTGTTTTGGATTTTGTTTAGTGCATGATGATAGACACAGGTCTAGTTTTAGTCTTCAGCAGGTAGAAAACCAGTTTTTCCAGCACCATTTATTAAAGATTATCATTCTTTCAGTGAATGTGTTTAGGTCTTTTTTCAAAGATAAAGTGGCTGAGTGCATTTGTAGTTGTATCTGCATCTTCTAATCTGTTCCGCTAATCCTCAGGTCAGTTTTTTTAACCAGTACCATGCTGATTTTATCACAGTAGCTTTGTAGTATAATTTCAAGTTAGAGATTATGATGCCTCTCGTCTTGCCTTTGTTGCCCAGAATTGCCTTTGATATTCTAGCTCTCTTCTGTTTCCAGATGAATTTTAAGAATGTCTTCTGTAGATCTGTGAGGTATGCTGATGGTATTTTGATGGGGATTGCATTAGATCTGTATAATAGTTTTGGGAGTTTGGCCATTTTCACAGTTTGCTTCCTATCCATGAGCAGAGGATATCTTTCCATTTGCTGATACTCTCTTCAGTCTCTTTTTTCAGAGTATTGTAATTTTCAGTGTATAAATCTTTTACTTCCTTTGTTAGATTGATTCCTAAGTATTTCTTTTTTTTTTTTTTTGGATGCTATTGTGAAAGTGTTATTTCCCTAAGTTCTGTCAGTGTGTTTGTTATTTGTGTACAGGAATTACACTGATTTTTGAGTATTTACTTCATGTCCAACTTCACTGCTGAATTTACTTATTCTAGAAGTCTTTTGGTGGAGTTTGTGGGGTCTTCTATGTAGAATGTCATGTCATCCATGAATAATGATAATTTAACTGCTTCCTTTCCTATCCTTATTTCTTTTATTTCTTTCTCTTGTCTAATTGCTCTGGCTAATGTTTTCAGAGCTGTGTTGTACAGGAGTGGTGAACAGGTTTTTCTTATTCCTGATTTTAGATTGAAAGCTTTCAGTTTTTGTTCATTTAGCATGATGTTGGCTGTTGGTTTGTCATAGATGACTTTTATTGAATTTTGAGGTAAAGACTATCTATTCCAATTTTCTGTAGGGTTTTAACATGAATGAGTGTTGGATTTTATGATAAGCTTTTTCTGCATCTGTTGAGATGGTCATGTGATTTTTGTCTTTGGCTCTGTTGATACGGTGTATTACATTTATTGATTTGCATATGTTGAATCATTCCTGCATCCCTGGGATGAATCCTTGCACCACTTGGTCATGGCACCACTTGATGATTCCCTGCATTCCATTTGCTAGTATTACATTGAGGATTTTTGCATTTATGTTCATTAGGGAGATTTGCCTGTAGTTTTCTGTTTTGGTTGGGTCTTTTTCTGGTATTGATACTGGGTAATACTTGCCTCCAAGACTGAATTAGGAAGAATTGCTTCTCTTTCAGTTTCATTAAAGAGTCTGAGAGTAATGGCATTAAATCTTCTGTAAAATATTTTTTTTGATACTGGATTTTATTTTTTACTTCACAAAACAGACATCTCATGCTATTCAGTATAAAATATGTAAGAACCAATATAGGAAGGTAATCAAAGCCTTGTAGGTTGCAGAAGTAACACTGAGTCCATATCATATGTCAGAAGCTTTATACAAATTATTTCATGTAATCTGCACAGAAATCAGACATGGTGATTATGTAATCTGCACAGAAATCAGACTCCCATTTGAAGTGAACAAACTGAGGTGTAGAAAAAATTAGTTTTGCTAGTCAAGAGTGTCAAATTCAGAGTTGCAGGGCTCTGTCTTGCTCCAAATCATTTGACTTCTCTGAACCTTAGCCTTGTTACCTGTAAAATGAGGGAAAGAATGATCCAATTCCTCCTTAATTTTGCAGTCAGATGGCATGTGTTTTTGTTGTGAAACAACACCAATTTAACTGCATATCCAGATTTTCAAAAATCTATAGGTAATTAAGACATAAGAAAAGTACACATGAGGAAAATCAACATTGCATTTGTGGGGGAAAATCATGTACCTTCTCTAAATTTCTTGTAGAATTCAGCTGTGAATCCATCAGGACCTGCGCTTTTCTTTGTTGGTAAGTTTTTAATTATGTTTTCAATTTTGTTAACTGATACAGGCTTATTCAGAATTTTTTTAATTCAGAATTTTTATATTGCCTTGATTCAGTTTTGGTAATTCATGTTTCTAGGAATCTGTTTATTTGTGTTGACATCCTATACATGTGAAGATTTTGAAGTAGAAATTGATGATCTACTGAATTTCCACAGTATCTGTAGTGATTGCACATTTTTCATTCCTTATTGCATAAATGTGAATTTTTTTCTTTACTTTTTTTGATAAGGTTGGCTAGGAGTTTGTCAATTTCATTTATTCTTCTAAAGAACCAAGTCTGTGATTCATTAATTCTTTGTATTGTTTTCTTAGTCTCAATTGCATCAATTTCTGCTCTGATCTTTATAATTTCCTTCCTTGCATGGCTTTGGGCTTGACTTGCTCTTTTTAGAATCTCAAGGTGCAGCATTAGATTGTTATGCTCAATCTATTTTCCTGATGTGAGAATTCGTTGCTATGAATTTCTGTTTTAGGACTGCTTTCATTACATCCCTCAGGTTCCTGTAAGTGGTATTTGCATTTTGGCTTGATTGTGGATGTTGTATAATTGAATCTGTGATCCATTGGTTGTTCAGGAGGGTTTTAATTTCCATGTTTTATGGAGTTTTTGTAGTTACTTTTCTCAGTAATTTGCAATTTTATTGCACTGCGGTCAGATAATATACATGGCATAGTTTCAGTTCCTTTGCATTTACTTAAGCATGTTTTATGGCCTAATGCATGGTCTATTATGGAGAACATCCCATGTGCAACTGAGAAGAATGTGTATTCTGATATCGTTCGGTGCAGTGCTCTGTAAATGTCTGCTAAGTGCATTTGTTCACAAGTTTGGTTCAGTTCTCTGTTATTTGCTGAGGTTTTTTTTTTTTTTTTGTCTAGTTGACCTATCTCTTTGTGACAGTGGGATATTAAGGTCCCCCATTACAATTGTGTTATTGCTTATTTGATTTTTCATGTCTCTTATTATTTTTCTTACATAGTTGGGTGCTCCCGTATTTGTTGCATATATACTTAAGATTGTTGTCTCTTTTTTGAGTTTTTTCCCTAACAAGTATATAGTGACCTTCTTTATCTCTTTTGATCCTTCTTGATCATTTGAAGTTCACATTGTCTACCAAAAAAGAGAATAACTACCTGTTTGTATCCTGGGTTTCTGTTGTATGGAGCTTTGTTTTTCATCCTTTGACTAAGTCTATGAATTTCTTTTTAAGTTAAATGTATTTCTCATATACAGCATACTGTTGGCTGTTGTTTCTTGACCCATTCTGCTTGTGTGTTTCTTTTGATTGGTGAATTGAGGCCATTTACGTTTATGGTTATAACTGATATGTATTAGCTTATCTATATCACGGTGTATTCCTGCTGTTAGTTCCCTGATTTTCCCCTCTGTTTAAGTGCTTTCCCTGCTTGGTGGTTTCTTTCTCTTGTTGTTCTTTGAATTGTTGTTTTTTTTTAATCTCTGTCTTGAATATCTTTAAGTAACCTTGGTATTATTGATTTGGTGTATTGAATTTCTTCAGTTCTTTATAATGGAAGTATCTTACTTCTCCATTAATTTTGTGTGTACATATGTATGTGTGCATGTATTTGTTTAATTTTAAAGGGAAAAGAACAGAATAGTCAAAACAAAACAATGAGAACCCAGTATTGGATTTCAAAAATAAAACAGTAGGGAATCCACCATAGATACTATGTTGCATATTGTTATCCTCTAAATAGTTTTTCATACTACAGGCTTTGAGTTTGCAAAGTCATTCAGACAATTCAAGCATTAGGTTGTTTCTTTATTTCAGTTATCATCTCAGCCTGTATTTGTCTGAATCAGCTGGTTTTTTTATGGAGAGGTGGAGAGAGAGAGAGAGAGAGAGAGAGAGAGAGAGAGAGAGAGAGAGTGTGTGTGTGTGTGTGTGTGTGTGTGTGTGTGTGGTTCTTTTTTCCTTGCCTCTGCCAGCTGGCTAATGGAGGAGGGGGTGGTGGTGGTGGTAGTTCCTTGCCTCCTTCCTGGTTCTCCCCTGGCTGGTACAGCCTCTGCTGGGTCACAGAGGTTGGTGTGGTTTTCTTCCTGGTTCTCCCCTGGCTGGCGTGGCCTCTGTTCTCTTCATTAATTTTAAAAGATAGTTTTGCAGGGTGCGTCAATCTGGGTTGGGAGTTACTTGCTTTTAGGACTTGAAATATTCCTATCCAAGTTCTTCTTGCATTGAGGGTTTGTGTTAAGAAGTCTACCATGATTCTGATTGGCTTTCCTTTATAGATCATCTTTTCTTTTTTCTCTAGCAGCTTTTAATATTCTGTTTTTGTGCTGAATTTCTGGGATCTTGAGGAATCTTTTATGTCTGAGAATAGATTTATTTTGGTTACTGCTAATTGGGAGTTCTGTATGTCTCACTTATCTGTATATCAGATTCTTTTCCCATACTTGGGAAATTTTCTGCTATTACTTCTGCAAATAGTTTTTTTGTGTGTGGGGGAGTAACAGATTAAACTCACAACCTCTTGCTTAACAGGCAGGCACTTGTGTGGTGGAGGTATATCCCAGGCCCTTATTTATTTATTTATTTATTTTTTTATTTATGTTATTGTGTTGTCTCCTGCTTTTTCATTGACAGCAATTATTCTTACATTTTTTTGTGTGTGTCATCTTGCAACTGTTGAATTATTTCATGATCTTTTGTTATTTTCAAGAGACAGTTTTTTTTCATTATTGATAGCTTCTACCGTGTGTTCAAGGTCTGAAAGTTTATGTTCAGTTTCCTTCAAGCAGTTTTGACACCTTTCACTGGAATTTTTAATTTCGTGATTATCTCTTTGAATCTTATTTCTTGCATTGTTTCTTTCCTATATTGATCATTGACGGTTTCCATCTTCTCCCTATCATCATGTATTTGTTTTAACCTATCTGTATCTAGATTTTCTGAGCAATTTCTTTATAAATGTTGGCATTTCTTTTTTTTTTTTTTTTTTTGGTCTGAGAGATGATTTCAGATCTGATTTATTCTGCAGTGTCATGGATTTGTTTCTTTGAATGCTATTGTTTCAGAAATTTCTAATGTCTGTCTTCCAGTTTCTTCTATGTTGATGTCTTCTGGAGTACTTTTGGGTTCCCTGGAGTTCTAAGGTTGCATTTTGCTCCCTCATCATGTTCTATTTTAAAAAAATTTTGTTTTCTGTGATGATCCTTGGGAGTTTTTTGTTTTTTTGTTTAAAGAGAAGGGAAAATAAAGCAAAACAGAAAAAAAAAAAAGAGTAGAAACAATACAGAATTTCAAAAAAAAATGAACAGTAAGAAATCACTAGTTGATACATTACATATTGTCTTCCTGGATATAGTTGTTCAAACTACAAAATCAAAGCACACAAAATGGACATTCAAACAGTGAGGCTGTAAACAGCTCTGTTCTCTGATCCAACAAAAACTTAGCAACATAATTATCAATCCTAAACCCTTAAATATACATGCAGTTATATCCTTTAGAGCACCTGCTTTTCCTCCTTCTGCTTTTTAGTCCATTAACTGTTTAGTTATATCATGTTTCAGGTTGCTCAGTACCTTGCTGATCTGTTTTGTTGTTGTTATTTACTTTTTTAAAGATTTTTTCTTATTTTTTATTTCATTTTGAAGGTAGTAAAATACAGCAGAACAGGACAGGACATAGCCAACTGAGGCAGTGCGGTGAAATTGGTACAGAACCTCACAGCAGGTTACCGGGATAACAGCAGTAGGCACAATAGTATATCTGGTTTTCTTCACAATAGTTGTTCCTTCAATCAGGCAGAGCAATATCAAAGGAAATACTGAAATTACAAGAACAAAATATTGAAGTAGAGCAATACCATTGATCAAAACAGCAAAACCGAGGTAAAGATATTTGCCCTCACAGAGATGGCAGAAGAAAATCCCTCTTATTTGCTATATCACATATAGTCAGACTCACAAGACATGCTCAGATCTCTGGCTGTCAGTTGCTGGGGCGGGGTGGGGGGATGATGGATGTTTGATTCTTAGCCCACTCCCTGGTAGGCTCATAGCCGCTCACCAGAGGGGTGAACTGGATGCCCGTTTTCCCAGCACCCCAAGGTGCAACATGGTGCCTCGCAGATCTCAGGAAACGCTGATATGGTTCTTGCCCTGGGGCGGCCGCGGCTTGCCAAGCCACAGCTGCTTACCAGAGCGGCATGCTGGCGTCCCCTTGTGAGTTTTTGCGGTAGGTAGCAATGTCACTAGTGGCAAGGTCTCTGTAGGAGGTCTGTCTCCTGTGTATAGGAGATGCTTGGTTTGTGTCTGTCTGAACGTCCTGCCTTCCCAGTTATTTAATTAAGTTGGCATCTGTTTGGTTCAATCCCCAGTCCTTTGGTGCAGGGTTGTGGTGAGGTTAGTACCCTAGAGCTTCCCAGTATTACATTAGGGAGAACAACTGATTATAACTGATACAACACCTTAGCTGAAGTGGTAAAATTAGCAATAAGAATATTGTGAAGCACAATTTAGAAACCAGACAGGCTGTGGTAACTATTGATTTTGTACTTCAGACTGTCAGAGCAAAGTCTTCTAGAACAGAACCAGTCATAAATTAGGAGTTTGAAGGCAAAGTGTTTCCCTTGCAGTGGGGAAATTTAGAGGGGATAGAGTGTAGAACAGAGATCACTGGGAAGGAAGTAAAAGCAAGGCCGGAGGACAAAGGATAGCCATGCAAGGCTTGGGAAACTAGCGGAAGGGTAGAAAAGAAAGGATGAAGGAGTACTTGGGGGATTGTCTGAGCTGGCCTCTGGGTTTGGGGAAGGAGGGTAGTTTTCTGTGACTAGAGTTCTTCTCAGAAAAGAAGGGGGAAAAGAAAGAAAAAATACAAAAAGAGAGGAAAAAAAAAGAAAAAATTGAGAAAAAGGGCTGGTTATCGAGGCCCTGGTTTTTTCCTGTGCTGTTGGGGTTCCAGCTCTGAACCCGGAAGGTCAAACCCCTGGCTTCCCCCAGTGGCGCCACCTTCAGGGTCCTAGTTCTTCAAATTAAAAATGGTGTAGGATTCCAAGTTTTTATTTTTATTTAGCTCTTGTTTGCATTACATAATGGTTGCATTTTTTGTGGAGAGCTGGTACGTGTGCAGAACGTATTTCATTTCTTTTTTTCATCCCCTTCCTCTCTCTTCCAACTCCCCTCCATCCTTCTGTTATTCTCTTCATTGGAACATAATCAGTCTCCCTTGTCTTTTGCTCTGTATTTATAGTTTGGGTCTGTCATATGCATAGGAGAAGCCATGTGGTATTTTAAGGTTTGCGTGTGTGATTTATTTCATTTAGCATTTTTTGTGGTGTCATGGTGCATACATTTTTCTACAGATGACTTGTTTATCCTGTATGGCACAGCAGTATTCCATTATGTATAAATACCACATTTCCAACTGCTGATAGACACATAGGCTGCTTCTTTGAAGTTTAGTTTCTTAAGACCATTGTTAGTTATCTAGTTTGGAAGGTAGATGGCTTGTTCATTTAAATACTCATGTATTTTATTGATTGAGGTGCAGTACTGCTGACTAAACCCTAGGGCTTTGTGCTGAATGTATTATACCTCCAGCCCACTTCTTGTTTGTTTTTTTTTGTTTTTGTTTTTTTTTTTTCGTTTTTTTGAGAAAGAGGCTCAGGGTTTTTTATAATTGGAAAGTGACCAGGGGCATGGGTTTGCCTAAATAAAAGTCTAGGGATATTAACTCTTGCTGCAGAATAACAAAAGGACAGCGGTGGACAGAAAGTTGCTTTTGATTGCATATCATAAGTTCTTCTTGTTCAGTGAAATGGGTGCAGTTACTGTTTTATAAAAGTAAAAATGAAATTTTTGTGAGAAGGTATATTTCATTGTGGGTAAAATGATACGGACTTTGGGATGTGCATATCTGTGGTGGAGTCAGATGAAACCTTGAGCACTGACATGAGGTAAGTAAACTTTTTTTGGGGTGTGTGTGTGTGTATGTGTGTTTGCACGTGCGTGTGCACGTGCACTGGGGATTGAATGCTTGCTACATAAGTGGGTACCACTGAGCTAAGTCCCCAGCCCTTTTTTTTCCTTTCTATTTTAAGACAGGCTCAGAGGCTAACCTTGAACTTGTGACCCTCCTGCCTCAGCCTCCTAAATAGCTGTGATTAGAGGCCTGCACCAACACATCCAGCTGAGTAAACTAACTTTTGAGATTCATTTTCCTCATCTGCTTTTTAATAACGGTAAGTAACATCACATATTTTGCAGCGTTTTAGGGAAAAGGTATTATAGTCTGTACAACCAGCATGTGTGGTACATAGCAGGTATTCACATCTGTTAATACTGGCTTTCTTCTTAGTTGTAAATATTTTTACTCTCTTTATGTTTTACTTCCTCAAAATGTACTCTGTAAAAATAATAAGTACAGGTAGAAGATTTGGTATGAATCCAGGACGTATTATGAAGGATAGAAAGAACATTGATATCTAGTGTAGACAAAAATTCTCCTTTTGACTTGAAATGTGAAAGAGTTTCAGAAAAAAATGAAAAGTAGTTCTATTGATAGGGAGAAGGAAGCATGTGGATAGGGGATAAAAGTAAAGACCGGTCCAGATGGAGACTCTTTCATCCTTCTGGATTAATTCAGAATGAGTTGTAACAAAAGGATACATTTTATTGTAGAGGATGTTTTGTAGAAACCAGGGTAGGGTCATTCTTGTGTTGACAAATGTAGAATGTTCATCCTAGTTCTTTACTACCAAGTTTTTTAGTCCTTTATTTGATGTTAAAAAAATTAATATTCACTTATACTTTGAACCAAAGTTTTCAATTTTCTGGGTACTTTGAAGTCTCAAAAACTGATGTATATTACCTTTAATTTCTGAATATGCTCATTGTTTATATCTGCACCTGAAACAATTGATAAGAGTAGGCAAGTTTTGCTTAATTGTAAAAATGGATTTAAAGGGCCGAGGATTTAGTTCAGTGGTGTAAGCACCTGCCTGGCAAGCCCGAGGTCGTGAGTTCAATACCCTGTACAAAAAAAAAAAAAAAAAAAAAAAGGATTTGAATTAGGAAGGACATTATAGTTAAGTCTAGATAGGGAGGAAATTGCAGTAAACTTGTTTTCTTACAGTATTGGAAACTGAAACCAGGACCTCACGAAATACTCTTGGTAATTCATTTACGTGTCCTTGGTTACAGGTAGCAAAAACTGAGTAATTTGGATGGACAGATAATTTATTCAGATGATTTTAGGTAGCTCACAGAATTGGGTGGGGGAGAATGAGGAATTCAGGTTCTCAAAATACACGGTTACTAAAGGAGGCTAGTGAAACAACAAGAAAATATAGGCTAGATTATGTTTCAGTACCAGCTTATAGGGCACTTTGGCTTCTGATTTCTCTTGGTGCCACTATGAATTGTTTTCCAGGTATCACTGGTCTTTAGACCATTCTACCAAGATGGAAAGGCTGGGGAGCTGGTAGAGCATTTGTTGTCTAACATCTTCTCAGCATTGTACTTTGCTGTGTCCATTGCCTTCTTAGCATCTTGAGTTTGAGGACGTGTACAGACTTCTTTTTTTTTTTTTTAATTTATTTAAAGAGAAACAAAAGCATGTAAAGGGTAGAGATAATACAGAATTAAAAAAAAAAGATAAACAATAAGAAATCACTAGTTAATAACATATTGTCCTCTTAGAAATAGTTGTTCAAGTTACAAAATTAAAGCGTACAAAGTGGATAGTCAAACAGTGACAGTGTAAACAGCTATGCATGCATGAATCTCTGCATGTATTTCTATCCTTTATGTATTAGAGGGAAAAACAAAACTTAGCAAGACAAACAAAATAAATTCCTATAAAAACATGAAACCAAAAAGTCATATAAAACCACAGTACAAGGTGATCTACAATGATTTCTGTGTTGTTTCTTATTATCTTCAATAGAATGTCTGTATCGTCAGGCATAATTGAATATAGCAGTATAATTGAGTATAGCAGTAAATAACAATATTAGTAAAATGAAACATTGTAGACAGTATAAAACTTCAAAGGCAGGTAATGATCAAACCATAGTGGATATTCTAGTGGATCTTGTCATCTTAAGTGCAGTTGCCTATACTCTCAGACTTGATACTATCAATCATAACAGCTTTGAATAAAATCTATCAATACAAAACAGTGATCCAACAAACCCGATTCAGTTACGATCAGTCATGGTAAAACAGTATGTTTTACAGAGCTTTAGATTAAATTAATAGGAAATTAAGGATGATTACCATACTATATCCTGTTATTTTCAGGATTACTGTCTATGTACAGACTTCTTAAATTTCGTGTATACCAAACTGAACTTTTCTACTTTAAAGTTCCCATACTTGCATCTTCCCATACAGGTCATTTTTCACACTGTGTTCCATTATCTAGATTTTAAGAATGTATCTTTATAGAGTCAGGTTATACATACTTGGTGTGTGTACTACATAGGTTAGTACTGACTGATTTATATACTGTCTCATCATGAGGGGTGTGGCTGTTACATTTTGGCGATACTTTTTAATTTTTCTGTTCATCTAAATCCGTCAGATCTCTTCATTGATAGAGGTTTCTGTGATACTACTTTCAGACTGTGTCCAAGTTTTGGAAAACTTTTCACCCAATAACTTAATACCAAGAAGGCAGACTTTTAAAAATGGCTATTAATGTGTATCTGTGTAGTAACTATCAGTTATTAGCAAGAACTTACAGAACAAAAACTAATGTTCGTTTTGGTGTTTTCATACAGTAATAATATAAGCAAATAACTCACTATAAATGTCAAATCTTGAAAAACTGATTTAATCAACAATTAACAATCATTCCCTTATGTGGAATGTGAAAATAGTAGCTGATGGTAGTAAAGAAATTTAACTGTCTTGTTTTTTAAGTATATAAGATAATACTATTTGGAAAAAGGCACATTAGAAAGCAGGTTGGAAGTACTAAAATAATTTTTATTGGCACCTTTAAAATATTTTCCCATTAATTTGAGGAGGCAAAATATACTTTGCAAGTGACTGAAAATTTGTCTCTTTTTTCAAGAAATATCTTGATAGCGTAAATTTCTGTAGATACAAATGAAAGTTGGAAACTGTGTGGTTGATATCTTAGCATATAAATACTCCTTGTGTATTTTTACCCTATTATATATACTCCAAGAAGGAAATTTAAAGATGTACCAGCCTTCATAAGAAACTAGTCAATGAGCACAACCACAGAAAGTAAAAAATCAGTGTCTTGCTAGTTTATAGTTGCAGAATTTACTTTAAAATTTTAGTATTTTTCTTTTCCTTATCTTTTCTAGCCTGAAATACCTAAGCAAAAATTAACCAACAGAATGAAAATCTGTGTAGCATATATAGCACATTCATCCTGTTTATGGGTGATCATCTGTTACCAATCATTTAAGCTGCATTATTAAAGTATATGAAGTAAAGATAGTGCGTTCTTAGTTTCTTCCCTGCATTTGTTGATTTGCTTCCTATTTTTGTATTTACGTTAACCTTTTTAGAATAAAAACTACATTTTTGTACCAGGGTTCGAACTCAGGACCTTGCACTTGCCTGGCACGTATTATGCCATTGAGATACATTCTTAGCTAAAATTAAAACTATTTTGATGATGGGCCGGGAGTTTAGCTCAGCAGCATAAGTGCCTGCTTGGCAAATGCAAGGTCGTGAGTTTGATCCCCGGCACCAAAAAACCCCAAAAACAAAACAAAAAAGAACTACTTTGATGTAGCACAAAACCATATGTATGCACGTTGACAGTGATTACAGGAAATGATTGATCATTCTTATCTGAAAGATAACGTGGGATAATATATATACAGCCATATGCCAAAAGCTGTAAATTCTGTATATTTACCACTTGATTATTATTGCAAAAACTTGTAAAGATTAAGAACAATTCTGTTAAATAATTCTCAACCCTTTTGAAAAATTAAATGAGTCTCTGAGATACTTTTATAGTTTTGTTATTCTTTTATCTGTTGAGTCCATTAGATACCATGTGAGTACTAGTGAACACTGGGGAAAAACCTGTAAGATACTTTTATTTATTTATTTATTTTATTTTATTTTATTTTTAAAGTAGTAAAATACCACAGAACAAGATGGAACAAAGCCAATTGAGACAGTGTAGTGAAATTGGTACAAAACTTCACAGCAGGTTACCGGGATAACAGTAATAGATACCATAGTATATCTCGTTTTCTTCACAATAGTTGTTCTTTCAATCAGGTATATCAAAATCAAAAGAAATACAGAACATTATAGAGCTTACAAAAACAGAATATTGAATAGAGCAATACCATTAATCAGAACAAAGCAAAACAGTGATAAAAATATTTGCCTTCAAAGAGATGGTAGAAGGAAATCCCTTGTATTTTGCTATATTGCATATAGTCAGCCTTGCAAGAGATGCTCAGATCTCTGGCTCCCACTTGTTAATGGGGGGAGGGGAGATAGGGATGTTTGAATCTCAGCCTGTGTGCGGGTACAGCCACTTACCAGCTCACCTCCCTGGTTGTTTGGTTTCCCAGCACCCCAAGTTCCAACATGGCTAGGATCTTAGGCGATGTTGATGGTTCTCACCCTGGGGTGACCACAGCTTGCCAGGCCATAGCCACTTACCAGGGCAGCAAGCTGGTTGCTTGGTTTTCCAGTGCCGTAAGTTCCAACATGACGCGGGTCTCAGGAGACGCTGATGGCTCTCACCCTGGGGTGGCCACGGCTTGCCAGGCCACAGCCACTTACCAGGGTGGCCATGTAAGATGGTTTTAAAAAGAGCAGATAGAGAAAAAAAATATTTCATCCCAGGACGTTTACATATTGGACTATGTGCTGTAAAGATTTAGTACATAAATAAATACTGTGATCAGTAAAGAGTAATTTTTAGACTAGTACACATCCTTTTTAAGTGTTTCTGCCCATATTTGATGTGTATCATCAGACATGAATAGTAGAATTTGAAAGGAAAGGCAAAAAAATCAAGGCCCAGGCATGTACTGAAAATGAGATGATAATTGTTGAAAATAGTATGGCTTTTAAAAAAATTTTTCAGTAGTACTGAAAAAACTTGCCCTGTTCTGTCAGATCCTAAATGTTGCCTTAGTCTCAGTTTATGATTCTATTTTATTATGTACTCCTTTGTTAACAGTCAGATGCATAGTGTTTAAAGTATCTCGTATAAGTGAGCCACTACAGTGTTCTCCTTTTCCAGGTTAGTGGATATGCTAATACAGAACTTAAAAAAAGTTACTTAATTTAAAGCATATGAAAAATGTCTTTAGAAGTTGTTAGTGGCAGTGGTGCTTTTTTAAACACACAAGGCAAACTGAGAAGTCATCGCTTCTTTAGCTTTCTCTGACACTGTCTTTTAGACATAATTAAATTGTTCCCTCATCTGTTTCTCCGTAGCAGTTTAACCACAAAGCTCTATTATAGCATTTTATGTAATTATACTGTTATTGCACTAATTTGTTTACATATCATCTCATAGAATGTGAGCATCTCGAGGGTAGGTCTTATTTTACTCAGCATTTTGTACTTTGCCTTAAGTATCACATCTGGCCTCTTGAAGGTCCTTTGTGGAAGTTCAAGCATTTTTTAGATTCTGTGTGTAATAAAGCATTTTAAGTAGTCTTCTAAGAATCTGTTATTTTGATTACTACTAAGATATGTGCAATAATATATTATGACCTATTTGGTACATAGTGTTTCTTCAAAGTAGTAATCTGTGCTTATTTTTGCAATTGAATTATTTTGCCAGACTAAAAAAAAACCACTGTTACTTATAGTCATTGTAGACAACATATTTTGCTTAAGGTTTCTTTATGACATTGATTTTTTTATAGGAGGAATAACGCATTTTTCAGAATTTTTTTCAATTGCTACCTGTATACTGTTTTTTTCTTACCTGTTTTTTTAGACAAATGTGTTTAGCTGTCTGATCAGTCCTTTGGCACCTTAACTATAGACTAGTTCCCTTTATTCCAGCCTCTCTCCTTCTTTATGATGTCGGTGTATTTGCTTATTCAACATATATACTTTGTATTGTGCTCAGTGCAGGGGAGTAAACAGACTGAGTCAGCCACAGTCAGTCACAGGGAAGAGGAGACATTCTGATTAGTGAAAGAGCATCCTCTAGTGTTGTGTAGGAGATCCTTAACCCACACTTGGAATGTACTCAAGTGTGGTCAGATTACTACAGACTTGTTACTTTTTATACATCAAGTATTGTTTCCACAGGAAGTCACTAACCTTTCAGGATAAAGATCTCTTATTTTTCTTTGTGTCTCAAGAACTGCTAGAAACATAAAAAGATAATAATGATTGTTAAATGGACAGACACAAATTTCTAACCTTCCTGTGCCGCTGACACTGTTTGGCCTTCATGGGTATAATGATGGCATTATCAGGACCTATGCAGAGAGGATATCTCCATATTATCTGGAAAAAAGAGCCAGATAATATAGTATGGCCTTCATTCTTCAAGGGTGTCAATTTTAGGAACATGATTGTCTTTTCTAAGAGCATAGTCTGCTTTGGGCTTTTTAGTTTTGTTTTGTTTCTTTCAACTCCTTAAAAATGTAGGAATCATTCCAGCTGTGTAGAGAGAATGAAAATAAGACTGTAGGGTTAGGTTTGGCCCATGTTAGGGTTTCAGACTCTTACTTTAGGTAAAACAGCATTATCATTGTTAGAGTTAGTCATTTTTCCATATCATATGTTTCCTAATGTGCTGTTGTATAAACCTGGTTAGAATATTGTGTGGCTTCTTAAAAAGGTGCATTCTTAGGTGTACCTTGACTCGGTGAACCGGAATCTGTTTGAGGTTGCTCTCTGGCATGTACAGTGTCATTGAAAACATGCATAGATGGTTTGATGAACGACTTCTGGCCAGTGAGTGGTGGTTAGGATTATAAAAGGTGGAAGTAATACAAAGTAGAGTATATTGGGGGAAGTGATAAGTTAAAGCAAATTCATTTCCCCGTGTTTGACCGACACCCAACTACTGAGGTATTTGTATAGTAGAAATAGAATGAGGGAAGAGAACCAAAAGTCAGCCACTTACAAGATTATTGCTGGAGTTAGGAATGAGAATATATAGAACCTGATTTGGAGAAATGATAGTGAATAAGTAAGTGTCCAGAAGAAATGGAAAACATGTAATATAGGCCTTTTTAGAAGAAGGAAGTTGAAGTAAAGAGACTTGTATTTCAGGAGAAAGTGGAATTAAAGATTCATATGTACAATATTGTAGTACTGACTGCCAAAATCTAACCACTCTGGATTTCATCTTTCCCATTTCTGAAATGGAATTAGGATAGAGTATGATTTTTAGAGTGTTACTTTCAGCTTTAAAATTCTTTAAAGCTTTTCTTTTATTGAACTACTTTAGAGATAACCTATAAAGATGTCTGTAGTTCTAAAGCTATGAAATTATGGACTTCATGTAATGCTTGTGCTTTAAATACTTCATAGGACCATAATGGCCTAAGTATTAACAAGATAACTCATCAAACACTAATTAGTAAGGGTTAGTATCATAGAAAAAAATTGATGCTCTGAAATTCTACAGGTATGTTTGTAGAAAATGGGAGTGATTGCTCTTTCAGACACTAGACATTGGATCCTTTGAATTACAAGGGTAGATATTAGTGTATATTATAGTCACCTGATTCTAGAAAATCCAGGTTATCAGGATCAATCCTCAGAATTTAGTTGATTTTGGCAAGCATGGGAATGCATATTTTTAGCAGATTCATATGCAGATGGTCAGTGGGTCAGTTTTTTGTTTGCTTATTTTTGTTTCTTGAAATTAGGAGCTATGTTTTGTACTATGAAGTGATGCTTATAGTTCGTCCTTGGAGTGCTGGGATTATGCGTGCACCAGCCATGCCCAGCCCATGGATGAATCTTACCACAGCTCTACCAATGTCTGATTGACAAATTTCAAACAGCACTTATTGAAACTATAGAATTTGATGAACCTTGATGTAGGTAATCACCCATGAAACTGTTCCTACAATCAAGACAATGAGTATATCTACCACTCCACAGAATTTTCTCCTTTCCCTTTGCTCCCTTACCTTAGACCTTAGATAACTAATTGCTCACTTTCTGTCACTATTGGTTTGCAATTCCTAGAGTCATATATAAAAAGTCATACAGTATATACTCTTAATCGCAGTTTCTTTAACTCAGTGCGATGAGTTTCAGATTTGTACACATGTTGAGGTGTATCAGTTAGGTTGTTCTTTGTTCTGCTGAATAGTATTGCAGTATATGATGTAGCATGGGTTTGTCATTCATGCTCGATGAACTTTTGGGTAGTTTCCAGTTTGGGGCTGTTACTATCCAAATAGAGTTGCTATGAGAATTAGCACACGGTTCTTTATATGGACACGTGCTTTCGTTTTTCTTGGATAAAAACCTGGACTCTGTCTTATGCAAATGTGTGTTTAATTTTTGAAGAAACTGCTAGACTTTTTAAAACTGGTTTGCATTTCCACAAAGTGTGGAATTCTAGTTGCTCTATATCTTCACCAGCACTTGGTAGTCATTTAAAATTTTTACATATCTTAAAGCCAGTGTAGTATGTTTTCAATTTGCATTTCTCTAATGATTGATGACATTGAACATGTTTCCAAGTACTTACTTGTGAGCCATTTATCTTTGGTGAATTATGTGTTAAATTCTTTTGCCTGTCTTTAAATTGAATTACTTCTCCATTGATTCCAAGAGTGCTTTATGAATTTTTGGCTTTGTGCTATAGGCTGTAAAAACACCTATGCTGTTTTTGTAAGCATTTAAAATTTTTGTCAAAACCTAAGACTCTTATTATTAGTTGTAAATGCATAGCGTATTGGATGAAACATTAGTAGTAAAACTAATGTTTACTTAATACGATGTAATTTAACCCTGAGAATTGAAAAAGTCTGTTTCTTTGTAGAAAACTTACCAATAGTTTGAACAGTGCTTGCTTTTTTTTTACCTAATGTGTAATTTATCTAGGCCTTGGGCAAATTGTTCATCTTAAGTTTGGATCATTGTAACATTTTATCCATTGACCTTTTCGGTGTTATGAAATACATCAGATAAATCTTAATATGAACTCCCCCCCTCACTGGCATGAAATCCTTTAGGATATCTTCATCCTTTTCAGAATAACCACTTCCCTCAATTATGTTGATAAATTTGCCTTCACAAAGTTCCTTTAATTTCTCTGATGATGGCAGTGTTGACATTCTCACAGCTTTCTTCTATTATGACAATTAGAATTTCATTTCCATTGTTACCACTTGTTTTTTGACTGTATTTTCATCTTTGCTAGCAGATCCTCGTGTGTGTGTGTGTGTGTGTGTGTGTGTGTGTGTGTGTGTTTAAATACCTGTTTTGGTTCTCTGTAAAATGTCACATCAGTTTGTTACGGGGTTCAGGGTAGTAACATAACATATGCCCAAGAGTCTTCGTATGTACTGAATAATAGGTGTGTAATGACCAATTGCTGACAGGCTCTGAAGGCAGTGAAGTGAAGGTCACTTATCAGGATGTAAAAGATTGGAAAGACTAGTAAAGACTGCAAAGCGTTCTGTATCGCCAGTGTCTTTATTCCTCATTACATTTTAAAAAGAATATTACAGGAAAAAATTTCATGAGTAATTTCACTGTAATTTGTACAGTGATAATCACTTTTATTGATATAGAGAACTTATGTGTAAGAGACAATTTTAAATGCTAAACGTAAATTTGTTTATTTAATTCTCACAGTAACCTGTAGGTATTTCTGTTATTGCTACTGTACAGAAGAGCAGACAAAGGCAGAGAGCTGGGCATGGTGGGTGATGTACGCCTGTAATCCCAGCTGTGGGAGGCTGAAGCAGGAGGATCACTGGGGTTTGAGGCCAGTCTAGGCTACGTAATAAAATGAGTTCAAAGCTAAGCTGAACTACATAGTGAGACCCTGTGTCAAAAAAATCAAAACCAAATCAAAAGGAGCCCTCCAGGCTTTTATTCATTTGAATTCATCTTCTCTGTTCCTAGTCCTGCCCTCCCCAACACCAGAGTGTGACCTGAGTTCTGGTGCCTTTAAGTGCTTGTTTATTTAGTGTCAATTTTAAAAAATATCCAATACTAAAAAAAAAAAAAGACACGACAATTTATGAAGATTTAAAAAACATCTATGTACAAAATACATGAAATACTTCTGTGTATTATAAAGTATTAATAAGCATAAGGTGAAGTCCATGAACTCACCACTAATTCAAAAACTGGGAAGGTACTTTGGTCCTTCCCTACACAATTCCCCTTCCTTTGCCCCTCAGAAAGTGCTCTTAAATTTTATGTTTATCACTTTTATAGCTTAAAAAATCACTTGTATGTGAATAACGTTTTAGTTTTGCAATTTTTGAGCTGTATAAAAGATCTATAGTCTTCTGAAACTTCGTGAATGCATTGCTTCAAGATCCATCCTAGTTCTTACAACTGCCTGTAGCTCTTTTCCATTGCTGTATAAATTTTCATTGTATAAAAAAGCCGCTTTATATTCTGCGAATAGTTCCCCTCTATAACAAACAAGGGTGCTTAGGACATGCTTGTAATTTCTGGTGACATTCATGTATAGTGGTTTCTTAGGGTAAATGCTTGATAATTTAATTGTTAGGTTCCATGTTGTGTAATGTATCCAGGTAATAAAGTAATGCCAAATGTATTCAGTAGTGAATGTGTAATAGTTTGTAATCTCATATTGTATAAATAAGAGCAGGTATTAGTACATACTCATGTATACTTGCCATTGTCAGATTTTTAAGTTTTTGCTTAAACTAAAGCATGTAGTACAGTATTTTTTATGTTTTAGATATGTGTCAAGGTTGAGGGTTTTTCTTTATTTGCCATGTATTTGCACATGTCAATATGTACAACTGTGAATGTTTGAAAAGTCTGTTTACAACTTGTTCATTTAAAAAATCTGCTTTAAAACTGGTCAGAAGGAAAGGGGAACTAGGGAGGGAGGGAGGAAGGAGAGGAAAAGAACAAGTAAAGACGGAGGTAGTAGAAACAAAGCTTTGTAAATAAAGGAAGAGAGGTTGGAGGCAGGGGAGGGCAATAGGGAGGAAAAGAGGTAGTGAGATGATTGATGCGCAGGCACAGATTCCCTGTGATGAATATGTGTCCCTAAGTTACAGCGGTAACCTTGACGGTAACCTGCTTCATCTTCTTATTCTGAATTTAGTGGTTTCAATGCAGTAGAGCTGATTTTTTCTGCCATGTGTGTTGCCAGTGTCTTATTACAGCTTTATATGTTCAGTTTCGTTAGTGTCTTGTTAAAGTGGCTCTTGATGTTTTCATGTATGATGAGTGCTTTTGGTATCATATAAATTAAGCACTTCTTCACAACATTGGAATCATGAAGAGATATTTTGTATTTCCTTCAGAAAGTTGAGTTTTGCCCAAAAGTTCACATTTTTGATCCCATGGGAATTGGTTTTCACTGTGTGGTGTAGGATAGAGGTTTTTTCCTGTGCAAACGATCAGCTCCTCCATCCCCATTAGGCAGGACTCCCTTTTCCCAACAGTTCAGCCTGTAGTCTCTTACTGTACACCACTTTTCAGTATCTTAGTGCTGGGCTGTGTATTCTCCATTTGGACAGTGTGTTTTTTCATTTGCCAGTTTGCAGTCTTATCAGTCCCAATCTATCTTAACTATTTTGTGTGGTGATAACTGATTGGGAAAGTTGTCCTACTTGATTTCTTGAGCATTTTGGAAGTTTTTCTTTCTACTCCCCTTCCTTCCTGGTTCCCTTTCCCTTGTCCTTCCCAGAGTAGGATGAATTTATTGAAAGGAAGAAAAGCTTCTGTCTAAGAGAGACAGAAGGGGGCCCAAAAAATAGATTACCCCAGATTTTGCTTTTTCATGTAAATATTTAAAACATTATGACTTTCTTTAATGGAAATGTTACATAGATTTTGTTAGATTTATTCCATGTTACCAGACTGTTTTTTATTATTGCAAATTGTATCCGTGAGGGAAAAATTATTTTTTCTGCTTTTAACTTGGGATGAAGCACAATTGATGTTTCTGTATTAATAATAATTTCAGTTAACTTACCAAACTCCTCATATATTCTAGAGTTCTTATGTTCTCTGGGTAAATAGTCATATTGGTGGTAAAACAAGTTGGTTATTTCCTTGAAATTTCTTTTAAATGTTTACTTTCTTAATAATGGCTTGTACCTACACTCCAGTGTTGAATGGAAGAGGTGATATGGAATGCCATTTTTCTTGTCTCACTTCAGATTTAAAAGCTAGTACTTTTTCATTAGAAGTTACACTTACTATAGAGTTTTGATAGAGGTTTCTGTTCTCATTTTTTACTAAGTATTTTTTTAATCACAAGTGAATATAGTCTTCATAAACAGCTTTCTTCGCCTTTTTGATATACTTGTACCGCGGATGGAACTCACAACCGCGTGCTTGCAAAGCAGGCACTTATGCTGCTGAGCTAAATCCCCAGCCCGATATGCTTTTATCTTTTTGAGGTTTTCTTTTATCAGGAAATATGGTGAAAGTAGTTTGTAGATAGTCTAAGCCAATTTGCATTTCTTAAATCAAAAATTTAAGTCTAAAAAAGACAGAAGGGGGCCCAGAGAAGTAGGCTACCCCTAAAAACCTTTTTTTATTAGGGTAACAAATGAAAAATTGAGATAAAAGTTTGAAGCATATATATGTATTTAGCAGGATGTATGTATTCAAGTATTTATTTGATCTAATCTAAAATTGATCTTTGGCACTCATGAGTAGATTTTATAAGAGGTTTTGAATATGCAGAATAGATTATTATTATTAATCAATTTTTTGAGAACAGGTCTCCCTATGTATTATAGATTGGCCTTGAACTGACTTACGTAGCCCAGACTGGCCTTGAACTTGCTGCAGTCCTCCTGCCTCAGCCTCCTAAGTGCCGGGATAAGAGGCATGTGCCACCACACCTGGCTGCCAAAATAGACTGCATTGACAGCACTGAAAACTATATTTTCTCTGAACAAGCATTTAATTTTACAGTTTGTGTTTATAAACCTACAAAATAGGGTACTTACTTCCTTTTAAGAAACATACCTTAAACCTTGAAATTCTTAATACCTTAAACCTTGGCCTGATTGTGGCACCCACTGTCCGAATGCTTTTTACAGCCCTTTCATTTATTGCTGTACATTCCAGAACATACCTGAGCTGACATTATCAGAAGTGTCCAGGTGTGGAAAGTCACGAAGGGCAAGGTGCTGATGGTAACTAGGAGATGCAGAGTGAGACTGTTCTAATGTCCCTAAAGCCAGGTGATCAAATTTATCTACGATTTTGTTGTTTTCCAGCTGCTTGGGTCCTTTTTTATGAATCATTTTTGATAAAAGTTAATGAGAAAGTTGTATTTGTTTTACAGAAAGTCATATTAGAACATTCTAATCATTGTTGCTCGAACAAAGTTGTTTCTTAAAATATATTCTTTTTCTCCCCCCCCCCCCACTTGTCCTTCCCTCTGTCTACTCTTCAGTCATGACCTTGGGCCAGGCACTTAGCTGTTTGAGGCTCTGACTTCTCATCAGTGAGAAGAGGCTAATACTTTGTCTTCCTAGGTTATCAGGCTTCAGTGAAGTAAGTCATGCAGCATGCTCAGTATACCGTCTCAAACAGGAAGATACTCAAGAAAAGGCAACCAAGTACAAAGAGATAATTTAAAACACTGTACATAACTTTTACATTTATATTGAGTTTCTTCCTGGGACAGTCACGCGGATGTGAAGAAAATAGAGTTGACCTTATTAGTACCTTCATATTTGGGTACTGAGCTGTTTTGAAACTTACCAAATTTGGTACTGGAGGTGAGCCCTGATACTTTGTTAGGTACTCAGCATGTAAGTTACAACTTGATGGGGTTGATTGCCTCATGACTCACTACCTTTCTAGCCCAAACTTGTTTGGTGGTTTTTATTTTGGTACTCAGTGAACCTTCTAGAGCCAGTTAATGATGTATAACAAGGCAGCACTGGTGTTAAAAACCAGTGTGCAGGAAGGCAGGGTATGTATGTGTTCATATTCTTACACAGGCCCGCATCATTAAACAGTGAAGCACACATCAGGGATGCTGTGAAATTCTGTTAGCAGTGTAAATCGAAACGTGTCTTTGGACAGCAGTTCAGTATTCGGTAGCAACACCTTGATGTATCCTAAAAATGTTTATTTCAGCATAGATCTGTGTGGATCATAGTTAGGAAATTACATGGGATATTCACATGCTTCTGTGCTCATGGGTGTCACATGTGAATATGTCAGGCATCATGCAGACATTTTACTCCTAAGTTTGTGGGTGAGTGAGGATTCTGGGCCTTCTGGCACATCGGGGAGCAGCAGCAGATGGAGCAGCAGCTGTAGCGCTGGATAGCAGGGCTCCCGAGAGTTCTGGTAGGTGTGCGCTCTGGCCACACGGGTGGGTGCAGTGGTGCCTCCTCCAGACTCAGAGCTCTGAGCTGTCCCTGAGGGGATTGTTTTTGTGGCCTGCCTTCTCAGAAGCCCAGTTCTTTACTCTGAGACCCAGATTCCTTCCCCTCAGTCTGACAGACTTGATGTGGTTTCATCAGAGAAATTTGGGCTAAGAATGCCTGGCAGTGGCTTAGGTGTGTTGCTGCTGTGATGATAGGGGCTTATGTCTGTGGGTAGACAAGGGAAGACCCGTGACTGCAGGGACCTGTGTGTGTGCTGTTCCTTAGTGGGCTGTTGAGTCCCAGCACAGGTAGAACTGCTTTACCTTTCCCAAGGTGGGCTGAAGCTTGTCATTCTCCTGCCTCAGCCTCCAAGGGGCTGGACTCAAAAGCGTGTGCCACCATGTGTGGCTAGTTCATAAATTTTATAATACGAGAATGGGATAACTTTTCCTGATTCATGCAAAGTCTTTATGTAGAGGTTCTGGGATAGTGTTTTTATAAGAGCAAAGTATTTGTGAAAACATGGTTATATCTATGTGATAGAATGGCATATAACAATTAAAAATTTTTTGGTAGAGTTTTTAGTGATGTGAAAATATTCTGAATATGAATAATAAAAACAGGACAAGTATAAAGAAATGGTGTTCAGCTGCCTAAAATACACAATAGAATTTAGAAGGAACTAAATCATTACAGATACATTTGGTTATGGGATTAGGGATAGGGCTGTCTTTTTTCTACTTTATATGTTTTATATAGTAGGCATGTATTGTCCTCATAATAGGAAATTAAAATTGTAAGAAACTTTAAAAACCTAAGAAAAACAAATCATCTTCTGAGACCTTGAGTTACCTATTCATCTGTTGTTGCCAGTTTGCACCTTTATGGGTAGAGTGAAACTTTGTTTAGGCAAATGAGAAATATTGATATTTCTGACCCAACTGCAAACATGAGTTTACAGTTGAGGTTAAGAATTTTTTGATAGGGCCAGGAATGTAGCTCAGTGGCAAAGCATCTATCTGCCTGGCAAGTGTGAGGTTGTGAGTTCGATTCCTGGCACAGAAAAAGAATTTTCCTGATAGTATCAATTTAAAAATGGTAAGCTATTATATTTTGTATTGATAATTATATAATATTACAATGTTTTGGACAGTTTCCCCTGAGTACCCACAAGAGATTGGTCCCAGGAATCATATTGCTAGGATACCAAAATCTGCAGATGTTTATGTTATGCAAAGTGGAACAGTATTTACAGCTAACATACATACATTCTATGTACTTTAATCTATAAATTATATATGACAATGTAAATACTATGTAAATATTTGTTATATTGTTGGACAGTATTTACAAGGAAAAAAAATCTATATGTAGTCAGTACAGATGTGGTCTTTTTTTTCATTCCAGAATGTTTTCAATCCAAGATTGGTTGAATACACAGTTGAATCTGTATGTAGAACTTGTGGATGTAGAGGGCTGGCTGTATACTATATATACCTTGACATTTGTATCCATCTAGGAAATGTAGTTCTAGGTATAGCAAGGAGGGAGGCTTTTAATGTATCTTTGTATTTTCTTCTGGGAAAACCTTTGTAGTAAAAGATGACATACAGAGGCTGAGATTTGTATTCAGTCATGTACACTCAGGTATGTTTGGCATAGTTATTGTTAAAAGTACAGTACTTTAGATAGTGTGTTAAACTAGAGAAAGATGTGTCTTATAATTTTAATATATAGGAAGGAGTGATTGTGTTGAAAGTAGACTTCCATTAATCTTCATCTATTCCTTGAGATTTGTTATTTTAGGAAATGATGAAATAAATTGATGTTTAGATAATTTAGGTAAGTGGAAGTCTTTGTTTTACAAACAATGAAATAAATATACAACCTAATTTAGTGGACCCTCAATCCTGGTCTGTCTTACTCAGTAACCATTTTGCTATGTTTCTAGTTAATTTTCTAGTTAATTATTAGGGTCTTTCAAATTTTTTTCATAATGAATGTTCACTGTTCTGCCTTCCTCTTAGAAGTTATCATGATACTTCCTTTATTTTGATTATATACATTCTCATGAAAATATCCAAACACTTTTGTAAACTTTTTTTTTTAAAACAAGTTGTTACCTGATTAGGTATTTCCTTTTAAAATTTCTTACTTTCCTTTAAATCTTAGTATTTTACGCTCCAAAGATAAGAAACATAATGCTTTTTGTTTCTAAGGTTTATTTTTGAGAACTCAAACTCTAATGTATCCATAGTACACAGTACTAGCTGAGAAGGATCTATTTCAGTTTTCCATTGGGTCATTTCAACTCCATTTATGAAATAAAATTTTCATTCTTCATTGCTTTATGATGACACATTCCTCATCTGGATTATTCTTTTACTTTCCTGTTTATCCAAATTCATTCTTCAAAGTTCATTTCAGACACCAGGGCTTCAGAAAACTTTTGCTAACATCTAATACCCATCTGTTCCCTACTCCTAGTTGGAAATAAACTTACTCTTGTCATAGCATTTTATGTAGATGTTTCTTGTGGTGCATTTTTTTCCGTAAAAATTTAAATTGCCACAATAAATTACACTAGACACTTCGAGGGTACATGATCTTTTTTATCATAACATCTCTTAGTATACCTGCTTTGTTACTAGGTACTAGTAAACTCTGATTAATAATTGATGTGTGTGTGTGTGTTTCTACTTACTTGCATTATATTTTTTTCTTTGTTTTCTCTGTTCTCTTACCCTAACTGTAGATCTGTGCTAGTTCCACAGCCTCCCTCCTTGCTATACCTAGAACTACATTTCCTAGACGCAAAGAACCACAAGACTGGTCCTTCTTATCTGTTCTTTTGCTTTTGAGAAAAATCTTGAGTCTTGCATGTTCCCACCCCCCCATGGAAAAGAATATACTTTTCCATGTTCTTAAATTAAAACATAGTCATCTTTGTTCGAATTTAATACTATTGTGTTTTCATAACAGTTATTGTCTGATCTGGGAGTCTGGTCAGTTCGCTTATTAATTCAAGAGCTCTTTTTTTTTTTTTTTTCCTAAGATGGTTTTAAAGATTGTTTTGTGTATGCCAAGGAGATATTAAGCAATTTAAATTCAGTTACATTTTAGCACGGAACCAGTGAAGGAGGAATGCAACTTAGGTTGCAAAACCAGTTCGATTTATATACCAGCACTTGAAGTGTACTGCAGTGCTATGAACATGAGTGACAGAATCCTCTGAAGTCACAGTTCTTATGTCTTATCTTTGCTAGAGGCAAAGATATATACTAACAAGTAACTTGAAAAATTGCCAAACTGTAGATTTTAAGTGATGCCTGGATTGTTCAATTTAAATATTATCTAATATTCACTGTTTATGACTTGATATTTCTGTGGGTAACTATAATTACAAATTTTTTGAAACTAGGTCTTAGTTTACTAATTAGGATCAATTGAATTTCCCCCTTTTGATTTTATGCACATGGCAGTAGTTCCCTATGGCTTATAAAAGTGACCAACCAAGCCACTTGTTTAGTTCTGGTTGGCTGCAGTGGACATTAGGGAAACAGATTTTGTCATTGATTAAAAAAAAATTAAAAGTAAACTGTTGTTTCCATTTGTAATAGCATTTATATATAAGAAGGGCTTTAGAGGAAACCAGAGTGTTTAAGCTTTGACCCTAAGGACTACCATTCATGCCATAAGTGATAGAGAAAAGTGATTTGTTAAGAATTAATAGTGTATTAAATTGTAGCTACTGTAATTTTTAGAGCAGAAGTTTCAGGCTTATGATTAGTTAACCAATTGTGGCCCTTAGGCTGTTTGGTCTGTTGAGTGTTTCTAAAACTTACTGCATTGCTTGTTAGCATCCCAGATTTACTGATGTTGCTATCTATAACACTTGGTCAAATGTATTTTTAGCAGGGTATGTCAAAAGCAAGGGCACTTTTTGAGTAAGACATGCTTGTTTGTTTGTTCTCGTTAACATTTCTATCAAAAGTGACTTGGCCAATCCCATATGTACTTAACCTTGCAGTCTGTATTCTAGAGCATCTTGAATACAGAAGGAATAGTAAATCTAGTACTACTGATGACAGCTGAATCTTCAATTTTTGTGTTAATAAATGGCAGCATGTGAATTTTGGATAGTAAGAGTTTGAATGGAATATATGAGAAAGGGTAGTGAACAAGGAGTCCAGAGTTTTTAACCTGAGAAACTGAAAGGGTAGAATTATTGTCATCTGAGATGGAGGACAGCAGGTAGATGAGATTTGGAGAAGGAAGGTAAATTCAGTTCTACATGTGTTAAGTTTGAACATTGCTTTGTAGATACTGAGTAAGCAGTGGCTTTATATATGGAGTTGGAGAGAAGTATGTAGATTTACATGAAAATTCAAGATATAAAGCCAATACTTTAAGCCATGAGACATAATGAGATCACAAAGAAAGCAGCAGACCCAGCCCTGAGCCTTGGCCATGTCAGCCTTCAGGAATTTGAGGGGACAAAAAGACAATGAAGAAACACAGTGAGTTAGGACCAAAAGGGAGGGAGTTCGTTATCCTGGAAGACCAGTGTCTTAATCTAGTTTCATGCAAGAAGCAGAGCCTGAGATAGGCTTTCTTGGAGACAGTTTTATTTGAGGACTTATTAATAAGAAATCGAATTTGGAAGATTGGGACAAATGAAACAGGAAGGAGGGGAGGCCATCCCAAGAGTGTACTATCCAGCTGGTCAGTTATATGAGTAGCTGGAACTAGGTCCTGTGGAAGTTCCCCGAGGAAACAAAGACATGCCTGTGGGTAGGAACCGGAGGCAGTGTTTGTCTACCAGGTTCCAGCCCCGCATTGATGGAATGTTGCCAGTGGTATTAACATTTCGGCTTCTAGGATTGTGTGTGTCTGTGAATGGCCAAGGAGGAGTTTTTAGGCACCCTTCACTGCGCATCTCAAAGCAGAAGGTGAACCAGAGAGTACAGCCAAGGGGAGATGCCTCAGGTGATGTGAAAATATGAGGCAGGCACCAGAGGTATTTTATATTGACTCTCTTCCCATTAAGTGCTGGCCACTATGTCCAGCCTCCTGCAAAAGCTTTTCAAAGTGGTGTCTGGCCACAGTCTCTGCAGTAGACTTGTAGCAGGAGAATTAAAGGAAACAGTATTTGTTCATCATTTCAGTCCTCTATTTCCTATTCTAGATTTTCAGCTAGCACTTCAGTGAGCTTTTTTTCTTGTAGAATGACCCAGACAGACACCTAAGCATTAAGACACTTAGTTGTTTGTCTCATTTGTGGCATAATTGCTGCGGATGCCTACTTAAGAGTTACCATTGGCCTTCTGGGAAGATGACGGAACAGTAAGCACAGAGAAAAGAGCCTCTCTGAGAGAAACGGTCCAGATGCTAGAATATAGGATGGTGGGAAAGACAAGAAGGAAGGAAGTGAGGCCCCTTGACCCAAGAAGAACCTAAAGTGAGAATTGAAACCCACAGAGAGAGTAAAAAAGGAAAAACTTAAAAAAAGAAGGCAGTGGCCACCATGGTTTGAAACCTGCAGACCCATGGTCACAGTGTAGGTGGTGGCAGGCAAGCCCAAGAGCCTCTGCAAAGAGATGCAGTGGCAGAGGGGAGCGGCGGACGTGTAGAACTGCACTTGGTGGCAGGGAAAGTAAAAGACTCAGTCATCCGGTGGAAGTGGGCGCTTGGCCAGGAGCCATTTTGGAGTCAAGCAGGATAAATCTGGAACCAGAACTGCAACTAGCATCCTTCAGCCACGCCTAGTTTGGAGCAGACTGGTGGAAATCCCATGGACTGAGTCCCATCCCTGTGCAGATTCTAATAGCCATCATTGAGGTTTCCCTAAAGCTATCCCCAACCAGCTCCAGCCCTTGCACATACTGTATGTGGTGGGGGTTCCCTGCTGTTAACCAGCTTGGCGGGGAGGTGGCAGCCTGCCCTGCCCCTGCTTGCACTCCACCAGCCACTGGTGAGCCAAAGCAGGCTGGGAAAAGCAGCAGACAGCCCTATTCCAGTGCACCCAGTGGTCACCATCAGATGTCCCTAGCCAGCACTGGCTAGAGAAATCAAACAGTCTCACGTCAGAGAAATTGTAGCCAACACAGGATCTGCTGGGGACCCCACTACCCACTTGTCTGTAAGAAGTCAGGAACATGACAAGAGGAAGAAGCAAAAGGCAGTCTTTGGCCTCCAACCGAAGCAGTTCTGGTCCAAGAGATGTAAACACGGAAAAGATCGGGAGTCACTCACCTGAAGTTTCTGAAATAATAGCAGCTGAAGTAAAGAAACAACCTCATGAAGCCATAAAAGAACTTAGAACAGAAATACTCATGTAAAAGAAGAAATGAGAACAAAAGAATTGCTGAGTACCTCTACAGAAGACATAGATGGAAGAGTAGAGGAGCATAGGAAAATGAGGGAAACCTTGAATGAAGAAAATAAAAAAGACTTAGAATACATGAAATAGATTCAAAGAAATTACCAGGAAATTTAAAAATCCATTGAAAGATGGCAAAATGGCTTGAAAGAAACTAAAAATAGACTTTTAGACTTTAAAGACAGGTTTGCAGCTTGCAGTCATGAAAGGAAAGATCTCTTAAAAATGACAAGGATCCAGGAAGTAACAATTCAAAGGCTACAAGATGACACAAAGAAGCATATTTAAGAATAATAAATGTGAGTGAAAAAGCAGGGGTCAACACAAATGAAATACAAAGGTTATTTATAGAAATAATTACAGAAAACTTCCCAAGCATAGGAAAAGCAAATGCTATTCAGATAAGTGAGGCATACAGAGCTCTAGCCACCTATAACCAAAATAGATCTACACTTAGACATATAATAATCAAGATCCCAGAAATTCATCACAAGAACAAAATATTAAAAGAGAAAAGAAACAGATGACCTGTAAAGGAAAACGCATCAAAATTACAACAGACTTCTCGACACAAACCATCAAATCAAGAAGAGTTTGAAGTATTTCAAGTCCTGAAAGGAAACAATTTCCAACCCAGATTGGTGTACCCTGCAAAACTATCTTTCAGAATTAATGGAGAAACAAGATACTTCCATGACAACAACTGAAGAAAATCATGACCGCCAAACCAACTTTATAAAAAACACTGAAGGCCATTCTAGAGAGAGAGAAAAAAGACCATGGTTTTAGGAACAGTGGCAGAGGGGGCTCACTGAGTGAGACAGACAATGCAATGAAGGGAAAAGTAGGCAGCCAGTGGCAGGAAAATAGCATGGCAGAGATGAGGCAGAGATGTTGGCCATAATCACTAATGTAGACGGCCTCAATTCACCAATAAAAAGAAACACAGAGTGGATCAGAAGACAGGGTCCATCAGTATGCTTTATAGGATAAACACATTTAACCTGAAAGGGGGTTTATAGACTGAAAGTCAAAGGTGAGAAAACAATGCTCTATGTGACAAGGAACCAGAAAGAAGTGGGGGTAGTTTGCCTATCAGCTGCAGATGGTTGGAAAGCCATGACACTTTTATATGATGGAAAACTACTCATCTCTAAAAAAAGATAACCTTGAGGCTCTTGTAGGTAAATGGATACAATTTGAGATCATGCTCAGGAGTAAAAAGGTTCATAGTCACAGAGGTGAATAGCGTGTTGCCTCTCTAGTATAAAAACTAAAGGAATTAGTGGGATCCAAAAAGTACAATACATCCTGTGAAAGTGAAAAGAGTGGAAGTGTCACAAGGGAAGGCAGAGGACATTGTTAATCTATTATCGTGATTTGAAACCCATATTGTTTTCATTGTTATGTTTAGTTCAGTTTTATTCTGTTTCAGTTTGTCTAATTTATTATATTTGATGACATGGACAGCTATTTCAAAGATAACAAAAATATATTATGGTAACCATTTTTTATTTCCTATTAGCTTGATTTGAAGCCCTGTATTGCTTTCATTGTTTTGTTTTGACTGATTTTATTCTGTTTTGTTTTGTTTGATTGTATCATGTCTGACCATGTAGGCAGCTAATTTTAAGACGGTAAGATGCATTATGATACCATTGTGATTTTACTGTTACCTTCTTTTTAAGTCCTATACTGTTTCATTGTTCTGTTTTTATTGGTTTTATTTTGTACTATTTCGTTTGATTTTATTATGCCTGATGGTATGTGCAATTCTTTTGAAGATAACAAGAGGCATTATGGTAGCCATTGTAGATCTCCCTGTATTTTGTTTTTAAGTCATGTACCATATTCATCCTTTTGTTTTGATTGACTGTATTGTTTTATTTCACTTGGTTTTATTCTCTTCAAAATAAAAAATTTTAAAAAGGTTACCATTGGATAGAGTTGTACCGTTTGAATTCCCATGATTCTTGTATGCTCTCTCCTGTCTCCTATGTATACCATCACCCACAGGTTCTTTTGGTTATTAGGGTCAATTGTAAATAATATTATCATTATAGAATAAGGATGATTGTTTTTTAATATATTGGTATTGAATGAATTTAAATTGTGATAATATATGTGTGTCTTGATAATTTAGACCCCTTTTACAAGAATCAGGAATAACCAGTTTTCCTTCTGCTCATACCTTGTTTCATGATCTGTGATGAGAACTACGTGTTTGTCTTAGGACATGTGTCAGTATCTGAGTATCGTGCGGGTGACATCTAGCTGGTCTGATCATGTGTTGTTTTTCTAGGGCTTAACATGGTTCCTTATTTTGATTATGTGCTCCAAGACAGTGATCAAGCTAATTTAAGAGAAATACATACTGTGCATGTGCAGGCAGTTACGGGTTTTGTTTTTAAAGTTAGCAGTAATAGCTTGTTTTAAGTTTGCTAATGTTTTAAACTTTCTTCTTTTTTCTTTCTTTAAACAGATAGGAGGACCAGGACAGAATCACCAGCACTGGCTGAAGGTAAATACGTCTTGGGGGAAATGATTATGCAAATGTAAATAACAAATTAGTATTTAAACAAAAACCTACATTGGTTAACTATATTTAAGGAAAATATTCTATATATTGAACTACTAAAAATAACTAGGAAATACTCTGTTGTTTAGTTTCTGGCTTAGAATAGGTAGTACTGGGGAAAATGTAAATTAATTAGAACTTTTTTTTTTACAGCTCTCTTTCAGTAGGAGAGGTATGTGCTTTTCTTTGAATTCCCTTGTAAGTCATTTTAGTTATCACTAGTATAGTTCATCAGTAGAAATCTATGCCTTAATTTTGGTAATTTAGTATAATTTCTTCCAGCCCCCACTGGAAACTAGAAAGGAAGACATCTTTGTATTTTCTTTTAAATAAGAATTCTATCTATTACTTGCTGGTTTCTGTCTTTTTCAAAAAAGCCATGAAGTAAATTATACTTAATAAAAAATACAGTTCCCATTAAAGTGTCCTTAGTGCTTAAACATTTGTAATTCTGTGATTTTCCTGCTGTTACTTTACTTATAACAAGTTAATGGTATTTGAAAATACATTTTTTAACGAATGTACTTTGTGTTCTTCAAGTAAAAACGATCAGTTTTAAAATGTCTTTTTTGTGCTCTTCCTAGTCATAAATTAGACATGTATTTACATTTCAAAACCGTCTTACCCTTCTGTTAGAGCCGGTATGACGGTCATGGTCCTTCAGAATTGTTACACTGCACCTACTCTGTGTGTTACAGCACAGGAGTCCTTACCTAGTTTTTGTGCCAAGTACTCTGGTAAACTGGTGAAGCCTATATATTTTGCCCTAGCATAATGATTATAATGAGGAATGAATGAAGTAAAATGTATAGAATTAAAAAGGAAACCAGTTGGATTGAAACTCTAAGAAATATTTAAGATACAAGTTCATGTTGGTGTGGTGGTGCACACTTGTAATCTCAGCACTCTGGAAGTTAACGTAGGAGAACTGCTGCAAGTTTGAGGCTAGCTTGGGCTACACAGCAAGTTCAAGGCCAGCGTGAACTACATAGTGAGGTCCTACTCCCCCCCCAACCCCCCCCCCCCCAGAAACCAGGTTTGTGATAGAGTAATATGTTTCTCAGAGTACCAGCTTTAGGAACAATTCTGCTATTCACTATAATTTTAAATAGTAATGAATACATACTTGTAATTTCTATTAATGACAGCTTTATAGGCACTTCTAATATTAGAGTGGTTTGTGGACTATAATTGTAATGGAAGGAATTGTTAGCTTTGGTAGAAAGAAAGGTTCCCATTCACATTGCTTTCTGTGGCCCTGAGATTGAAACCCTCTCTTAGTGAAAAGTTGGTTCAACTTTACTTTCTCCATCATACTTGATAAATACAGTGTTTTATGCCTATATTCTTATAAAATATCCTAATGCTAGCCAGGCATGATGGCGCACACCTGCAATCCCAGCACTTGGGAGGCCAAGACAGGAGGATCGTTGTGAGTTTGAGACCAGCCTGGGCTAAAAACTGAGCCTGAACTGTATAATGAGACTGTCTCAGAAAGACAAAAAAACAAAAACAAAAACAAACCAAAAAACCCACACCAAACCTAATGCTATAGGCTAGAGGTTTGTGAAATAGTTGAAAAAAATTCTGATTGCTAGTTAGTAATAATAGAAACAGCATATTTTGTTCAGAAGGAGTACAAAATAGCTGTTAAAATTCAAATGTTCTTGCCTTGAAAGAACTCATTTTAGGTTTAAGGAGCATGAATTATGTAAAAAAGAAAAGATACACACATCCATAGGTGGTGTGTGTGCATGTGTGTGTGAAAAGCTGAGCATTTCTAATAGTTGTCATAGTTGCCATTGGGGGAATGTGGGTAGCAGTCCAGTGCTTGTAACCTGGAAGTACAAGAAAATGCAACAACCGGGAGAATGTCATCAAATGTCTTGCAGTTCCTTCAGCAGCATGAACTATATGTAGTAATCGTGTGTCAGCCTGTACTAGGAAGCACCTGGAATGGTGCCGCTAAATTCTGATGCTGACCCAGTACTGGTACCTGTCCATTGAAGTTTGGCTGATAACACAGACATCTTTAACCTTGACCTTGAAGGGGGCATGATGGGGCATTTGATTTTTTGTTTTTATTGTCCTGGTGATGGTGGTACTTGAGCCTGTCAGTGTGATCTGACCCTGATGCTGTATCTTAAAGATGTTCTCTCTCTCTCTCTCTCTCTCTCTCTCTCTCTCTCTCTCTCTCTTCTCTCGCTCTCTCTCTCTCTCTTTTTTTTAATCGGTACCAGGGATCGAACTCACAACCATGCGCTTGCAAGGCAGGCGCTTATGCTGCTGAGCTAAATCCCCAGCCCCCTTAAAGTTGTTCTCAAAAGCTGTACAGAACTATCAGACTTAATCAATGGCCCAGATTTTTCACTTATTTGTTGCTTTTGCCTAAGTCACCAAATTTCTCTAGACTTCAGTTTAGGATTTGAGCTACATGATTTCAAATTCCTTCGTAGTCTCTTGGGGTTTTTTCTCATGTTTTCTGTTCATTTTCACCCCCTTCACTTCCCTTTCTCCCATTCCCTTTGGATATGTGGTTAAAATCGTCAAAGTAGCTTAGTGATTAATTTAAGTTTATTTAACTATATATTTCTCTTATATGCTCTGCAAAACTTTAAAAGCTGTAAAAATTACATGATATGCTTAGTTTAAAAATTTTGTATGATACGTGTATATTTCATTAATAATGGTTCAAAAAGTTAAGCATATTCTATAATACTAAAAACAACTACTTTAGAAATCACCATTTGAAAAGAAAGTGCTCTAAAAGAGCTAACTGTATGTATGCTTAAGTGTGTAGGATTGATAACCATGTTACTAAGTTTTTGTTGGATCGGTGAACAGAACTGTTTGCAGCCTCACTGTTTGAATGTCCACTTTGTATGCTTTAATTTTGTAACTTGAACAACTATATCCAAGAAGACAATATGTAATGTATCAAATAGTGATTTCTTACTGTTTATTTTTTTTGAAATTCTGTATTGTT
>PVLA01001368.1:346667-368248 GCA_004027455.1 Hydrochoerus hydrochaeris | reverse complement strand
AAAAGAAACAGATTACCTATAAAGGTAAGCCCATCAGAATCACGGCTGACTTCTCAACACAGACCATCAAATCAAGAAGAGCTTGGAGCGAAGTCTTCCAATCCCTGGAAGAAAATAACCTCCAGCCCAGATTGATGTACCCTGCAAAACTGCCACTAGAAATTAATGGAGAAACAAGATGCTTCCATGACAAAGAGGAACTGGGTGAGTTTGTGACCACCAATCCAACCCTGCAGAGAATGCTGAAGGACATTCTAGAGAGAGAGAAAAAAAATACCAGGATTTTAGGAACAGTGGCAGAAAGGCCTCAATGGGTGGGGCAGGCAGTAGAATGAAGGAGAAAACTAAACAAAGGCAGAAAAGTAGCATAGCAGAAATGAGGCAGAGAAGGATAACTAGAAACTCTAACGTAGATGGCCTTGATATGCTATATTGTTAATAGTGCACCAGGATTTAAAACCCACATTACTCATACTACTCTGCTTAGATGTATTATATTCTGTTCCAGTCATTCTAGCTGTACTAGATTTGAGGGCACTGACAATAATCCTGAAAATAACAGGATATAGTATGGTAATCATCCTTAATTTCCTAATAAGTCAATCTAAAGCTCTGTAAAACCTACAGTGTTTTACCATGACTGATTGTAATTGAATCTGGTTTGTTAGATCACTGTTTTGTATTAATAGATTTTATTCAAAGCTGTTATGATTGATAGTATCAAGTCTGAGAGTATAGGCAACTGCACTGAAGATGACAAGATTCACTAGAATATCCACTCTGGTTTGATTATTACCTGCTGTTGAAGTTTTATACTGTCTATAATGTTTTATTTTTACTAATATTGTTATGTACTGCTATATTCATTTATGCCTGATGATATAGACAATTCTATCAAAGATAATAAGAAACAACACAGTAATCATTGTAGATCACCTTGTACTGTGGTTTTATATGACTTTTTGGTTTCATGTTTTTATAGGAATTTGTTTTGTTTTGTCTTGCTATGTTTTGTTTTTCCAGTACAGAAAGTATAGAAATACATGTAGAGATTCATGCATGCGTAGTTGTTTACAATCTCACTGTTTGACTATCTACTTTGTATGCTTTAATTTTGTAACTTGAACAACTATTTCTAAGAGGACAATATGTAATTTATCAAGTAGTGATTTCTTATTGTTTATCTTTTTTTTAATTCTGTATTATCTCTACCCTTTACATGCTTTTGCTTCTCTTTAAATAAAAAAAAAAAAATAAATAAATAAATAAATAAAAAGAAAACAAGGTAACAAAATACCTCCAAAAACTCCCAACTCCACCAAAGTTGATCCGTGGGGCATGGATGAGGAGAAACTCAAAAACAAAGCAACAGAATTATACAAGATGATTAAAAAGGAAATAACAACAAAGCAGATCAGTAAGGTAATGAGCAAGCTGAAACATGTATAACTAAACAGATAATGGACTTAAAAGCAAAAGGAGGAAAAGAAAGTGCTCTAAAGGATATAAGTGCATGTAAGTTTAAGTGTGTATGATTGATAACCATATTCCTAAGTTTTTGTTAGATCATTGAACTATTTGCAGCTCCACTGTTTGAATGTCCACTTTTTATGCTTTAATTTTATAACCTGAACAACTATTTCTAAAAGGACAATATGTAATTTATCAACTAGTGATTTCTTACTGTTTTTTTTTGAAATTTCTGTATTATTTCCTACCCTTTTTTCTGTTTTGCTTTTTTCTCTTTAAATACAATTAAAAAAAAAACTCCAGGTGAATTAGTCAGATATTTTGCCCACTGGAAGATATAGCTGTTTTACTAATATTATTATATTATTATTAAACAGTAAGTATTAAACTTGTCTTATATACTTAAGATTTTCCCAAGTCATGGAAACTTTGGAAATATTTTGTGTTCATTTTATTTAGCTTATGAGTACACATTTATTGCTAAGTCAGTTTGGTACCATGTAGATAGTATAAAAATATATGAATGCACATAGCATATCAGTAGCTATATTATATAATATACAAACATATATGCACACATATGTACAAGAGTATACACAGAAGTAAACAAACATAGCTTTTATTAGGTTCTTAATTTGCTAGTTTCCTACTACTTTTTTCTTTCCCTGTAGACTATCAATCTTTTGACCATTTATCCCATATCCATAAGCAATCCCATCAACTACATGACTCTAAATTTGGCCCCTACTTCAGTATTAGGGTTGAATCCAGGACCTTAATACAAGCTAGGCAAGCACTCTAAGTTATACACTTTAAATACATTGCTGTCGTAAACATGATAGAAGATTTATGTTTTATAGAACTTAGATCTAAACACCATAATTCATCAAAGGTCCAGTTTAAGCCCTTTTCGTCTTTCTTTCTTTCTTTCTTTCTTTCTTTCTTTCTTTCTTTCTTTCTTTCTTTCTTCTTTCCTTCTTTCCTTCCTTCTTTCTTTCATTTCTTCCTTCATTCCTTTCTTCTTTTATCTTCCCATACTATTGATTGGACCCAAGGGCTCTAGCTCCTTCCCTCTCTTAAAATTTTGTTCTTTTTCTTTTTTCTTTTGAGACAAGATCTCACCAAGTTGCTAAGTTGCCTGGACTAAGCTCAAACTTGAGGTCCTCCTGCCTCAGCCTTCCAGAATGCTGGAATTATAATTATTATTATTTTCACCATGCCTGGCTAGATTGCTTCTCAATTAGATTTGAGGGAATAGCCCCTTAACTAATAGGGTAATAATAGGGCATTTTGTTTTATTTTTGAGACAGGAGTCTCACTATGTTGGTTCAACTGGCCTAAAAATTTAACAATTCAGGCCAGGGATTTAGCTCAGTGGCTTAAGTGCCTGCCTGGCAAATACAAGGTTGTGAGTTCAATCCCCGGTACAAAAAAAAAAAAAAAAAAAAATTTTACAATTCTCTTCCATTAGCCTCCCAAGAGTCTAGGTCAACCACACCCAGCTCAAGGAGTATTTTTAAATGCCTAGTTGGTCTGAATGAGTATTTGTGAGAGCCTCTACAGGGCAATCTAAAGCTATCTTTCCTTTTGTTAATTTATTACAGGTTTCAGTCATTTTAGAACATCATGCTGGGAATGGGTTTGAGAGTCTGTAGATTGTCATAGAAGTCTAAGTGCATTCTAGTTGTATTCATTATCCTGTTTGTTTGTTCTAGATTTAAAAACCTTTGTCCCTTTTGAGAGAAGGATGTGTGTGCATTGTGCATTTCTAAGCAATTCCTGCTGAAGCTGTATCCATGTGGATGGAACAAGTAAGGAGGGGGAGCACAGAAACAGCCCCTCTTGCAGCTTCCGGGGCCGCAACTTGTCACAGCTACAGGATGATTACAAACCCCACTGTCTGAGTGTCTTGGGTCTCTGAGGAAGGTGATAGTTCATATCTTCCATACTTGCATATCATTAGAGGTCTTTTTGCTTTGTTTTAGTTTTTTCAAAATAGTCAAGGACTGCACTGTTGGATTTTTCAGAAGCTTGTTGGCCCATTCTCCAACAAGCGATTTTAGATAGGCTTGAAGAACATGCTGAAAAGGGCCTGGGCTAATTCTTTCACCCTTTTCAGTGCTCAACTATCTTTTGAGAAGGTCATCCACAGGTCCCATCCATTTGCTGTCGGCAGGCCACTTGGAAGCCTTTTCTGCACTCACACACACATACACAAGATGGTAAGCACCTGGCTCATGAGCTCAGTGACTGAGTTAAGTTCCATGACAAACCCTCCTTGGCAGTGGCAGCATCAGGAACCCTTGGATGAAAGCTGCTAACTCAGACTTCATCCAAGAAGAGTACAACATCGAAGGCTCTCCTCCGCCTGTGGGCTTAGTCCTGTAACAGAGCCATGAAGTGGGGCCCCAGAGGTGTGGCTCACCAGGTTGAACAGGCAGCAGCCATGTTGGAACAGGGATGGGAAGGGGATGGAACAGGCAGAGCAGATGCAGGAGCAGATGGATATATCCCCAGCATTTCACTAAGTTGCCCAGGCTGAGCTGGACTTGCCACTTTCCTGACTCAGCCTCCTAGAGTGCTAGAATTATAGGCATTTGCCACCCCAACCAACTTACTTTTTCTCTATGTAACTTGATGATCTCAAGTATTTGTTACAGGGTCAGAAAGTCCTCTAATGCAGCTGCTTTTCCAGAGCTGGGAAATGTAGAGGGCTTGAGTTTGCCAAAGTCAAGGGAAAGATTTGTTCCAAGGTATGCAGTTGCCAGAATCTCACAGGAGCAGTTAAGAGAAGTAATGTCTTCAAACCACAAGTGACAATGGCCTCCCAATGACTATTCTAGTAGTCATGTGTAAGTGTCCCAAAGTGGCATTCTGGATTTCTGGTCTTACAGATAAAAAAGACAAAGACCAGGCTTACAGCAAGTTGTTGCTCACTGCTTTGGTCAACAAGAATAGCAGAAGTTGTTGATTGTTTTTGCTCACTTAGGCATTCTAGGTTAGACTGTGAAAAAGCAAAACCAAAAGCAAAGCATTCCTCCAGCTATTCATGCTCTAATGGCATCTGCATATCTACAAGGAACTAGCTTGACGTGGCTAAAGGTCAAGATTAACTGGATCACCAGGCTTCAAAATCCAGCAGGTTGAGACTGCTGTCTCCCTGGTGGATTTGTGTCCACCAGGCCTGAAAGCTGCAGACACCTTTTCTTTCTTTCTTTGCAGCTGGCAAGCTTGCTGGGTTATGGGCACCATCCCATCTAAGTTACTTCATCCTTAGACTAATCCTCTGAGGTGGAATTTATTATCTTTCCCATTTTCTAGCTAGGAAAATGAGACAGGGAGAGGTTCTGTGACTTGCTCAAAGACACACAGCTGGAGAGGCCTGGAGCTGAGAGTTGCATTCAGGCCTCTTTGTTCCAGAGCCAACTCTCTTTGTTCCAGAGCCAACTCTCTTTGTTCCAGAGCCAACTCTCTGAATCTACCTGTCTCGCATAAAAGTGCAGGGGCGGGGTGGATGGAAAGCCGCAGGGATAACCACCTTAAACCATGCAAGTATACCCAGGAAGGTGACCAGCTGTTCCGGTTCTCCTTGGGACTGTTCTGGTTTTAGGACTGAAAACTCTGCATTCCAGGAAAGCCCTCTGTGCCAGTGAAACAGGACAGCTCTTCACCCTAGTTTTGGCTTCTTCTGTGAGCATCATGGAATCCCACTAAGGGGAATCCAGGTCTTGAAGATGGGAATTGCCCATACAACATGGCTCTTCAATCAGCAGACACATGGTGGAACCTGAGGAATCCAAACTCACCAAAGGCTGAAGGACACCTGAGGCAGTGCTGGCTGCACTGGCCTTGCCCCGGGGGGGAGGGGTTGCATCTATCCCCAGTCCTGGACCATTCTGGAAGGTTTGCAGGGAGAGGAGGCCGTGCAGGCTTCCCTTGGACATTCATGATGGCCTCCACTGTAACTACAGCAGGAATTTGCCTGCCATGGCCCAAATACACAATGTCCCAAGACTCCTGTACCAAGGCCTCGACGTTCAGCACAGCAGTGTTCAAAAGTGGGAGCTCGGGAGATGGCAGGATCCTGAGCGGATTAACTCTCAGTGAGTTCAAGGAGCCATGGAGGAAGTAGGTCACTGCAGGGTGCCTCCAAAGGCAGATGTCTTTTCCGACTTTCTTTCCCTCTCTGCTTCCTGGCTGCCATGAGAGGAGAGCTTTGCTCCACCCCATCCTGCCACCATGGTGTTCTGCCTTGCCTCAGGCCCACAGCAGTGGGGCCAGCCAACTGCAAGCCAAAACAAACACTTGTTGCTATGAGTTGTGTGTGTGTCAGGTATTTTGTCCCAGTGATTGAAAGGTAACTTTGGTTAGGAGATTATCCCACGATATCTTTGGCGGGGGAGATTAGCTCTGATGTGCTGAATATAGAAATGACTAGCTGTCATCCCCAGCTTTCAATCCAAACTCATCAAAGGCTAAACGGACATCTGAGGAATGAGCCACATCAGGCACTCAGATACCCTGGCCTGAGCCTGCCATGTCTAGACAAAATGCAGAGAGGAGTGAGGCGAGGCCCTGCCTGGGGAGGTGGGCATGGGCTGGAGCTGTGACAGAATTGTGCCCGGGCTTAGGAAGAAAGGAAGAGTCCTGTGTGCTGAGAGCAGGTGGCAAGAAACATGGCTGTCCTGAGGGAGCCACTGGGACACAAGACCACCTGCAGAACCTCAGAAAGGCTCAGCGGTTGGAGGGACCAGGCACCGCTGAGGTCTGAACGGCATGGGGCAGCACTGCAGGCAGAAGGCCAGCTGGGGATTGCTTGGCAGGGAGCAACTAGATAGTTCCCCGGCCCCCGCTGGTGCAGACAGGAACCTGCTTACTGGAAAGGCTGGAGAGAGGCAGCCGACGTGGTGCGCATTGGGCCAACATGCACGGCTCCTTGGCAAGTTATCACTGTCCCTGTCACACTCACATGGCCTCTCTCTGTCTTGCTGTCTTGGTCACAAAGAGGTTCAAAGACCTATGCAGCAATGAGGCGCCATGGACAGCAGACTCTATAGCTTCCTGCTGACCCCTGCTCCCTCGTATCCATACACTTTCACCCACCAGGCTAGGTGAGTGTCAGATATGGCTCCCCATGTCTGCTGCCTTCTCTAATAACAGAACCTTGCTTTTTAGCTAGGCAACAGCTACAAGAGGCTTCTCAGTCTCCTTTGCAATTAAATGTGGTGATGTGACTTTATAAATGGAAATCATGAGAAAACCCAGAGCTCTGGATCTGTAAAAGAGGGAAGCACTAGCATCTTCTGCTCTTCCTCCCCACTGATCTCTGGACCACAGATGTGATGGCCAGTGCCCAGTGGCCAGTGCCCCAGGCTGCACATTAGGGATGACGAGGAAGAGATGGAAGGGTCCATCCTCATAGAGGTGCACTCTGCCTTGGCTGGCCCTGGACTTCCTTCACATCCAGGGGAAATAAGTTGCTATCTTCTTTCGACTACTATCACTTGGGGATTTTCTGTTGTGTGCAAATGGTGCTAATTCCATCTCCACTGAGTTGAAGTGTGAGCTAAGGGACAACCTCCCTCTTGTCTTCTTTCCATTCAGAGATTCTGGAAGATCAGAACCAGCAGGGCAGAGTCCACAGGTCCAGGGGAAAAACAGCAAACAAATATTTTCTTTAGGTCCTAAATTTTAAAAATTAGGAATTCAGTGGGGATCTTGGTGCAGGCTTCTAACTTTTGGACTCAGGAGGCTGAGGCAGGGTCAATTTGAGTTCTATGCAAGCCAAGGCATTTTAACAGGTTTATTAAGGCCATCCCAGACTACTGCATTTAGTGAGACCTTGCTTCAAAAATACCTCCTCTGAAAAAAGAAAAATTAGGAGAACTCAAAATATTTAAATACATTTTAAATATTGAAATTACTGCTTCTGGCTTCTCTTGAGGGTCTGGCAACCCTGGATTAATGCTCCCTCATTGCCAAAACCCCTATCTCTCATATTGCTGGAGGATGCTTTCCTCATCCAGGGAGTGAGATTCGTCGTGGACAGTGCTTTGAACCAGTTGTGTCCACGAGCTGCCCAGGAACTCGGGGTGCCTGCAGCTCAGCCTGAGTTAGCATGCGCATATGTTATCTCCATGACAGAGGTGAGGAAATTCAGCTTCAAGGGCCTTGCCCAAAGCTGTTGCCTGGAGGAGTGGAGACTCCTGACCATCTGCATTCCATGCCTACTCTATCAGAAGTGGATGTGGCAACCCTTGACTTCCTAACCCCAGGTTCAAGCTTCACAGGGAAGAGCACTAAAGCCAAGGAAGGAGAAATACTCGGACTTAACCACTTCCGTGCTGGGGCAAATTGAGGGGCTGGTTCCCTTGTTGCACTGTGAGCAGCTAGGGTGGGGAACCCTACTATATCTCCAGTGTGTGGAACAGAGTGAGCCTGGAGAGCTGGGTGCTGAGCAAACACAGGGATCCACTCTCCATTAGGTAGAGCCACACCAGAGCCAGGATGCAACCTTAGGGCTCCTGCCAGCCCCTACCTAGTTCTTCCCCAGAACCTGGCTGCTGTCTTTACCTCACCTGCTTTCTCCACACAGGGATCGAGCTCCAGCACTGATACCTAACAGCCACTCCCAACCCCGGCTGCCCTTCACTTCCAGCTCTGCCCACTGTGAGCTTTAGTTCTTCCTCCCCCAGCAATGGGATGGATCATGGTACTTGCTCACAATGACACACTCAGAGAGTTGTATGCACTGTCTGCCCCTAAGAGGAAGTAGAGGAGACTGTTGTGTGTCTCCTCTTGCAATGCCAGCAGACAGCAGGTATGCAGTAGATAGCAGCTACGGCTGGGACAGGTTCTGTACGGATGTGTGGAGGGAAAGGACTTATTTCCCTCTCTTTGGGATTCCTTGATATCAGGCATCAACCTGCCTTCCCGCAATTTAAAGCAACTAGACTGTGCTAGACTAGACTGCGGAGAGGGGCTGGAGGGCTGGGTTGGAACCAGCCCGTGGGACACAGGGAAGTTTGGTCTTTCCAGAGAGCGCTGTGTCATCAGTGGAGGGTTTTAAGTGACTACAAGACAGGACCAAACTTTTATTTTGAAAAAAAAAAATATTCTCCAGCTATTTAAAGTGGGGTCTGGAAGTCATCAGCTTTGGCATCCTGGCGGAGCTGGTTAGCCATCACACTCTGTGGCTCCATCCCAGGCCTAGGGAGCCACCAGAATCTGTATTTTCATGAGACCCTGTCCCCACATACACGCAAACAGCTTGGGCGCACTGCGCCAGTTGAGTGGTCTGGTGCTCTGTCACAAGGGAAGGCACTGTATGGACCAGAGGGAGTGTGGGAGACCAGGCAGGAGCAAGGACTTAGGACCCCCTTGGCTCCTCACAACTACAAATATGTCTTAGTGTCTATTCTGTCCATGTGTCACACTGGAAGTGGTAGATTGGAATTAACTCGCCTACAATTCCAATAACTTTTTCCTTGGGATCACAAATATAAACTTCTTGGACTGCAATAAGGATGGGAAAAAGGTTCCCTTTATTACAGGATCAAGCACTCTGTGTCCAGCAAGCGGGCTTGGTATTGGTAACATTCTGTGAGCTAAGTAGCTGGGGTCACCTTGATAATACATCTGCCCCGAAAGCCTCCCCCTCCCCCATCATGCAATTTTCCCCTGCAAACTTTAACAGTTGCCATTGGCACCTTGATACTAAATTACCAATGCTACTGTCACACTTAACTCTTTGTTTAAATGAAGAGAAGGAATATCCTAACTGATGTGGTATCACACCGAGATGGGTTCCCAGACACCTCTCCCTCCTACTTTCTCTGTCATTTTAAGTTTGGAATTACATCTCCAACTTGATTTCTCAGGAAGGCTACGTGAGTCAGAATTCCTGCATATTTGAGGATGGATGCATCTCTGGTGTTTTCAGACATGACTGACATGCTGGGTTATCATGAATGTGAGAGAGGCATCTATCCACCCCCTTCCAACCCTTGATAGGCCTCAGCCCACTGTGGGTGGCATGAGAAGTTCATGATCAGCCTGAAGCCAGATGAGGAGCCAGGTGACACACTCAAATGCAGTACCGAGAAGTTTAAGAAAGAATTATTTACAAGGGTGTGGCAGGGGTTGCTGTCAGAGTCCTGGTTGGATGCCCTCAGCATCAGTCTCCCTGGCAACGGCTACACCTTAGTGCAAGCACCTGAGTGTTACCCTGTCTCTCTGCTGCAGGTCTCATCAAGCTAAGCTTAGCCAGTTCTATTGAATAAGCTGAATGTGCCAAGAAGTTAATTTCCAGAGGAATATTTTATGCAGTACCCGAGAAGTAGAGGTGTAGCTCAGAGGCAGGGTGCTTGCCTGCCATGTGTGAGACCATGGGTTTCATTCCCAGCACTGAAAAAAAACAAAACAAAAAAACATATATAACATAGTACCAGAGGGCAGTGGGGGGACAAGTGCCCTTACTCTCCAGCTGGGTTAACTCTGAGTGTGCTCCCCAGCACCTCCCAGATCACCCCCAAGGCACCGAGCTCGAGACGCCCGGAGTGGTGATCAGCCACACTGGGTTCTCCCACCTCCCTGTCTTATTTCTGTGCTTCCTTCCAGGTTTCCTTGGATCTCTTCCCAAATAAAGTGTAAACACTCCAAACTTTGTTCAGGCTGTGCCTCTGGGGAAAGCCTAGCCCACAGAGCAGAGCTCAGGGAAAGTAACAATGGCGGTGCAGAACCTGGGGCTGTAACTAAAGGGTCATTGCCTTGGAGAAAGGGACAAGAAGTGACCTGGAGAGGAAAGAATGTCTGCCAAGAGCCCTGGCCTCAATAAATGGTCACAGTCACTCCAGAAACTATGTAGGGAGGAATAGAGAATAAACACCCTAACTTCTCCCACCTCTAATCTGTTTAGGGAGAGAAAGAAGTATTGGGGATTGAACTAGGAACTTTGCACTGAGCTGTATCCCCAGCCTTTAAAAAAATTAGTATATGCTCTCAGTTAGTTATTAACTTTCCCAGGCTGGGTTTGAACTTGTAATCATCCTCAACCCCTCAGGGTACTGCAATTACAGGTACCACTCCAACCATGCGGGCTCCTCTTCTCACTTTCTGAAGTCCAGGAGTGTTGTCCCTGCCACATTCTCTCAAATAGATCACTTGGACCAGCCCAAGTGCAAGAGGAGGAAAGTCTATCTCACTATGAGAGGAATAGCAAGGAACCTGCAATCACATTCACCTGACCAGCAAGTGATCCAGGCTCAGCAGGGTTTGGAGAATATGCTAGAAAATAGAAGGCTGGAGAGGGGCTTGAAGGTCATATCAGAGGCAGGAACTAGATTTGACAGATTCTAGGATGAAAGTTCTTGAGTCAAGTTCAAAAATGCACATCTCAGGTCTACAATCTACTTGCAATCCATGAGCCAAGCAGGCTGTCTGCCCTCTGGACCTCAGTGCCCTTGTCTATACAAAAAGCAGAGTTCCTGTGTCACAGAGCAGACAGAGAAATCCAATGAGACAGCGTTTTATAAACCACTTCCCAGGGTCCCTGGTCCCAAGGGTGTATAAACATGGTGGTACCATTATTATCCTGAGTTACACACAGATCTTACACAAAGCTACTCGGCAGCTCTGATAATATACAGTTAGTAGAATGGATTGTTTGAGAACTGCTTTTCCCCTCACTCCCACATATGACTCCACCCCAGTCCCAGCCAACTTTGCCCCTTACATGTAGCTTGATTCTTGAGTCTCTCATCTCCGGCAGAGTAACCACGCCTTCCACTCACATGGCTGCAGTTGCTCCTGCCTGGTCTCCCACACTCCCTCTGGTCCATACATTGCCTTCCCTTGTGACAGAGCACCAGACTACTCAACTGGCGCGGTGCGCCCAAGCTGTTTGCGTGTATGTGGGGACAGGGTCTCATGAAAATACAGATTCTGGTGGTTCCCTAGGCCTGGGATGGAGCCACAGAGTGTGATGGCTAACCAGCTCCGCCAGAATGCCAAAGCTGATGACTTCCAGACCCCACTTTAAATAGCTGGAGAATATTTTTTTTTTTTTCAAAATAAAAGTTTGGTCCTGTCTTGTAGTCACTTAAAACCCTCCACTGATGACACAGCGCTCTCTGGAAATACCAAACTTCCCTGTGTCCCATGGGCTGGTTCCAACCCAGCCCTCCAGCCCCTCTCCACCCTCTCAGCCTCCCCTGCCCCCTTATTGATGGATGTGTTAATTTATCTATAACACAATGAAGAAGTCAAGCAGCATTCCACCTAGTACTGGAACCTTACCAACACTGTCAAAGTCCCTGGGTGACCCTCCTGGGCCTTCTTCATTCCTGAGATAAATAACTATTCTCATGTATTTATGTTTCTCTTTCTCTTGCTTTACATTTTTTCCCCACTGATATATGTACTTAAACATGCATACTTTTGTTTTGTTTTGATTTCCCTTTTGGCTGTACTGGGGATTGGTTTCGTTTTTGTGTATTGCTTGCGCCACAATGTAGATAGTTTTTGCCACTGTTTTTTCTTCCCCCATCTAACATTGTTTCTGAGTGGCTCTTGCGGTTTGCAGCTGAAGCGGTCTCAGTTTCACCGCTGTATAAGAACAGTTCGCCCTGTGAATTCTCCGGTTTCTTCGCCCACTTGCGGGGGGCTGGCATGTGCCAGGGGTGCCAGCGTTCTTACTGCAAATAGCACTGCTGTCAGCACTTCCTGCAGGTCTGTGTCTGCCCGCGCCCGGCAGGTTTATCCCAGTAATCGCTTGGGAGGAGACTTACTACTGTCCCTCTTCCTCTGTGTGTATGGTCACTCTGGCTCCTTTTGTCCCCAGATCCCTAGAGTCTCTGGCACTGAATGCCCTCTCCATCGGCCCCCGTCCCCCGCACCTGGCGAACTCCAGCCGGTCCCAGACCCCAGCGGACCCCTCCCTCTAACTACACGCTTGTGTCCTGGGTTTCCGCTGCTCTCGCCTGCAGCACACGAAGCTCCGGGTGCTCACCGGACCGGCTTCCCGCCTCTAGCTCGGGCCTGCACGCAGTGGGCGCCCGGGCAGCGCTGGACACGCCAGTGTCCCTGGACGGGCGGGGACTCAGGCAGAGCCCGACGAGGCGGCTGGGCCGAGCCCGCAGATGGTTCTGGAGCAGGTTTCGGGCGTGCGGCCCCGGGCAAGTCTCGGGGTTCGGAACTGAAACTCTCAGCCTGGCCCGCGGGGCTCGGCTCGGGCGAGGGGGTGGGGCCCGGGCGGGGGCGGGGCGGGGCCGAGGCGGGGCCCGGCCCTGTATGAAAGGACCCAGTAGCGGCCACCACTGAGGGTCCCCTGGGATCTGACGGCCGCCGATCGGCAGAGACCCTCCGAGCTTCGGCCGAAGGAGCAGCGCCGGTGCGCACGCTGGACACCATGACACAGGCACCCGCCTTCGACAAGCCCAAAGTGAGCGCGGGCCGGGGCCCCGGGTCTGCCGCGTGGTTTGGGGGAGGAGGACTGCCGGCCTCGGCATCCTCTCCGCGAGAGGGCTCGGGGCCCCTGCGGCCGCTTTGCCCCTCGGCTTGGGCCTTGGCTGGCCCCTAGGCTGCTTAGGGGGCGACCGAGAGGCGGGAGCGTCCCGGACCTGGAGGCCTCCGGGCTCTGCCTCTGCTCAGAATTGGCTCCTTTGGGTCTAAGCCTCGCCGACTGCCAGATGGGCACCTAGCGCCGCCCACAGCTGTGTGAGCCTAGCCAGAGGCCTCGACGTCTCCGAACTGAGCTGTAACATGTGGCCCCCGAGGTCCACGCCTGTAGGTTATGGAGCCCGGTGCATACTGAGCTGCAGTGTTATGATGGCTTTGGAGCGCCAGGGGCCCAGGTTTGAGGATGCGCCCATGGGAAGAACCCTGAGCCTTGCAGGAAAGGGACAGGGATAAGTAGGATGAGCCCCTCCCCGCTGAGGGCTGGGGCTGGGATCCTGGGCCTTGGACCTCAGTGGGGTTCGTTCGGGCCAAGCCACAGCCACTGCCCGCTGGAGAGAGCTCCTGCCTCTCCACCCGCGGCTGTGGCTTGCTGGGAACAGCAGGTCAGGGGTCCCTGTTGCTGGCCACTTAGCTCGGGTTCAGGTTCATTTGCTCCCCACCGACCAAATCAAAAGAGACCATTTATTTTGGTAAAAAGGAATTATTCAAATCTAGCTCCCAGAGGGGCCCATTTCCCTCAAATCACCATCTCTCTCAGTGGAGGGGAAGGGGTCTTTTACAGTAAGGAACAGAGGGGAGAGGACACGGAGACAGAGCAGATCTTTCCACTGGCTTTATCACTTCAGCAATTTGATTCATCCTCCTCTTTCTTATGGGAAGGAAACTGGGCTCCAGTCTCCTGGAGCTGACAGCTGCATATTCTGTCACTTCTTTTGGGCTAAGGAGAGCAGAGGGTGTTGGTTATATGCACCTCAGGAGGAAATTCGGAGTAGTTGCTTATTTTTAGAAAAAGAAAAAAAAAGCTCTAACTTTTAAAGTTCCATTTTGCAGTTTTGCCGTTACACCAGGAATCCACCAAGCGTGGCAAATCAGCCGAAAGCACGTGAGATTAGGGGGCCGGAGGGAGTACTCAGCTGCAGCCAGCCTCCATTTACCCCTCTAAGAAATAGGTACATATGGTGATGGCAGACATCACAAGTGTTAGAATCCCGAGGGTGGGGCAGGTGGGTCTGGACTGCACTCCTGGTGCCCTCGCCTTTTTCCCAGATTCCCTCTGCCCCTGGGCAAGGAGCCACCTTGTCCTGAGGTGACTCCTAAGACAGCAGCAAAGCCCCTTGACCGGAAGTGGAGAGGGAGTTATGGGCGTGAGTAACGGGCTATGTTTCTACAGCACTTGCTCTGTGCACTGATTTGTTCCTTGCAGGGCTTCTCTATCAGCCCTGTAGGGAGGCCCAAGCGTTTTGCTACCACTGTTTGGAGTCCAGTTCGCTCCTCTGATTCATTCACCCACACCCTGGGCCCATTTCTGCACTTAGAGAACGGGGCACCACCTATTTGCATGGGTGATCTTGAGAGGCAAGGTAGAGGGTCACTTGGCATGTCTGAGGTGTGACCAGCCTCATGTCGCTGTGAGGAGGAAAGGATGCTGACAGGAGCATCAGGAAGGAGGAGCTGTGACCATAACCAGTTCCTGGGCTTCCTGTGGGCAGATAAGAAGTATTACTGTAGTATCAAGGTCAGATGATGATAACAGATAGAGCTGTTAGTATCACTGAGTGTTGGTTGTCCCATCCACAGGCCCAAATACAATAAATGCAAGGATTCTCTGATCCTGCCAGTGACCCTGTGGGTTTGCCAGCGCCATCCCCATCAGGCAGATAAACTAGGCCTGCACAGCTAAGAAGTAGCAAGGTTGGGGTTTGAGCCTGCGGGGGCTGACTTCAAGGTCCCATGCCACTGCTATCTTGCTAGAGCTGCTTCTGCAGGAGCCTGGCAGATGGAGGTGCCAGTGCCAGATGCAGGGCCCTTCACTGGTTCAGGGGCCTTCACTGGTTCCTTTGCTTCTCATACTCACCTGCTTGAAGAAGGTGGTGCTTTTCAAACCTGAATGTGCATTCATATCACCTGTCTTCGAATGGTGGCGCTCTGATGAGGTGGCTGATGGAGATGCTTTCATCAGGCTCCCACGCAAATCTTGCTGACACTGCTGGCTCTCAGACGCTGGTTTGAGGAGCAAGGGCCCAGGCTGTGGCCTACTTACTCTGTGTGACTGCATCATTCTGACAAAAGCTCCCTGAGCACTTGCTGGCCACTGGAGAAGGTGGGAAGGGGTGGCTGGGTGGCTGGTATCACTCCGGCCATAAGAAGTGTGCTGGGCAGTGTAGTAGCCCTGAGGCCTTGTGTCCTGAAGGGCAGTGCTGTGATAAGAATAAACTGGCTGTGCCAGTCCCTTCTGCAGTTTATCTCAGAGATGAAGAATTTGGGATCTAGGAAGGTGAAAAGTCTTGCCCTGGGCCTGGGCTACACAGAGCAGAAATGGTAGAGGGGGAAAGTGAACTGGCTCAGGTCAGAGAGATTGCTCCTAAGGTCTCCCTGAAGCAGAGGGGCACTGGGCTAACTGAACCACCAGAGTGCTTTTTTTTTTTTTTTTTTTTATCTGGCGGTGTTTACTCCATGCTGGGTAAACTCTGCACCCCGTTCTAACCACCTTACATCCACTGACTCATTTGGTGTTCTCTTCATTTTACATGTGAGGAAACTGACTCAGTGGGGAGGGAAGTTACCAGAGTCACACAGCCAGAAAGCAGCAGATTAACCTAAAACCGAAGTGGTGTGATTAACTGCTTTGGTAATTTACCTGTCACTCTTTGTGCAAAAACAAAAACCAAAACCAAAAACCACAAAACAACGTCCTAAACAAACAGCCAATGGAGGATGTGGGGAGGCCTCCAGTGAGCGTGGGGGTGCATCCCAGTGCCTCGCTTCAAACAGAATGGGGTTGAATCCACAGTGAAGCAGACAAGCCCGAACCCACACCCACCCACACCCACGCTTCTCCTCTGTGAGGCAGGAGGCAATGCCCAGAGTTTCTTCTCTAGCCCTGCGGGAGGGAGGCAGCGGGCTCTGCAGGCCCTCAGATGCGCGTTAGACAAAACCTTTGCACCTGCAGCACTGCTCCTGGTTCTTGTCTTCTGGAGAAAAAGCCCCAGTTTTACCTCGTTGAGTTCCAAGTGCCTTTCAGTTACTAGAGCCACCTGTTGAGACAGACATGCCCCTGGGGGAGCCTGCCTTACCCATTTGGCTCATGTGGCAGCTGGGCAAGGGGAACAAAAAAGATTGAGTTTCCTGGAAGCCTTTTATTGAACACAGAGGGGGACGTCTTAGTGCAAGGAGGCAGCCAGCCCCTTCATTCTACATTGGCCCCAACTCGGGAGAGACTAGGAGGAGCCCCTGGTGTGCCTCCAGGGATGGGCAAGTGGTGCTGTGGTGTGGCATTGGACAGGGTGCTGGGAGGTGACTCACCCTCACCTCGAGTGTACTGAGGCCCCAGAGCAGCTGAGGGGACAGGATGTTGACCAGCGAGGGAGAACAGCCAAGAAGTTTGAATGCTGGCCCTGGTCTGGGCCTTTAAGCCCCTATCTCCCACTTCCAGGGGTGGGGGAACTTGAGTGCGTTAACCACACTATGCTTCAGTTTCCCCTGCAACATGGGAATCATACCCATGTCTGTGTCCTGAACACCGGTGCAGGCGTGTACTGCTCAGCAGCAGCGGCTTTGCTATGGCTTGTACTCTTCCTGTTTCTAATTTCCCATCATTCCCCTGACTCCTTCCAGTGTGTGATGCAGGGAGATTGTAGCTGGGTGAAAACTTCAGCTTTCAGGTCAGACAACTTCCTGGCCATGGTATGCATTAGTAAAGCAAGTTCCCTAATCTCTCGGTGCCTCAGTCATGTACCCTGTCAAGCAGGGATAACTGGACCCAGTTCTTAGTCTGCAATTTCCCTCAGCCAGAAGCCATATCTTCCATCTGGGAAACCTCTGGGGCAGCTCACAGCAGCAGCAGGAGAAAGAAAAGGAGAAGAAAGAGAAGGAGAAGAGAAGGAGAAGAAGAGAGCTCATTTGGGTCCCAACACAGCAGAAGACCCTGAGAAACTGCTCACTCCCTTCCACTCTATGCCTCAGAGCTGCAGGAACCCAGATGGAGCTGAGCATAGAGGGCTTCCTGGAGAAGATGGGGCTATAATAGTTTGGTGGCCAAGGGCTGCTGTCTCCTGGCCTCCTCCTGAGAAGCCAGTGGGGCACAAGGCACTGACCGCTGGCAAAACCAAGCTCATTGCCAAGAGTACGGCCAGGAAGAGAGAAACCATGACTGGCAGTGGACCCCTGTGGCTCATCTGGGATCTGGCTTAGTGCTAGGGACACAGAGGCTAAAGGTCAGGCAACCCTTGCTACTCCTCCACCTGGATTCTCTCCTAGGCCCAAGACAGGGAGGTCAGCCCCTTCCCCACAGCAGGGAGAGGACCCAGCACTGCCGATGCAGGACAGGGAAAAGAAAAAGCAAGCACTCCGCTATTCATACAGAGCACACTTTACTGTGCCAGGTGCTATGCCAGGGATGAAACTGACAAAGCAGCCCTGCTCACCCTGTGGCCCCCATGAGCCTGAGTCAGATCGGAGAGCAGCTGGCCAAGGAGTCCAAGACCTGAGTCCTCACCTGAGCTCTGCCAATAACACCCCTGGTGACCTGAGCTGATGTAGGGTGTGCCCATGCTGCCCTGGGCCTCACCTGCCTGATGTCCCCTGAGAGCCAGAGCATTTCCTCAGTTCCCAGCAGGCAGCAAGGAGCTGTCAGTCACCCGGACTTCTTCCTGTTCATATCAGCCCGGGGAGGATTTCCTGTTGTTCTGAAGATTCCGGGTCAGCTGTGTGTCAGCCTCCAGGAGGGCAAGTGCAGAGGGGTGTGAAGTTCCTCTCTGGAGGTCAGAAGCTGTGCATAGCCTTGACATGAGGGCTGGGAGGTGCTGCAGCCTGTGCTCCAGCCTCGCTCTACCATCCAGCCTGTGTAATCCTAGGAAGGTCACTGAACTTCTCAGAGCTTATCTGGGAAGGTCCATTTCTACCTCCACAACTAGAGCCAAAGTCTACCTTGCCAAGGGGTCAAGATTAAATGAGGTGATGGGTGTGGTGATAGCAGGTAGCCCTATTATTAGTGTTACTATTGTTGGATCTCTTCTGTCTGAAGTGAAGTACAGTACAGAATAGTGGTTGGAGCTCAGGAACCTGACCTTGGTTCAAATTCTGACCCCGTCACTGACTGACACTAAGTCTTTAGATGCTTCTTTAAGCCTCTTTTTCCTCAAAAATGGGAGCAAAGCTCCTCCCTAGTTTTGAGGATGGAATAAGATGTGCACATAATAGATACTCAAATGTTAGACATCCCTGCTATTCCTTCTCCTAGAATGGGGTCAGGAGAGCAGGGTCCCCACCTGTGTCTCACCTTGTTCCCCACCTCCCTCCAAGTTATCCAGGGTGAGTAAGCAGGCTTCTCAGCAGGTTTCTGGAAGGTTCGGTAAAAGCCCTGCCTGTGTTTAGCCCACAACTGGAGGTAGCTCTTGCCTTTGTTTCTCCCCCAAAACATGTCTGGGTACCTCTGAGGTGGCTACAAGGACAGATGAGAGCTGTGGGCAGGGAAGGACCCTGAGACATGCTGGTTCGGCTCCACTTGCTGAGCGCCTGTGCTGGAGGCTGCAACCCATTCTGTCTCCTTCTGGACAGGAGGACACTGGGGCGGTGCTGTTTCCTGCTAAGGCTTCCCTCCTGCCAGCTCTCTACCCATCAGCCAGGAAAAGCTTTTAAAAGGTGCCTCTCCTATTGAAAATGCTCCTGTGGAAAACCCTGTACCATGGCCCCCAAGATCCTAGCCAGTTCCCAACCTGCTTCCAGCCTAGGACACTTAGCTCCGATATCCCTTCCCCCTGGATCCGTCTTCCTCCTTGCTTTCCCTTCTCTCTGCTGACTCCTCTCCCATCTGGCTACTCCTCCATGTGGAGGACACACTTTGCACAATTCTGCCCTCACCTATGTTTTTCTTTACCTCACAGCTCTTGGTCCTGCATCTCACCCCAGTCTGTGACTCTTGAGGTCAGGACAATGTTTGTTCAGCCAGGATGGGCTGCTCTGTGCTGCAGGACAAACATCCCCAAATCTGAGCAGCCCATTGATGGGGAGGGACCTGTTTCTTGCTCTCTGCTTTGTTCCTCGCAGGTCTCCAGTGAGGGTTCTACTTGAGGTAGGTCACTCAGGACCCAGGCAGGCAGGGCTGGGGGTGTTACTCCTCTGAACATTGCTAGCTATTGGCCAGAGCAGAGAACCTGAGGGTGTCTTACGATGGCATTTCAGTGCTTTCCTCAGAAGGAGCCTTGCAGACTGTTGGAGCAAACAGCCAGCTCCCCTTTTCATTGCTTCTTTTCCCTGCTCTGAGGATGGGCCAGGTTTTGTATTCTACATCCTCCCCCATTGTCTTGGTTACTTTTCTCTCATTGTTGAAACAAAATAACTGACACCCAACATGAAGGAAGGAAAGGTTTATTTCTTATAGTTCTGGAGGTTTCAGTTCATTCTCACCTGGCTCCAAGGCATGGTGATGTGGCACAAGGGTAGCTGTTCATGGTGGCCACAAACAGCAAGAGCAAATAGGGCAAAAGAAGCAAAACACACTTTCTTGCCTCCCTTACATTGTATGTTGGTTCCACCCCTGGGCAGGGGCAGCATTCACACCACCAGTGCTAGACAATGAACCAATCACAATCACTAGATTGTATGAGGCTTGGGGGGCCACCTAGACACAAACCATAACACCCAATCTGGTCACGCTTCTCTTTCAATGGCCATTATCCTCACCAATGTTTGTTTGTTTTAGTACTGGAAATTGAACCCAAGGCCTTGTACATGCTAGGCAAGTGCTCCACCATTAAGCTACATCCCCAGTCCTTTTTATTTTATGCTGAGACAGGGGCTTGCTAAATTTCTCAGGCTGGCCTCTAACTTGCAGTCCTCCTGGTTCAGCCTCCGGAATGTCACCATGCCTAGCTGTACCAGTTATATTTTTATTTGCTTGTTTGTTTGTTTTTCCTTGGTACTAGGGATCAAACCCATGGGTGCTCTGTCACCATGTTATATCCCCAGTCCTTTTATACTTTTATTTTTAAGACAGAGCCTCACTACATGGCCTAATCTCAGCCTCTCCATGTGCCAGGGTTACAGGTGTGCACCACTGTATAACAGGACCAAGTCACCCCCACCTTAAACTTCTCTTCACCCACATTGTCTGCTGCCCCCTCCCACAGTGGGTCCCCCATTCAGGGGTAGAATTCCTGAGAAGTTAGTTAAAATTGTCTGCATTTTTAAATGTCTACTTTTGCCTTCCTCCTATATGGTTTCTACCTCTATACGCACTCCAAAAAAATAATTTTCTAGGGTACTGGTTTTCAACTTTCACTCCAACTTTTGTTTTTGTTAAAAAACAAAAAAGTGGATTTAAAATAAAACAAATCCAAAATCAAAACCAGGACTGTGGCTGTAGCTCAATGGTAGACACTAGCCTAGCATGCACAGGACACTGGGATCAATCCCCTTGCCACAAAACACATATGCCCAGCAGTGCCTGGGCCACCCCAGTGACTGTGATGTAACTAGCCTGGGGTGGGGCCAGGCATTGGTGACTTTCTAGCACTGTGTTGGTGCCCCTGATGGGCAGTCAGGGTCAAGCACCGCTGCAGGGTCCCCAGTTCCTGTGTTCTTAGGCCAAGGGTCGTCTTTTTTGCCCTCCTACCCTTGATCTGGTATGAATTTCCTGGGGCTGCTGTAACAAATTACCATACAGTGGGTGGCTTTCAACTCCAGAAGTATGGTCACCTCACGGTTCTGGAGGCCAGAAGTCCAGAGGTGTGGTGCTGGTAGGGCCATGCTCCCTCTGAAGGCTCAGGGATCGTCTGCTCATTGCTCTCCCGATCTCTGGTGGCACCAGGCATTCTTGGCCTATGGTCACATTGCTCCCATCTCTGCCTCTGTGGTCATGTTGCTGTTTCCTGGGGAGTGTGTGTGTGTGTGTGTGTGTGTGGTATGTAGTCTCAAAGCTCTCTTCCTCTGTTATGAGGATGCAAGCTTTCTAGATAATCAAGGACAAATTCTTCCTTTCAAGATTTTCAACGTTCACATTTTTTTGCCATGTAAATTCATACTTACAGGTTCTGGGAATCGAGCTATAGACAGCTTTGGGAGCCATTATGGAGCCCACTCTGCTGACATAGTGGGGCACCATTCCTCCCTGACATCTGCTGGCCCCGCCTCTGCACAGGGACACCCTGTCCCTCTCAACCCCTGGCCATGCTCCTCCAGGCTCGGCCTCCCCTGCTTAGCCCCCCAGCCACAGCGCAGTCCGAGGCTGGTCCCGGCCTTTCCTCGCCTCCCTTGATGCACTCTTCCTCAGTGACTTGTTCAACGACGCAACTTCAGGCTGTAGTGCTGTCCCCTGCCTGGGTGTAAAGACAGTTCTAAATGCTGGCCTCACTGTCACCAGCCCTTTTAACATAACTATACTCAAGTCAGCAGTGCCTCTCTCCTACATCCCTGTCTTCTGTCACGCTTTAAGACTC